>CM069445.1:4066634-4326287 GCA_035610835.1 Ophiura sarsii | reverse complement strand
GCTAATTTTGATTTTGATTTGGTTTCACTGTAACTTGCGCAACCAAAACAAGTTTAAAACATCAGTCATATTATGTTGCGTCACAATGCGGACGCGAAAAATCAGCACCCCAAATATTGGGTGGATAGGGCCATCTCCTCATACACTTCAAAGGGTAATAAAAATGAAATACATTTACGAAACTGAACTTCATTTGGAGCGCGAATGTTTTCGCCTTGCTCACACAGAACAATATTTTGAACATCATGAGTGCCTTTAAATTCGAAAATAACCTATTGATATTGACATGATTGATACGTTGAACATAACCCAGTTCTAACTGGCCTAAAATAATTGCCGTATCGATCAACTCGTATGATGCCATTAAGTGATCAAATATTTCGTTATTGTATGGAAGTTCTTCCATGGTTATTGTGAAGACCAATTTTAGTAAGTGGAGCCAGTGGCGTAGCCCCCCCCCCCCCCCCCCCCCCCCCCCCCCCTTAATCAAGATTTCAACTGCTGGCGGTACAAACATTGTCGGTACATCATGCCTTTCGCGGATACGTTATTGTTTTTAAATTCGCGAAATACAGTATGTTTTTTAAATTCGCGAAATACAGTATCCGCGAAATTATAATGATTTTACAGTATATTGCAGATTTGTTGCGTTTCCAGTAACATGGTGAGATGGGGACATTTATATTTTATAAATTAACATAATATTTCTTCACAAAAATCAAACCATCAGGATGTTCCATAACCTGATCACAATAGCTGACCACCTCTTCTCACCACCTTTTATCTACACACACAAGTTGTGTTGCATCTACGCATATAGGCATCAAAGCGCATTTTTAAAGGGGTGCGGGTACAAAGTGTGTGTTACTCTTTCACTTATGGAGTGTTCATAAATACCTCAGTGGGAAAAATTATCCCCCAAAAGGGGGGGGGGGGGGGGGGGTCACAAAAAAGTGTTTGGAGAAAGGGGAGCGATGTTGGGAATTAGAAGTTGTAACATTTTAAAAGGGGTGCGGAAAAGAGGAACGATATAAATTATGTTTAATCAATGCTTTTTTCAAAGGGGTGCGGGTACTAAAGTGTGCATTGCACTTTAGCCTACTACGTCACAATATCTCAAAACAAGAGTTTGGAGAAAGATGAGCTATGTTGGGGATGTGTAATTGATACTTTAGCCTTTAGCCCACGTTAAAATGTCTCAACTCAAGAGTTTGTAGAAAGGGGAGCGATGTTGGGAATTAGTAGTTGAAACATTTTCAAAGGGGTGCGGAAAAGAGGAGCGATATAAATTATGTTTAATCATGCATTTTTTCAAAGGGGTGCGGGTACTAAAGTGAGCATTGCTCTTTATCCTACGTCAAAAAATCTCAAAACAAGAGTTTGGAGAAAGAGGAGCTATGCTGGGGATGTGTAATTGATACATTTTCAAAGGGGTGCGGGAAAGGGTTGTGGGAAAGGGGAGCGATACAAATGATGTTTAAATCATGCATTCTCTAAGGGGTGCGGGTACCAAGTGTACGTGGCACATTGCTGGCATATGTCAAAATATTACAACTTAAGAGTTGAGAGGAAAAGGGAGCGATGTTGGGGATGTGTAAAGGAAGCATTTTCAAAGGGGTGCGGGAAAGGGGACAATATAAATTGTGTTTAAATCATGCATTTTCAAAGGGGTGCGGGTATCAAAGTGTGCGTTGCACTTTAGCATACGTCACAATATCTCAACCCAAGAGTTTGGAGTCAGGGGAGCGATGTTGGGGAAGTGTTATTGAAACATTGTGAAAGGGGTGCGGGAAGGCGAATCGATATAAATGATGTTTGAAACATTCTATTTTCAGGGGTGCGGAGCGATACCAGGGATGTGTATTTGAAACATTTTTAAAGGGTGCGGGAAAGGAGAGCAATACAAGTTATGTTTAAATCATGTATTTTCAAAGGGGTGTGGGTACTAAGTGTGCGTTGCACTTTCGCCTGTGTCTAAATATCTCATCTCCAGAGTTTGGATAAATAAGAGCGATGTTGTGGATGTGTAATTAAAACTAAAGGGTGCGGGAAAAGTGAGGGATACAAATTATGTTAAAATCATGCATTTAGTTGTATTGAAGAGGTGCGGTTACGAAGTGAGCATTGTACTCTCGCATAATGTCAATATATCTTACCTCGAAAGAAGGGAATAGTTTTTCACTCTTAAGTTCAGTCCTAAATATTAACTTTAAAATATAACTGAACTCACTGAAATAATGTTATAAATTGTTCATCAATATTAACAATTGATCCATGTATTCATCTTTAAAAATAATATATATATGATGGAATTTTATGCTTGATATAACATCATGACTTTCCTATTCTCAATGGGAACCACCAAATGTATCTAAACATTCTCAAAGTCATAGCACCAACTTAACTTGGACATACCACACAGTTTTATTCAATTCATTTTAACTTTATGATTTTCACTCTCAAGTTTACTCTAAAAATAACTTTAAAATATCAAAGAGTTATTCTGAGATCACTGAAATATTGTTATAAATGTTTTGCCCTTTACATATCTCCGGATATCTCAATTGTGTTTTAAACAGACTTTAAGAAATGTTCATTAATTGTATAAACCTACTAAAAAGATAATACAATAGTTGAATGGGCACCCAGTGTCTTCTCTCAATTTGTAGCAGGCAAGATGTTCCAAAATGTTAAATTGCTAGTGTATTTTGTAATTTTAAAAAAACTGGCTAGTGGCTCTGCATGTACTACAACCAGTGCACATGGTGCAAGGGACTCTTCACACTCCTGGGTATTGTTGCGTGGTAGGCTATAATTGAACCAATTAAGTCTGCGTGTCTGGCCTGTCAGATCATGGTCAAATCCTACAGATTCTGAACTGGATAAAAAGGCCTGTGGTCGACTCCTAATGGTCTACTACTAAACAGAAACATCGCAGGTCTCTCTGCGCTGCAGTCTCCCCAGTTTATAATATAATTAGATTGCGCGGTTATCGGCTTACGCGAGTTGTGGTTTAAGCTAGTTACATGACGCAATAGGATCCTATCGGAACCGTATACGACGTGCGGGTTAAGTTGGTGTATACCACATCATGAAATTAGCACAGATGAAATAGGTCAGTGTGTATTTTGTAGATATACATGTTCATGTACATACCAATTGTATGGAATGGACTTTTAAAAATATTATGTATTTTAGGAGTAATAAAATCAATCAATCAATCAATCAATCAATCAATACATCAATATATCAATATATCAACATCAATCAATCAATATATCAATTTATCAATCAATCATTATATCAATCAATCAATATATCAATCAATCAATACATCCATCCATTAATCAATCAATACAAAAATACATCAATCAATCAATACATCAATCAATCAATATATCAATCAATCAACATAACAATCAATCAACATATCAATCAATATATCAATCAATCAATATCATTCTATATTAATCAATATCAATCAATACAAATCAATATAAATCAATATAAATCAATACCAATCAATATCAATCAATGTCAATCAATACCAATCAATATTAATCAATATCGATCAATATCGATCAATATCAATCAATATCGATCAATATCGATCAATATCAATCAATATCGATCAATATCGATCAATATCAATCAATATCAATCAATATCAATCATTCAATCATTCAATCAATCATTCAATCATTCAATCAATCAGCAATCTTGTCAATGTTATATCCTACAGGCCTATACATAATATTGGGGGAGAAATCTTCCTCCAGTTGTTTCAAAAGATAAGGTATGTAGGAACCCTGAAATGCTTATCATATAGGAAAAGGATTGACGTAATGGCTCTCTATACATAGGGTGACGCTATATGTGCGTCAGGGGTGAATTTCCCTTCCCTAAAACTGGACTCGGTCACTCGCGGTAATCTAATACACATGAGCCGTTCGAAATCAGTGTAAAAGACTACCGTGAATGACCGATTCTAGTTTTACCCTTTCCTGGCATTGGGGGAGGGACAACAATTAAAATGTCACCCTGCCATTTTCTTCTCATACTCTGTAAACAAATACAACACCCTCGGCAGCTATCATTTCAGCCACCGTCTATGACAACACTATACCCTCGGCAGCTATAATTTCCGCATGTCTATTCACACCATGCCACACGGGATGCCAAAAAACCTTGGCATAGGTCAGTTTAAGTTCAGCGACATCTTAATTGCTACTAGCTGGTTTGGTCTGTACCTGAAATCTGAGACTATTATACTGTAATTCAACTTAATTTCACGGCAACTTAATTTAGCGAATTAGCATTAGACCAACCTTTTGCGGCAATTTGATTTCACTAATTTGTACCATCTTCCTATATATAACTATTATAAAAAATAACACTGGTGACAATCTAATTTAGCGAATTGGATCTCCTAGCGAAATTAAATTGCTAGCGAAATTTAGTCGTTTTACACTACCTGAATATAATTCGAAACGTTCAAGTCGTTTGAACACCCAGCCTTGTCAACATGATCAATTTCACCTGTTTATAATGGATAATGTTGATAGATGATTTTAGCCCACATATTCTAGAGTTGCATTAAGGTGCGAGTTGTCTAAAAAGTGGTTGGAAATTATGATATACAGTAGAGTCACCTAGCTTGTATTGGCTGATCACTGACACAGTTTTTATTTTCACAAATGTATACTGCTTTATGCCTCTTATTTCATTAAATAGTTTGATCAATCGTTTCGTTACTTTTCGTCCAAAAATAAAAAGGTTAATATCATAAAAATCATATTAACTATAACTCCAACTATACATTTAACTATAAATGTGTTTCCATGCTCACCAGAATATAACTCTCACATCTGCTGAAGAGTGGTTATGATTGACTGATTTGGCTCAAACAGAATTCGACCCAGAGCAGGCTCAGGAATGATCCCACAATACATTGCAAGTCAACAAAACACGTCAAAACACAAGTTCTTCAACATATTTTTGACCGCATGATAACCGCAGCAATGGATGTCAATCTAACACAGCACATATCCATTTTGTGGGATTCCAATTGCCTTACTTTTTCCGGAAAAGGGGTCGGGACTGACAAAAATAGAAGGTTGTAACAGACAAATCACTACATAACACTTGCTGCTTTCTATTCTGAGCAAATTTTACCAGAAGCTTTAAGATTTAAAAGGGACTGCTCAGGAATATAGCAAAAACGACTAACTATAAACACTGCAATATTTAAACGCATACACATTGAGCAAATCATGATAAAGGGATACAGGGCGACCCCAGATAAGATAGTGAAGTGTACCTTTAGGTTTAATGGTTGCTATTGGATTGGAGTGCTATGGTAAAACAGATTTTTAATCTGTAAACGTGTAAACTCTAGTTAATTGGACTTTCACTCTTTCAAAGGAAAAAGTAGGAGTAATAGCCTACTTGTAGAGTTATAAGCCCATATACCGTACTTATTACCTGGTAAGTTACTTATTTTGATGACTGTACGTTACTTTCTATTCAGAGCAACTCGAGGTTTTAACCCTAATCGCCCGGTCAATCTCGTACCAGGCTCCGCAGGAGTTTAACTTGCGAAAACGTATGTTTTAACAAATAAAGCTGACCCGATATAGCTCAGTCGATAGAAGGTTCGATCCCCGACGCATACGAAGACGGATTTTCTCCTCAAAATCGACCCGTTTTTCTCCCAAAAATACTCCCGGGGAGTTAGGGTTAATGAAAGGAATGACATGTTTTTGGATATGTCCTTTCAGAAAACAACAACACGATAAGCTAGATCAGTACACCAAGATTACAAATTTCAGGACGCAAAAAAATCAAACCCTTTTTATTCTGAGCCATGATAAGATTTCTGCAAGGATTCATCCAAACATATCATTCCTTTCATAATAAAGAAAACCTTAACGGAAAAGCTTGTAAACAAGTGCGAAACATATTGGAGTTTTATGTGAGCAATTCCCATATCATGCATCCCGAAACTGTTTGAAAAATATACATTCAGATATAGGCCTCTGAAACCGTAACCAGGCTATATTATACAACGGCTTTTAAAAAACATCCCGATCCAAATATACACATTATTACAGCCTCACTCAGCACCGCTTTCATGTTTTTATGGATTCCATAAAACATGTCATCTAACGCTAGTTGTCAAGAGATTTTTCAAAAGTTGTACTATCTAACTCCTGCAGTCAATCTACGATCTGGTGGCTCCAGCTTCTCCAATCTTATGTGTCATCAACATGAATGATCAAGGAAGGTATACAATGGTAATGTGGCGACGGAAAACAATCCACAACCAATTTGACGACATAAATGACGCCAGCGTTTAAGTCTTTTTCCTACCAATTGCGGACAAAATAGGCAAAATATCATATAATGTGCCCTGATTTGCTTTTTAGGATACGATATCACATTTTGAGTTACGTTTGATATCTGCGTCACTGATCAGTCAATCCGCAACCAATTTGGCGACATAAATGACGTCATCGTTGAAATCGTAAGTGTTTTTCCTAAATAAAGAACGTTCCAATTGAAATCGCGAGTAAAAATTGTGTTTTTTATACCATTTCCGGACAAAATAGACGGATACTTGTTTTATAAGTTTTCATTATTATCATTATTATTATTATTATTAAATATCATATAATGTGCCCTGATTTGCTTCAGGATACGAAATCTCATTTTAAGCTATATACGTATGATATCGGTGTTACTGATCGGTCAATCCGCAATCAACTTGACAACAAAAATGATATTCGCGTTGAAATCGCAATGATTTTGTTTTCTTCAACCAATTCCGGACAAGACAGGCTAAATATCATATAATGTGCTCTGATTTGCTTTTCAGGATACGATATCTCATTTTGAGCTACGCATGATATCGGTGTCACTGATCTGTCAATCAGCAACCAATTATACAACAAATAACGTTCGAGTTGCCGTTGACATCTCAAGGAATTTTTCTTTTTTTCTTCTACTAATTACGGACAAAATAGGCAAACTATCATTATAATGTGCCCTGATTCGCTTTTTAGGATACGATATCACATTTTGAGTTACGTATGATATCGGTGTCACTGATCGGTCAATCCGCAACCAATTTATACGACATAAATGACATTCCCGATGAAATCGCAAGGAAAAACGGGGGTTTTCCCTACCAATTGTGGACAAAATAGGCTAGCCTATAATAGTAATTCATATGATGTGCTCTGATATACTTTTTAGGATACGATATCACATTTTGAGCTACGTATCATATCAGTATCACTGCTCGGTCAATCCGCAACCAATTTGACAACATAAATGACATTCGTGTAGAAAGGATTTTTTTTTCTTCTTCCAACCAATTTAATTATCCGAAAAAATAGGCAAATATCATATAATGTGCCTTTATTTGGTTTTTAGGATACGATTTTGAGCTATGTATGATCAGTAACAGATTTGTGATCAAAAGACATTTGTTGTCCTAAAATCAATGCCCTAGCACCACAAACATGATTTTAGGTGGATCAAAATATCAAAGTCAGAAGTTGTAAGCTTAAAATAGTAAGTAGCTTACAACAAATTCATTCATTGACTGGCCAAAAATCACTCAAAAATAATAATATAGACAAAAATCAGGTGCAGACCTGTTCTAGAGTTAACTCCGGACAGGATATGAGCCCATAAAACTTGTGGTCCTGATTGATCAATTGGAAAGCAATTCCTCAAAATACTACGTAATAAATGTCCGAATAAATTTCCAAACAAAGACGAAAAATCAACGTATTTTTATGGCGGAAAGCATACAAAATAAACCTTCCGTCTACAAAAGATTAAACCCCAAAATTTCATCATCTAAGATCATGAACAATTTAGTACACGGCCCTTTAAATCCATAGTATGAAGAAGACAACTGCGAACTATCACGCAAATCCACTTCAAAACTTCTCAAAAAGTACAATACGATGACACAGTTATTCTCTGGCGATGATATCCATTTCTCGTCCAATCAAAGCCATCAACACGGATGGCACATTTCTCGTCCAATCAATATGAGCGTATGAAAGTATCGTTTGGCTGGACCCGTTTGAAAATTATACCAAAAAAGGTTCTCTCTGCCAAGTGACACTCGAAGCCATAAATACAGCGTACCAATCCCGGGCCTATTACTTGTTCGAAAGCAAATTATGAGTTGCTCTGGATAGGAAAAACATATCATTATGGTTTTCAAAACTAAGTCCAGCTATGTACTTAGTATATTATACTCTCTGATAACTACAAACGATTAGTGACTTTTGATTTCACTGATTTCAGATTATCTAGCTGTTAGAACGTCGACTCTCGACAATCACCATGTTGTGGTCTTTTCTACTGATAACATCTATCATATTCATGAATATTTGGGAAGGCGGCACATCAAACGGGTAAGCAAAAAAACCTTCGATAAGGCCAATGGAAAGAAAGAAAAAGGGAAACCAAAAAAGCATTCTACTTGCCATAACGACATATATTTTGTTTTCAATTTATTTTTACTTGTTAGATTTGTTGTGTGTAAAAATGTTTAAAGTGTTTGCAAATGATTAAATACTTTAAACATTCTGAAATTAAAAAGTGGACAGATTTTTGTCGAAAACTATTTCAAAATCACCAACATTTTAATGGACATTTTAAAAAGTAACGGCCCATTTTTCTATTTATCTGAATAGAGACGTGGGTCCTCACTACCGTTGGTTAGTTATCAAGTGAAACACCACCAGACACCCCGCGATATGTATTGCCTTTGAATAATATAACTTTAGAATGTTCAGAATGGATGGCGGATGCCCAATTTGTCATTCATATTAGCAGTGACTGATTAAACAATCCAAATATCACATCTCATGTTAAACGAACATTATTGCTAAACCCAAACAGCTGGAGTTGGACAAAATCAATTTCAGTGTAATAAACAGTCAACATGTGTATTTTCAAATTGCTAAGTGTGGTCAATTGTCGAGCAAAGTATGGGAAACTATCGTGCGAAGTTTTGGGAATTATCGTGCATAAATATTCGAAATTGTCGTGCGTAGTATTTGAAATTGTCGTACAAAGTATTGGAAATTGTCGTGCAAAATGTGGGAAACTATCGCGCGAAGTATGGAAAATATCGTTCAGACGTATTCAAAATTGTTGTGCGAAGTATGGGGAATATCGTGCAAAGTACCATGAAGTGTTGAAGCCGAACGCTGAACCCAATATAATATCCCGTACCATTTATTTCATACCGGCGCTGTACCTAAATACCCTTTTATCATACCATTTAATCGTTTTAAAATTAATGGACCAGGGGTCGAATAACGTAAGCTCAAGTAAATAAGCCAAAAGCCATTCTTTATGTGTAACTATTTGATGCGAAATGTTGCAGAAGTAGGTGTTAGCTGTTATTTTAGACTAACATTGAATGACCTATATAATAGCTTTGTACTCAAATTGAGCTACAACAAAATGAACTAACCCTTTATTATTTGCAACACAATAGTTTCATTAAATGTTTACATTCAAAATGGTCCGATCTTCTTTAATCTATCTTAGAGTGTGTACTTCCAGTGTGACATTCAAGGAATCCTATTCAACGTCGTATCAGCAGTCCTATACATCAAAATATTACGTCTCATGTGGTACTTTCGGACATAGGGAAAGTTGCAGTAGATACAGGTATGTGTCATATATGGGATAATGTAATAACACGATTTTTTTTATCAGATTTGTGCATGTTACCTGCAGTCCTGTTCCCATTCATTGACATAGTGCACGTTTCTGGTTTATGGGACCATACATCTGTTCCAGCTTGTAATACTGTCATAGACTTTGTGTTATTATTAAATGTGATCAGTGGTTCGTAACAAAGTTAGCGGGAGCCACTTGACCTGGTACTGCATATGATAATTACAATATGTCACGTGTCTTACCTATCCCCGGACCTATCCAACCAAAGACATCGTCGCCGGGCTAAATGCAAGATGGTCGTAAGTGACTTTTTGGCGAAATTAGGATTTTGATGAATTATTGAAATATAAGCCCATACACACATCTTACACTAATATTTTAATATTTTGTTAAAACAAAAATCAATTCTCATTTACAAGAGTGTCATGAGAACAACTAACGACCCTCTTGTATACATCAATTAATTGTTTTAAATGGAGAACAAAGACAATATAGAAAGAACATTCAAGTTTTGGTTCCACTATAACAATTTTGATGTATTGTTTCTTTAAAATCTCTGATAAAAGTTGAAAAATAAGTTAAATGTTTTGTAAAACAGTTCAGTAAAGACGAAAACTAGAGGCAACCGATTGTTATTGGCAAAGAGCGACTGCGAAGACATGTCGGGTTCGGGGTGGGGTTGGGGTGGGGGTGGTGGGGTGGGTGGGGTGGGGGTGGTGTTGGGGTAGGGTAGGTGTGATATTCAGTTGCAAGCAGAATTTAATAGCGAGTAGGCCTACTGGTGTTTCACCATTATTACCATGATTAATACAGGCGCATCGCAGTTAAGGGGTTTCATGACACATAGAGTACGCGCATGCCGTTTTCACCTGGTTTTCAACAACTTGAAAATGCTAGCGTATTCCGCTGTATGCGCTTACAAACACGCGCATTTTTACGAGCGTACTTTTGACGCAAGCTGTCGCGTTTAAAATGTCAAGAACGCACGCATTAAATGCGTAAATCATTCGTGCGCGGCAGCAAGACAATTTAATGGTCGATTTACATCATCAGCGGGCCATATATAATCCGTCCGCTCCTTGCCGGTTGCAAATGTGATCAAAAACTAGCCTTGGTGTGCTGTTTTAATACAAACTATAATAAACACTAAAAGGTACAACCCGTTCTAAATGTAGACGGAGGGTGCATGACGCGAATGACTAGCCATTAGGCCGTACACGGCCATATTGAACTCCTATTTGAACCTATGATTACGAAATTATCCTATTTCTAATTACAATATACCTTTTTTGTTTACCAGTACATTTTTAAGTGGTGTACCCATAGGGTGGGTCCGCCCCTAACCCCCCCCCCCCCCCCCCCCCCCCCCCCCCCCCCCTAAATTAACCCCGTCGGTACACATGAGGTTCCGTCGGTACATTTTAATCCTGGATCCGCCAGTGGTAAAGCAATTGCAATGTTATAACTCTTAGGCCTATTAGGCAAAGTAACAAAAATAACATGTTACGCATCCGGGCTTTTCAAAAAGTTGGTGAGGTAGGCCCTTATTATTTGTTATTTTCCATTTTTTTGTTATTCTTTCCAAGATTGGCGCCATGTGTAAGATGGCCGCCATAACATATTTAGAGATGGTTTTATGGTGCCGTTTAAGTTTTAAGGTGCAATGTAGATCGACCAAATGATTAATATATCATACTGTCCACTTTTCAAGAAAGATAGTAAATCATGAAAAATATAGTGACCCATTTTGCAAACGAAATTTGGAATTGTAAGATAGTTGTGACCTGTTTTTTTTACAATAAAACCAAACAAACACTGATTGACCCAATTTTGCGATGGGCCTTCTCATTTAATTTATGTGAGTCAAGCGTCAAATCAAGCGTAATTTGTACGCATATTTCTTCTGAGTTATCGCCCCAACTTTAAGAGTTAATTATAGTGGCCCCTTAAACCCGATTCAGTTTTACACTTTCACAAAAGAGTGCGGTTTTAAAACAAACTCAACCTTAACAAAACAAATAAAAAAACGAATAATCAAACGAAAACAAAACAAACAAATAAGCAAGTAAATAACTAACAAAAACACAAAAGACACTACTGCAAACAAGCAAAAAATAAATTAACAACACTAATAAAAAAATCCCAATATAAATAACAATAGGCCTATGGCTAAAAACAAGAACCATATAAAAATGGAAGGACGCACTGATTATCTTGAAAAATTGAAATAGGCCCCCATTTTTTGTTGCAATTAATAAATACCATATCCTTACATGAAATCGCGAATATTTGTGGGCCCTGACAAGCCGCCGTCATGTTGAAATATGGAAATGTTATGTAAGGCCTACTGATTGCCCCAAATTCTCAATAAAGTTTGATTAATGATAATAGGTTGGTTACATTTTGAAAAAATAATAGGCTATGGTCCAAAGTATCGTAAATCGATACGTAAAATTATGTTTTAAACTAAACATGCTAAAATCATGAGTTTTCTTTTTTGAACATAAAATGCATTCCAAGTAGGCTATAACAACAACAAAAAAGACGTGACTAACAATTGATTTGGGTGTAGGGTGGGAGAAATCGATGTGACTTGCGAGGCAGAACAGGCACGTGTGTCGGTGGGGTGGGTAGGGGGTGGGACGGGGTTTGATAACCAATATGAATCGGGTTCGTATTATTTATGATAGGCCTACTCACGGTTGCCGTGTATACAAGAGTGCGGTGCACATCGCAACTCAGGTCTGAACTTCCTGCTTTCCCATTACTAGTCATCACTGGTCATGATATGATAGTAGGCCTATGGTATAGGCTAGTTGCAAAACAATTTTTCATACATCATCAAGCAATCGTGTACGCTGGTTTTCGTTGGCAAAAAGGACTCACTTTTCAAAAGTAACGCCAAACATGTCTGAGATCTGAATGTTCCCCTTCGCGGATCACGACATAAACTGCGCGACCTCTGTTGCTGCATGCGCATCTAACGTGTGTTTACGCTCTAAACATTACACATAAATTTGCAGGAATTTTCTCATTTAAAGCCAATTATCAGAGAAAGTAAGTTGGTGACCCCATATTTTTATTTCATTATTTGAAAGAATGTATAAAAGCGCAGCACATATTGAAAAAACAAGAAAAGTTGACGAGCAGATTTTGTGGAATCTTCCATTAAAGTCGAATTTTTCCTCATTTCCCATAGAACCATGTAGTATTTTTTGGAAAAAACACAATTTTTCAAACGGATATAGCTCAAAAACTAAGCCCGTTACCCCATTTTTTTATTTTAGATTCGTGATCAGCACCGTTGAGAATACCTAATATCAAAATCTTAAGAACATTTCTACGTTAACTCTATGTGTCATGAAACCCCTTAAGTCGCGGGCGTTGATTGCGTTAAATGTTTCGCGTAATTCAATGCTCTGATTTTACATCGCTTCTGGTCAGCACTGGCATTTTAATCCACTGATGAAGACACGTCATGTGGAATGGGGATGATTACTACAACAGCGTAAGTTTACGCAGACACATTTTATTTTTTATTTTTTTATATCCGGGTGTCCGTCCGAAAAAAACACGACCAATTTAAAAAAAAATTGGTTTGATTAAGAGAGTGGGTCAATTTTAAGTTTATAAAAATATAGAAATTTTGAAATAATCCTTTTTTTCGTACGGGTGTTCTGTCTGTCAGTGCTGTGGTAAATCAACTTGCACAAAAACCGTGTGAAATTCTTGTTTAATTCAAGTTCTTATTCCATTTACCCCCCCCCCCCCCCCCCCCCCACACACACTTATCATTAAGTTTTCATTTATTGCCTCTGAGTCCCGTCCGTCTGCAACTGCCCCCCTAGACAAGTTCCACCAGTCCCCGAAGTGTCGTCCCGCACCCGCTGAACTAATATACCCAGAATGCATAGCGCGGTCCTCCACTTGGGGACTGGTTACAAAGCGTGAAAATAGAAGGAGCAAAATAAAATCGGAATTGTGATTTTATTTACATACATGAATATGCATGTCACTTGCCACGCAGATCTGCCGGCACGACGCGGCGCGGCTCGCTGCGCCGGCGGGGTGATGGTTCAGCAGAGGTTGATGATTGCGAGTAAAGAGTAAAACTATTGATTTTGGGGAAGTAATTCACCTAAAGAAGCCTCTTCTGTAAAGAAAGAGTACAATAAAACACAAACTCTAACCAATCCCGTGCCTCCTCAACCACACACTCTTCGCGAAGTAGTCAGCAGATCCCAGATGGCCAGATTTTACGTCACCCTGTTTGTTTACATTTAACAGCAGATTTTATTTACGATCAGCTTTAAAATCAACAGAATTCTGCCGGATAATATGTTCATGGAGGTGTATGTTGTTCCTCGATATTAATTAAACAACAAATTCTAGGCATACATAGCCTAGTTCGACTGTTCTGTGCGTTGAGCGACCGCTGCTCTCGTTCATTGATGAAACAAGCGGTAGCTGTTTTTTTAGGTACATCTAGTACCCAAAACATCGCGTCCTGCTTGCATGAGTCATCCAGTTATTTTCGTAAAAGTTGGTGAAATGTATAAGAAGTTATACCCTACCGACAGAACCGATACTGATACTGATACTGATACTGATAAAGCTGTTAATTTTTAATCGATTGTTGTACCGGCCGGCCAGATGATTCTCTTACTTTGACAAGTGACTATACATGACTGAGTGTTGTTGTGCCTAACTAGGCTTTACGACTACTTCTTACGACTACGAGGTCAGTACTTTTGTGTAATTTTACTAGGCCTAGTAATAGTTCATACATACATGATGTATAGCTTAGGCTAAATTAGGCTGGCCTTAAAAGGCCTAGCCTAGGGTTAGGGTAGGGATTTTTTTATGCCTAGAGCTAGAGAGGGAGGCACTTTTTTATTTTAGGCCTACTTTTCCACAGATACCATGATAGTAGGCCTATTACTATTAGTTAGTTATTAAAATATGCCCAAATGTCAGTCAATTAATGCCATTCATAACCCCCATAGATTTTTGTAGCGGCTTCATGCTCTTCATGCAGGCTTCCTCCTGTGCCATTTGTACGCTTTCTTGCACTCCTTCGTACACCTTCCTGCATTCCTTCGTACGCCTTCTGCGCTACCTTCGAACGCCTTCCAGCGCTACCTTTGTACGCTTTCCTGCGATACCTTTGCGCTTTCCTGCGATACCTTTGTACGCTTTCCTGCGATACATTTGCGTTTTCCTGCGATACCTTTGCGCTTTCCTGCGATACTTTTACGCTTTCCTGCGATACATTTGCGTTTTCCTGCGATACCTTTGCGCTTTCCTGCGATACTTTTACGCTTTCCTGAGATACTTTTACGCTTTCCTGCGATACTTTTACGCTTTCCTGCGATACTTTTACGCTTACCTGCGATACTTTTACGCTTACCTGCGCTACCTTCGTATTGCACGCTTTCCTGCGCCAGCTCTGTACAGGCCTTCTGCGCCAGCTTTGTAGGCCTAGTAAGTGCATCAGCTCTGTACGAAGCCTCCTGTTGCACCAGCTTAGTACGCCTTCCTGTGCCAGTTTCGTACACCTTCATGCACTTACGCTTTCATGCGCTATTAAACGCCTTCCTGTTCCTGCGCTATCTTTGTACACATTCCTGCGCCACATGTCCATACATCTTACTGCACCTGTACGACGCTCTACGCTAGATCTGTACTGTAGGCCCCCGTGTAGGCCTTCATACATCCTGCCTGCGCCAGCCTCCTACACCTTCCTATGCCGGCTTCGTACCCTCCTATTATTTAAGTCTTGGTCTTAGTCCTATATCCTGCCTTTTCTTGCTCCATCAAACACTATCCTGCTCAGCCTATGATGAAGGTACGCACTCAAACTCAAAATAAAACAAATTAATTTTGTTTAAAAATTGAAATTCATATTTAGGCCTATCTTTTATGCAAAACATAAATTCCATAAATTAACAATTTAAAAAAAAACAGAATTTTTTGTTGTTGTTGAAATTAGTGTGTTGATAAAATAAAAATGGGACATTTTTTAAATTTTTATTATCATTTTTTTTAGGACATTTATTTATTTATTTGTTTTAAATATTTCCGATATTTCGTTATTAATTTATGTAGGCCTATGTATGTGAGTAGTATAATATTGGAGGGGTGGTCTGGTACAGATACTTATAGTTATACTATGATCATGTTAATGACAGAAGAGCCAATCGTGACCAAAAGTGCTTGATGATCCAACAGTACAGCAGCAGCCCATGCATCCAGCTGGTATTTAAAACTTTAAAGCTTATCACTTTAATATCAGACTTTTGCATGTCCACGGCCTACTGCCACATCGGTACGAATTATATCTTTTTACTGGCCGATATTGGAAATCATTAACACTTCATTGATTTAATTCTCTACGAAAAAAAGAGTGAAAAACATGAGACAGCGCAGCAGCAGGCCTTTTAAAACTTAGGTTTGGGAGTTTCTTCCATCTATTTTAGGTATGTGAAAATATGTACATCGTAAAATATTGACCAACAACCCGGTATGTAAACAGCCGCAAAGTGCAGGCTTGCTGTCGAAAGAAAACGACGGTTTTGCTAGTAAACAAAAATGAATTTAAATGCATGATCAATCAACTTGATCATGATTCAGCCGTGTTTTAAATGGATGTCATGAATGTGCGCGCCCGCGTGTGCGTAAGTGGCCTACCAATTCGCGTGCAATTCGCGTGTTTGTGCAAGGCGCAGCTCGCGCGGTAAGCAAATTGCTGTCAAAAAGTGCTCCGTCATTTGGGCTGGAACATTTCCAGTCGTCACAACAGCAAACGCAGTGGAGCGTATTGTACGACTGGAGGATAAAGTCTACTGCCCCCCCCCCCCCCCCCCGCCCATAACATTTACATTCATGTCAGAAGAACACATGCATCTTTATTGTCCTACTGTGTCCATGGTTCCATCCATTCATCGCGTGGAATCCAGTCCGTCTGCAGACCCCCTCCCCCCCCCCCACACACATACACAACCTGACCTGAACGCCCATCCACCCACACACACACCCCAAACAACCTACCCCCACCCCAACCCGCCCCCACATACATACAACCTGCCCGCCCCTTCACACCCCTACATGAATCTCCAAGGCGTGCCTCATCAACGTAGCCACGCAGCGAACACCACACGACGTGTGCCATAAATTGGTTGATCATTCATTTCTTTTAGCTTTTACAAAGTCATGCATGACTTTGTAAAAGTATGAACCTTTGTCTTTCAAACAATACACTTTTGGATTGTTAGATACCTTTGGTTATGTAACGTCATTAACATAAACACAATAGGTTTCAGACACTGACTGAAATCTGTCAATTATTAGGCTGGATATTTAATATGTTGAATATGGGTTCATTGATACATTTGCGTATATCTCGGCAATGCAAGCATAAAAACAGATAACACTTGGCACATAGTTAGAATACACACTTATCTCTGTTATACACTCTTTTTAGATCTGAATGCCTCAATACGAACAAGAAGGGACCATCTCAAATACGCTTTTATTTAGCAAAATCCGCAATAATATACCTTAGAAAACAACAAAGGGTAAAGAACAATGGAGGGATTATAATTTAATAAATGGTTGTGGGATGTAAGGCAATAATAGTGGGGATTTCAAAAGGAGCTGTTCATAAAATGTCCTCAAACCATTGAAATTATATGACGATTACTTACACAATACATATCTAGTAGTTCTAAAGATAACAGTAATAAGAAAGGTTGTGGCAGCCATCTTTGATTGATACATTCATGTATATCTTCATTTTGACTATCGCAATATATTTACACACTGATTTAAGCATTTTTCCTTATTTCTGATTAGAATTTGAAGGCGCAGTAAGCTTTTATCTGGTAAATTTCATGATTTTAGCCATTTTGGGCCCGTTTCAAAATTATCTGCCGTTTGCGCATGCGCATTTTTTCTGCAGGTTTCATGCGAATAAGTTCAGATAATTAGTTAACTATCATATGGAATCGTCCAAACTGGTTAATTGCTTGAATTTTTCCTAAATTGTTTGATTTTCCGCAATATTAGTGATTCACTGACTGGGCATTTTTCAATGAAAATTAGCTATTTGAAATACTGATATTTGTATACCTTTTATTCAATTGCTTCTCCTTACTTTTTCCTCTTATACTACACATTCCAAATTACACAGGGATTAAAGGTAATGTCTTTTGTATCATATTTATGCGAGAAAAAAAATCGGGATTTACCTGCTTCTGATGTCATGTTATGCAATCTTCTTACCACGTGTTTCATAAAAACAATTCAAATTTCCCGCCAAATAACTGATTTAGCAGTGTCCCAAGTGTACTTACTTTGAGACAATGCTATGACGTCATAGTTCACACTTTAAAAATCCAAAACTGTATTGTTTGAAAGATAAAGGTTCATACTTTGTATTGACCACATTATCCCCTCAATAGAATCAGTCATGCATCCCATACCATAATCACTTTCATTATTTATTGACTGCCCCTCGTATTATATATTATTTACATCTATAATAGGACCCGTTATCTACTGAGCTATCAGACACTTTATAGAACAAAGTATCGGACGACATACCGCTGCTGTTCAGGTTGGACGGGCTCAGGAAGTAGTTGTATAGGTAAGTTATAGCCACGATAAGATCGTTATAACGATGAATGGATGTAGTTTTTAAGAGCCTCTCTCGGTGAGCGTCCGTGTCGTCTATCTGCTTATCCAAATCCAAAACATATTTGTTACCTCCAATTGATAATTTTCTTGACAAGAGTGGATCATTTTAAAAATGTGTCCAATTTATTACCCCTCCCATGACCTCATCAAGTGGGAAGCTTCCGGTTAAAAATTCTTTCAGAGAATAATAAACAATTCATTTCTTTACCCTATTTATTGCAATTAGGTCTTCTTTATGTTAACTATAACATGTTTTAATAAGGGGGGTGCCGAATAAGACCTTTTTTACCCAAATGTGATTTTTCTTTTAAAAAACCCCAATGGAGGAGTAATCCGTCAATTATAGACTGAATATACTAGGTTCGATCATGGTAAATCCTTCAGTCAGTGTAAGACAGTCACGGAATTAACCTATCACAAAATTCTCTATTGAAGGATTTAAAGGATTATACAGCTTTAATACGTAATGGGGTCTTTGTCTTATATCAGGGATACACCTTATTTAGGTTCCCCTTTGAACATTTTGTCATCAACATCATGACCTTTAAAGGCTTATTCAGTGATGTGTTAGAGGCTGCGCCCTCAACTTTGATTGCAAAAAACGGGGATTTGTACATTTTTTACAATTGTATTAAATGTATGAACTTACATTTGTAAGGATTCAAAAATCAGTCTTCTTTGTAAAACAAAACGTCGATTAAAATATTCTGAGATAGGGATAGACTAGAATTTCACACTAATAGCTAGGAAGCATGGGTCTATTTTAGGGGTTTTCCTGTCCCAGTCTGTTGGCACAAGGAGTTATATACCAATAAACTTACTTGAAGTCAGTAGAATTGCAGCATAAATTGGACATACTTGCCAACGTTGATGTTTAATTGACGTTTGACCTTGATTTAGGGAAAGGTCACCTGTGAATATATGTTATCTTTAATATAGTTAAACACATCTGTACGTTGCTTTGTCTTTTTTTTTTTTGAATTTTAAAATTTAGTTTTTTAAAGTCTGCTTGAGCCTATGAATGATTATCATTTATTTGTATAGATAGTCTAGATTAGTGAGTGGGGAACAAACTCGAACAGACTTGGTAAATTTGACTTTCAAAAGTCCATTTTGAGATACCAGCCTGTTTGCAGTTAATATCTTAATTAAGTTCGCAATATGTGTACATACTACAAATAATATTTAACAGTTTTTAATACGATATAGAATTTTACAAATGGTTTTTAGCCTATACATAGACCTACACAACTATTAAATAGAACATCAACTAGGATGAAAATAGCACACTTTAGGGTAACTGCGTCCTGGTAGAGTCTTCCCTTCTACCTCTCCTTCAATTGTAGTTATTACTATGCTATCCGCACGCCGCTTCCAGTGACCATACTTTGCAAGCTTCCTCTTCTTAGTTGGGCTAGCATTCCCTGCATGTTCTTCTTTCACTTCTATTTGCTTGCGCACCCATGGATTTGACTTCTTATCAGTCCAGCTGATGTGTAGCACTCTGCGCCAAACCCACATTTCAAATGATGTGATACAACTCTTGTCTCTTTCTTTGAGGGTCCAACTTTCAGAGCCATAGAGCGCTGTACTCCATACAAGTGACCGGACCAGCTGCTTCTTGAGTTTCAAGTTTATTTGCTTAGCCTTCCATATTCCATTCAGTTGGCTAGTGATGCCTCTGGCAACTGTCAGTCTGACTCGTATTTCTGGTGCGGAGTCTCCATCCATCTTGCGTTCCTGGAACTTTTGGTAAGGTGATGATCTCTGACTGTGTCCAGTCAGTGGGCCATTCTCCAGATCTGGTCGATGATGGTCCTCATGGCCGGCTAGTACCACTGTATCTCCACCAACTTTAATAATTTCTCCATTTCTCCGACTGCCTTGTCAATTTTCAATTTCTTAAGGCTTCAGACTTCACTACTTCTGGTTCCAGCTCTCTTGGAGGTTGGTCATTTGGGAGGGTGATGTACGGTGTTTAGACTGAAGAGTTGTTTACCATACAATATTCCAGCGCTGCTTAATTGACTCTGGTTCATACTGCTTCTCGCCCTTACCATCCTTGATACCAATACCCGGTTGTGGGGGCTTTTTACCACTTATTTACTTATTTACTTTATCAACTACACATTTCTGGTATCTTCAGATCTGCTAGATTTCTCTGCCTTTTCACTTATTGCAGCCAACCATTTACGTTTCGCCTTGCGACTTGCTGTCTTTACTTTTTTACACAAGTTCCGATACTCTGGACATTGGACGTTTTTCTTCTTTGTTGTTTTCTTCTTTAGTGTCAAGGTTTAGGCTTCATTTTACTAACGGGTATCGATTGCTAAATATTTGAATACTTCTGCTGAGAGTCGTAGAACAATTGTCTATTCTGTTAACTATTTACAATATTATAAATGTCTTCAACAAGAATATGACATAAATTAAAGATAAAATTATGCAAATCAATATGTTAATTAGCTAATTAATTAGTAAGGCGTTCCATTTACCCTACGCTCATCCGATCGGGGTAAATGAAACACCATTGACTCCTATATAAATACATAATACATGCTATTAAATGTATATTATATTAAATACATTCTTGTTAACTCTTAACAGGTTCAATCCAATTGTATACATCAACTAATTGACTTCAACTAATTTATATTTTTTATTTATTTTCTAAATATAATGGTTTTCCCCCGCCAACATGGTTGATTATTGTTCTTATGGTATGATATTTACGTGGTAATCATGTCCATAAAGCATGATATTGACAAACGAGCGTGTTATTCTTTTGTTTATTTTAAAAATATCTGTTAAAAAATGATATTCTAATCAGCGTGAATTTTAGTTATGAATAACAAGCTACTGAAAGAAACACCCCCAGTTCTAATTACCTTAACTGCCGTTCCATTTACCCCAATGCATACTAAATTTGGAGCAAATGGAAGACTCTGCAAACAAATGTTCCTCATGAACTCTATTTTATATCAAACCAAATCAAAACCATATACATGTTAGCAGCAATCTGTTCTCCATCGTGTTTGAATGGTGGAACTTGTACCAGACCAAACACTTGCTCTTGTCCATCTGGATATACGGATACCCGATGCCAGACACGTAAGTTTAGGAAATTAGCCAATATAGCAATGTATTGAAAACTACCTGTTTAAATATGATATTGATATGATTATATCCAATATATTTACCGAGTTTCATATCAAATTGTTATCACTTTGCAGCAATCTGTTCTCCATCGTGTTTGAATGGTGGAAATTGTACCAGACCAAACATTTGCTCATGTCCATCTGGATATACGGGGAACCTATGCCAGACACGTAAGATCATACAATTAGCCAACATAGCAATGTATTGAAAACTATCTGTTTAAATATTATATTGATATGATTATATCCATTATATTTACCGAGTTTCATATCAAATTGTTATCACTTTGCAGCAATCTGTTCTCCATCGTGTTTGAATGGTGGAACTTGTACCAGACCAAACATTTGCTCATGTCCATCTGGATATACGGGGAACCTATGCCAGACACGTAAGATCATACAATTAGCCAACATAGCAATGTATTGAAAACTATCTGTTTAAATATTATATTGATATGATTATATCCAATATATTTAGCGAGTTTCATATCAAATTGTTATCACTTTGCAGCAATCTGTTCTCCATCGTGTTTGAATGGTGGAAATTGTACCAGACCAAACACTTGTTCATGTCGATCTGGATATACGGGGAACCGATGTCAGACAAGTAAGTTTAGGCAATCAGCCAACATAGCAATGTATTGAAAACTACCTGTTTAAATATTATATTGATATGATTATATCCAATATATTTACCGAGTTTCATATCAAATTGTTATCACTTTGCAGCAATCTGTTCTCCATTGTGTTTGAATGGTGGAAATTGTACCAGACCAAACATTTGCTCATGTCCATCTGGATATACGGGGAACCTATGCCAGACACGTAAGATCATACAATTAGCCAACATAGCAATGTATTGAAAACTATCTGTTTAAATATTATAGTGATATGATTATATCCATTATATTTACCGAGTTTCATATCAAATTGTTATCACTTTGCAGCAATCTGTTCTCCATCGTGTTTGAATGGTGGAACTTGTACCAGACCAAACACTTGCTCTTGTCCATCTGGATATACGGATACCCGATGCCAGACACGTAAGTTTAGGCAATTAGCCAATATAGCAATGTATTGAAAACTACCTGTTTAAATATGATATTGATATGATTATATCCAATATATTTACCGAGTTTCATATCAAATTTTTATCACTTTGCAGCAATCTGTTCTCCATCGTGTTTGAATGGTGGAAATTGTACCAGACCAAACATTTGCTCATGTCCATCTGGATATACGGGGAACCGATGTCAGACACGTAAGTTTAGGCAATTAGCCAACATAGCAATATATTGAAAACTACCCGTTTAAATATAATATTGATATGATTATATCCAATATATTTACCGAGTTTCATATCAAATTGTTATCACTTTGCAGCAATCTGTTCTCCATCGTGTTTGAATGGTGGAAATTGTACCAGACCAAACATTTGCTCATGTCCATCTGGATATACGGGGAACCTATGCCAGACACGTAAGATCATACAATTAGCCAACATAGCAATGTATTGAAAACTATCTGTTTAAATATTATATTGATATGATTATATCCATTATATTTACCGAATTTCATATCAAATTGTTATCACTTTGTTACTATTTAATAAGCTTATATTAGCAAACTAATAGGGTTTTTGCTGGTCGAAAGATCAGCCTAAATGTTAGCAAATGTCCCTGACTCCGTCCGTCACTCACCGCCGTTTTGTTTCGTGTTGCCTTTGTGGCTGACTTAGCCCAATTAGCCCAAATGAGCACTCATATAATTCGATTGTCATAGTTTATCAAATAAAAGGCTGTTCCATCAAATAAACTTACTCCCTCTGAAATATTTTGTGCTAGGCTTATTCCGTGCAGAATTACATGAAGGATAAACCAAATATCCGACCAGCTCTACTAGGCGAGCCTAGTCTTTTTAAGCCTACATGCGAAACTGTATACCCAACTGTGAATGTCAAGTCAGTAAAGTTGACACAGAATCCAGTAATAGTTCTAGAATCAGGGTTGCCACGTGATCATAGTGTCTGTTTTTAGGCTGTTAGTCTGAGTTATTGTTGACTAAAACGCTACTTGTGGGATTTACATCAAAACAGTGCTTTAGGGCATGACCACTGGCCTGCCTAATTTGGGAATTGGTGAATTGTGACCAGCCAAAAGCTTAGCTAAATCACGGGTATAAAAGTGATTAGGCAGCGGCACATAATGTTACCGTCTTTGAAATATTACCGCAATGAGGTTTCACAATGTAGCTAGCAACATTGTAGAAAAGTCTTATTATTAAACTCGTGAACTCTCTTATTCGTAATTCTGTGGTATTTATGCAGAACTGAATAAGTATTGTGTATTTCATTTGTTCAAAATAAAAGAACAATTGTTCATCATTGTTTGCTTGTTTTGTCAATTTTACTCTAGTAGAAGAATATTCCCATCTGTAATGTATTAATTGTCAACTTTTCTTTAAGCCCAACATTGAAATTGTATGTCATTATATAAAGATAACTTTATATGCTATTTTTAATGGTATTATTCTTGGATAACGCCGTTCACGTGTATGCCAGTTATGGGATTGAAACAAAGATAAAACAATTGAAACTGACATAAATCATGTAGCTGTTGCAGAAACTTTATTTGTTTTATCAATTTTAATACGAAAAAATGATTTAAACCATACATTTTGGCTGAATTTCCCAATATTGATCGTCAAACAGTGGTCAAATATTTAATTTTCACTTTAAATGTTTTATATAGCTTGCATTTTCGTTTACAAGGGGTATGTACCATTACATTAACTATTGTATTAAATTATATGCACACTGCATCGCATATTGTGAAGTTGTTCTCTTTTTTTGATCAATATGGACATTTTAGGGTAAATTCCGTTATCCCTGTGAACCGCGTTATCCATGGTTATCCTGACATACACACGCGAAATAAGCCTGACGAAAACACATGCTCAATACTTGCTAAATAGAGCGAGTTGGCTATGTGTAGCGCGGTAGTAAACACTCATATATGTGGACTATGAGCCATATATTTATACTTACAGCATATTCTAGAAGAAACCGTTTGGTTCACAAAGTGAAATGCGTTATATAGAACACAAACGAAGAAGCAAACTTACTGTTTTCAATGTTTCGCTGCTGTATCTAGACTTCTCAAAGATTTTCCAAAGAAGAAAGATTGTGCTCTTGCAATATTTTCTTCAAATGAGGGTGATAACACTTTACAGGATAACGCCGTTCACGATAACGCCTTTTACGTTTTCATCCCTTTTCGGACCTTTTGCAAGCCATATGGTTGCATTTCTATTTCTTTTCGACACAAATGGTGAGAAAAACATTGGACCTATAATATATTACCTTTTATACGTTAACAGAATACCTACTTTACCGAGAAATATCGATCACGGAGTTCACACGCTTAAAACAGTCGTTTGAAATACTGAACTTCAACATTTTTTATAGCCCAAATGATGCGCCAGAGACTTTCGAGGTGATATAATTTTAATAGCGTGGTGGGTTTGCTAGGGGATTGTTCATAAACGATTGCAAATTTAGTACATTCAGTTTATGTTGGAATGCTAGCTGTGCAGATATCGGAAATTACACACATTTCGTGGAAAGTTCTTTTGATATTAAAAGTGCACGTTAAGATTAATGTAGGCAGAACTAAATGCCTTTATATTTTGGTTTGATACGTTTGCTACATTTACTCGTACCAAAATATTACAAAAACTTGAATTGAGAGTCAAATCCAACAGTTTCAAATTGCGACATCTGGTCGAGGAACCGTGTTTTTGTGGTTTTGGGGGCCTTTCAGTGTAAATTTGAACCTGATAATGTCATTTAAAGTATGGCAAACCATGGTGTTCTGAGTAGAACTCATCGAGTTTTACCATAATATTAATAAACATTTGTGATATATACTTGCAGTAAGAATTCCCGGATCAAAGAATGATAAAAACCCAAGTGGTCCCATTTTTGTGGAATGGCCCATACCTTATAATACGTGAACATTCAGCAGTTGATCAATATGACCTAGCATGCGTAGTATAGAAGTCTTCTATCTCAACTTATAGTTTCCCAAGTGTTAAGACTCAAGAGAATTTGATTTGATTTTATTAGGTACTCAAAACATCATAATGAGAAACATTTAAGCATACAAACATGTAAAAGATTGCACAAACCTATTTTAAAAACATATAGACATAATAAAATATGAGCAAAAGTACCAAGGATAGCCCAAAAAGCTTTGAGCACAAAGCTTATTTCCATTGGGGTCCTTTAACAAGCATAGAAAGGCAGAAGAAAAAACAACAAAACAAATGAAAATCACGAAAGAAGCACAAACGCCAAACGAAAACAAGGACAAAACAAATAAAAACAGGGCACGAGCACAAGGTGGGAGACCAGCTCATAAATCAATTGAATCATAACTCGCCAAGTGTCTGTGAGAATGGGAGGAAAAGTGCAACTTCAAGTTATTATGTAGCTCTACCGGCCATGCATCAGTTACGATCGTTTAGTTTGTCTGATTTAAATACAATCAGTGAACATGCATAGGTGCAATGGTAACAATGTTTTCATGGGATGGGATGGCGAGGTAGTATACATACTGTACGACAGTATCTTGTACGCGGTGCAAACAAGATGCTTTTATCCTTTTCGTCGCGTTTGTGAGCTATAATAAAGTTGTACATGGGATTGCTGAAAAAAAACATTTACTAGTTTAACCCATCATTGCATCCAACTATTGTCAAGGCTAATTGCCGATATTGACATATCTTATGATGATAACTACTTTTGTATTGTGGAGCGAGGGTGAATCCGTTGGACCACGCGTGCCCGAGAGTAGTATAGGCCTATATATATGAACTTTGGGTGTGGTGGCAGTGGTGGTGGTGATGATGGTATCATTTCCCGGTGTCACCTTTCAAACGAGTACACGATGGCACACTCAATTTTAGTTCATCAAATGCAAAATAGTTATATAGGCCTCAAAGTGTACAAATATTATATCAATTCCAATTTTTCAGATAAGGAGAACCCTGTTTTTGGACCAAGCTTTCCAAACGATACCAAGCGAGAGATTGAATGTGATCAACATTACATCAACATAAACTGGAGCACACCAGAAGTTACTGACAACTCGGAGGACGTCACTTTATCGTCCAATTACAAGCCAGGAGATGCTTTTTATGTTGGTGAAACTATTGTTACGTACAATGCAGCAGATTCTTCTGGAAATAGTGTCAACAAGTCGTTTACCGTGACCGTGACTGGTAAATTGATTTGAATATAATATTTAGGGTTTTTTTCTTTTTCTTTTCTTTTTTTAAACGTTCCTTCAGTGTTCGAAAACACTCATGCTTTTATTACTACTTGCCAATTATCCAAATTATAATACAACATCTTATGAACAAAATGGTAGAACAATGTAATACAACGGGGTTCATGTTGGTGTCGGTGATGTTGGTGGTTGTGGTGGTAGTTCTGGTGGAGATGGGGTGGCGATGGTTGAGGTGGTGGTGGTCGTGGTGGTATAATTTCCCTTGATCATTTCTCAAAGGAGTACTGTACATTGCAACAGGCCATAACTACTTTCAGAGGTATACATGTATAGAATCTATTAGTTCGTAGGAATTCAAAAATATGTTTGACATCTAATTTGAATGCTAGCCTATGCATCGTGGTTTCATTCAGCATTCGGATGAAATAACCCAAAAGCCGTTTTTGCCCAATCATATCAATACTTAGGGAAATTGTAGCTGAACATGATAACGATTACGATAACGATAGACGATAACGATTGCGATTACGATTTCGACTTCGACTACGATAACTTACTATCATGATTATTGTAAAGATTATTGATGATACCTAATTATATATTTAAAAGTAATATTTCATTGTGTCATGTGACGAATATTTTCAAATTAAGTATTCCATTATAATTTTAAGCTAAACGTTATCAAATTCGCAGGAATCGTGTGAAATCACATCCAAACGACCAATTTATATCTGTATATTTCAATAATCAGAAAGTAATTATTACAATATTTTCTTTAATTTATAATCTTCAATTTGCAAATAATCATACAGATGGCAACAAGTGCAGATCCTACCCTGTTAATGGTGGAGATGCGGATATAGATGATGAGTGTAGTTCCAGTCCCTGTCATAACGGAGGTATATGTACAGATGAAATAAACGCATATACATGCAAATGTCGCCCTGGATATACAGGAGATGATTGTGAAATTAGTAAGTTTTATTTGTCAATAGTTAACCTTTTATAAATCAAGGTATTAAGGAACTCATTCGAAATTATTCAACATTTCCAAAACATTTTGGCCAAGATTCTCAGAACGTCAATGTATCAATTTTACCGTGCCTTTATCTTTCTGTGCTCATTCAAAAACATCCTTGTCATCGGCGTTTCTTATGACGTCCATACGTGTTCGATGGCTAAGTGAAAGTAACTTATAACTCTCCAACCCCTTAATGTCCTCGTAAACTATATTTACAGATACCGATGAGTGCAGTCCCAATCCTTGTCAAAATGGAGGTGCATGTACAGATGAAATAAACGCATATACATGTCAATGCAGCCCTGGATACACAGGAGATGATTGTGAAATTAGTAAGTTTTTAAATTGTTAACCGTGTATATATCAGCAACTCATTCGAACTCATTAAAACATTTCACAACTATTGGTCAAGATTTTCAAAACCTCAATGTACTGTATCAATATTATGGTGCCCTTACCCCTATGTGTTCATTCAAAGAAATCCTTGTCATTGGCCTTTTTTATGACGTCACATCCATACGTGATCGATGGCGCGGTGAAAATAACCCTAGACAACTATTTTTACAGATACCGATGAATGCAGTTCCAGTCCCTGTCAAAACGGAGGTGTATGTACAGATGAAATAAACGCATATACATGTCAATGCAGACGTGGATACATAGGAGACAATTGTGAAACTAGTAAGTTTTTCGATTTGAAACCGTTTATTTATATAATCAGACGCAAGATAATAAGCAACTCATTCGAACTCATTAAAACATTTAGTCACGCCTTTTTGATCAAGATTCTCAAAACGTCAATCCATTTAATCTTTTGTGCTCATTCAGAAAATCCTTGTCTGTTGCCTCTCTTATCAGTGAAAGTAAATTATCACCCTCCACCCTCTTAATGGTCAGCCAAAATGGTGGTTCAAGTTTGATTCATTCGATGGAGGATATTGTAAAAAAACAAAATACAAAAATAATTACCCTTTAATATTGCACCGGAAACAACGTGTAGAGTTTCTAAGCATGCATACATGTTGTCGTATATATTGATGATGGCAGGTTACTATACCCTGTATACGTCATAAAGTGCTCAACAAAAGAAAGTCATACACTTTGTTTAGGTCCTTTAAAGTGCTTTCCGATTATGTTTTGACCAAATAGACTAAATTAGATATTTGGATGAATCTTTCCGGCACAATTTGATACCAAAGTTGTCACCTAACAACAAAGATAAACCATGATTAGCACCATTTAAAGAAAATTAGTCACTTTTCAAAAGTCACATTTTCAACGCACGCAAGCCGCGAGAAAATGCTGTGCGTGGCACTTGAATGGCCGGTAATGAATTGGATATTGATCACACACTGCAACTGCGTTGGGTCCTGCCTGAGCGAGCGGGCAATTTGATTATGAACAGGTAACATGTTGTCTTTTCTTCCCGCGTAGTGTATTGAAAATGTGACTTTTGAAAAGTGACTAATTTTCTTCAAATGGTGCTAATCATGGTTTATCTTTGTTGTTAGGTGACAACTTTGGTATCAAATTGTGCCGGAAAGATTCATCCAAATGTCTATCTAGTCTGTTTGGTCAAACAAATAATCGGAAGTTACTCTAAAGGACCTAAACAAAGTGTATGACTTTCTTTTGTTGAGCACTTTAGGTGTTACTCAGGCTCACACACAGAACCTCAATAGGTCGGTAGCGTAAGCATCCACTCATGACTTGTGCTTGTGCAGACCTATCGATCGAGACCCGGACCGATACCGAGTTGGTAGTAACACCTTTTACGTAGTAACACACGTCATCCGTGTACAGCTCACCCCACACTAAAAAAGAAACACTGGCAATTATGATTGATTTTATGTATATCTTTTTCCCTGGACAATATGTAAAGAAATTATTTTTGCATTATATTCTAAACATAGGCCTAGCCAATTAAAATAAAATATACATGAATCAGCATTTTGGTTCACCTTTATGCCCTCGCAAACTTTAATTACAGATACCGATACGTAGGAATAGAATAAAAGTGTAGAAATGTAAATGCCGAACTGCATGGGTAAAGGACCTAATAATTAAGGGAGAAGGTTTTGAAATAGATAATAACAATTGCTAAAATTTGAAATATGTTATAAACATTTTGAATTTCTTTGAATGTTTTAGAGGTCCGTCCTGATTTTCTGTAATTATGATTTTAGTGCTTTAAGTTATTATAACACTCGTTTCGCCATTTTTCTGTGTTTATGTAGGCTATTCCTGTAGGCTACTGCTGTAATATCGTATCGATTGTAATAATATCACATAACTCACAAAATCTGCCCCAACCTATCTCATCAATGAAATTAGTTTAAAACCTGCTCTCTCCAGCGGTCCTGTTACCAGATCTGCCCAGGACAAAACCCTCCTTGTTATCTCTGCTTGCAAGAAATCCATTGGTGACAAAGCTTTTGCAGTTGCTGGACCTTCTATCTGGAACCGCCTGCCACAGAGTGTCCGTGAAGCCACATCTGTCAACCAGTTTAAGAAGTTGCTTAAGACTCACTTAATTTGAAATATTTCTCTGTGTATCTCATTACTGTATGCTGAATGTTAGATGATTTTTGTTTGTTTGTGGTTGTTCTGGTTTTTTTGTGCGTTTAGATCTTTCATTGAATAAGCGCGTTATAAACTCTAGTATGTATGTATGTATAACTCTTAAAGGCTAATAGATTTTCTACAACATGTACAAAACGACGAACCTCTTGCTACATTATTCGTACTATCTCTTAATATTTGTTTTATACTTTTACACTTACATTTTACTTAACAACCGTTTCTTATCGTTGACTCAATAGATATAATGGCAGCAATTATTGATATCAAACTGGCATCTTTTGATGATTCGGTAAGATTCTTATACTTTAACCTATTTTAAGTTCAATTTGACTAGCATAAAACCTGAATATATATACTTGGACATACGTTGAACCTTTTCATCAAATTCGTTGTATTTATCTACGTAGGATGTCGGGAATGTTTTGAATGACTGGGATGCATTTGCTTTGACTCTTGTGCCGGGCGAGAGGATAGAGACCGACTATTTTGGTGAGTAGTATACCCCTATTCCACAGCATGTTACATTTACAATTTAACAAATACGCAAGTTCCTTTCACATGTTGAGTGTACATTATTATAGTTTCACATTTAAATCCTACTTTTTAAAAACATCTCCTATATCTTGCTATACTTGTTTTCGTTGCCCATGTAGCGTTATTTATTACACATACTGCGACTAGGGATTAGAGCTTGTACTACACCGTACACGACCCGAACGCGATTTTTTTTCTCGTACATGAGTATTAGTGAAATCAGTTGATTTGTTCAAAAATCATTTTATTCATTGAATTTTGCTTTATTCCGTATTAAAACGGAATAAAGTGAATTAAACTCAAATCATGTACGAAAAACCCCATTGCGACCCGGAAGTAATTCCCTAAACAAGTAATACCGTAAAAGACATTCTTATACGCAAGCGTTACAGTTTCATGCTCAACTGAGAGCGTTTCATGAGAGTGTGTTTTGATTGTGACGTCATGATGAAATCAACTTGTCGTTACGGAGTTGAAACCCCAATCTTGCCTTTTTTTAGAGTAAATCTGTCCCACCATCGAATCCAAATCATTTCAACGACCTTGTATCCTTGTACATATTCAATTACAACCTAAACTGACCGTAACTTCCAAAATGAGTAATAGAATCGAACGGGAAAAAAATCATTAAACAGAGATATTATTTAAATGCCGAGACGTGGGCAATTCGCCATATTTGTAAAGTTTTTTGTTTTTTTAATTTATGAGTTTATGTACAAACTAAATGTTTTTCGTCAACTTCTTTCTGTGTTTTGTTTTAAGTTTTGAAATCATTTAGCCTGTCTGCTGCCAATGAAACACGGGAGCTTTCTGTTAAAGTCAACGATTCGATCACAGCTGTCGGTGTACCAGAAAACATATCTGACTATGGTGAGTGGCAAAGTAAACAAGACAGGAATTAACATGGGATGGTGGATGTGGAAACCCCAGTCGGTGGAGATCATGCTTTCTACGATCAACTGGTTGCTTTGAGGATTGATATTTTAGATATTCATCTCCAATGCTGGATCGGTTATGATTGCTTCTCACCGACTGGCAGAAGCAACCACCCAACTATACTTGCTTTAATTCGCCTCTGATTTCGAACACGAATTCAAAATAATTGTCGTTACCCCCAAACCTTGATTGAACCGAATGGGGTCGTCGAGCATTATTTCAATTACGCACACTGGAGTTAGTGAATACTATACCAGTACATTGTCATGATTGTATCTAATGTTGTCTAACAAATTCATACTAAGTACTGTATTACTTCAATAGAATGGTTTTTTTTTCAATACGTAAGCAATAGTATCTAAGACGGTGATATACCTCTTTTTCAACAGGTTCATCTTTGACAGTGGGCATTTTGCAAACGGCACACGAACGCATAGACCTGTTGCCAATGAATGTAATCAATCTTATCCCGGATGTTGTCAGTTCGTATGAATTTGGAAGCAAGATAGTCGGTGTGAATCTGATCAACAAAACCGGCCAATCGGTAGCTCTTCGCAAAGGGGACCGTATAAGTATAACCTTTAACCTGATAACTCAGGTAGGTGAACTCGTATGATATCTGGAATTTTGTGTGAAAATGAGAATAATATTGGATTATTATCAGTATTGCAATACATATGCGATATGCAGCCTACTTGACAAATGATCTCCCACGACCCACCATAATATGGGGACATTCATTTGTTATACGTTATAAACAAACAAAATGTTTTTGGTGACATTTCATGCAGCTCTATGAAACTATCCTTAGGAAGCCTAACCAAAAACTCGATATCTCTAAATATCTGATAATCATTAGTCTGTTAATTCTCTATGTTAGATCGCTGACGAATCGGTGCGACAAATAGGACTCCTGTGTGCTACTATTACGACCTTGCTGGGTAAGCATCGATATTGTTCCAAACACTACTTTCTACTGTTTAATACAAGTGGTTTCGGAGTTTCAGTACCCGAAGCCGAAAGATGTACCGTTTCAGACCAGGCGCGTAGCCAGCATTGTCATTCCGGGGGGGGGGGGGGGGGGGGGGGGGTCAACAAATTTCGCACAGTCAAAAAAAAAAAAAATCGCACAGTAAATGTACTACATGAACAATTTCTCGTCCCCATTTCTCTTCTCTTTCCCCTCTCCTTCCCCTTTCCCTTCTCTTTCTCCCTCTCCTTCCCCTTTCCCTTCTCTTTTTCCCTCTCCTCCCCCTTTCTCTTCTCTTTCTCCCTCTCCTTCCCCCTTCTTTCTCTCTTTTCTCCCCTTCTTCTCGTCCCCATTTTCCCGCTTCGCCGTCCCCATTTTAGGTGTCGGGGGGTAGTCTGCCCCCCCCCCCCCTGCCCCCCCCCCCCCCCCCCCCCCTGGCTACGCTACTGTTTCAGACCCACAATGCAATGAGCGTAGCAATGCAGAAAAAAGCATTGGACCCGTAACCATTGCACAACGCTCTTCGCTTTGTGTGATTGAATTTCGGAACATCTAGGCTGAAACCCGAAATCGCATATTGATACCTACCACGCGGAAGGCGTCTGCAGGCGTCTGCAGACGACATTCCAAAATGTCACAAAATGTTTCAAAAATGTTACAATTGTTGAATTTCATTACCATATTTGGAATCAACATGTAAAATACATTGAATTAAGTACAAATATGGCTAGTATTGGTTCAGTAAATCTTGAGATGACTTTTGAAAGATGGGAAAGGTTTCTAAAAAAATCTGGGTTTTTTCGTGGAAAGTATTAACATTCGATCTCCAAACTCATGCTTACTACCACGGCATTGCATTGGACACCAAACTTCACGTTTTGCTTCTCACGAAATTGAGTTGCATGATTTAACCAAATATTTCCCCCAAAAGAACAACAAACCTTGGAAAGTCAAAAAATGTTAAATTGTTGCTTAATCTCGTAAGTCGGACAAGGGTATCGTCTCGGATACAACAATGAGTCTCATGCAGTCTGTTCATTTAATCACATTACTAGCTTTCCCCCGGCCCATCAGAACAGCATAAATGCTCTTCGAGTGATTTCATGTTTTCTTTGACTTTTCACATGGTTAAGGTACTGGTCCGACAAAGGTTGCGTCAGCTACATCAATGATTCACACGCAATCTGCTCGTGTGATCACATGACCAGCTTTGCCGTTCTTATGCAGGTTACGGACGTAAGTACATGCCTGATGATAATTGGCCAAAGTTTAAACGTATTTATCGTAAACTTAGCATAATTATAACGATAACGTATACTCTGTGTCAACTCAGGTTGGGAATTAACGTCAGCACGTCAGCGTCAGTACTTCCTGCGACATTCCTATTTGATCATTCAAACGTCTCCGCATTTGAGTTACGTGAGCGATATCATAATGCATTCACTGAAGTACGCATTTGTTTCACGAATACATAGGCCTACTCAAATTTGGTGCCTTAATTAATTGATGACAAAAAATTACTTCACAGGTCCAGATTCCACAGAAGCATCAAGACGCTCTACATTATTTGACCATCATTGGAATCGCTCTCTCGAGTGTATGTCTAATCCTTACTTTGGGACTGTACGCATTCTTAAGGTAAGGATTCAGTAGAAATTTTATTTGAAATGTAACAGTATTCTCATATGAGTAAAATATGTTTAGAAAATCCAATGATATCTATGCAAATTTTACCTTGATTCATCTAATATAACATAAACATAACATAACATAACAATGAGCATTTATATAGCGCTCTTACACATTATAAATGGTACCACAGCGCTTAACAAAATTAAAACATAAAATTAATATTAACAGTGTTAAACATCACTCGCACTATGACGGTGGAATTAGTGAGTTTTTAACATCTTCTTAAATTGAGTCAGTGATGAGGCATGCCTGTTGTGACGCGGTAAATTGTTCAACAAAAATGGGCCGGAAGCATAAAATTCTTTCTTGGCGGTAGTTGAGACGAGTTTTAGGTACAGTGAGAATCCGAGTGTTAGAGGCAGAACGAAGACCACTTCTTTTAGGTACATATGTACTCGTAAGGTCCTTAAGATAAGAAGGCGCGCCATCATTGAAACATTTATATACAATAGTCAGGATCTTGAACTCAATGCGCGTTTTAACAGGCAGCCAATGTAACTTGTGGAGAAGAGGAGTTGCATGATCACGTCTTTTAGCATTATAAATGAGTTTGAAGACGTTGTAGCCGTTTAATATCTTTCGCAGAAGATCCCTGTAAGAGAGAGTTGGAATAGTCGAGCCGCGATGTAACAAGTGCGCGTATGGCGTGATGACATGTTGTTTCATCAATAAACATCCGAATACGAGAAAGATTCCTAAGGTGAAAATTCAAACTGCGACAAATGATAGTAACATGATGAGACATGTTTAAATGGCAGTCAAATTCAACACCAAGATTGCGTACATGGGGGGACGGTCGGATACGGGTTGCATAGAGACTTTAAGGCTCTTGGGTTGGCTGCAATGAAAAATTCTGTTTTATCACTATTCAAACAAAGTATATTTTGCGACATCCACGATTTGATATCCTCAATGCACGCAGAAAACATCGCAAGAGCATGGTCAGCATCACCTGACTTATTTGGGTCAAATGAGATGTACAGCTGTGTATCATCAGCGTAAAAATGGAACTTTATGTGTTTGTAACGTTTGATTATATCAGCAATCGGATGTGTGTAGAAAGAGAACATTTGAGGGCCAACACAAGATCCTTGAGGCAAACCGAAGTTGAGAACATGCGAGTCAGAAAACTAATTGGCAATTTTAACCTTGCATGTGTGTCGATAGAGATACGAACGAAACCAGCTCACAACATTTCCTCTAAATCCAAAATCATTTGACAATCTGTTAGTTAGGATATCATGATCAATCGTGTCAAAAGCTGCTGACAGGTCTAACAATACGAGAAAAATAGCATGCCGGTTGTCAATTTCGCGCACAATATCACTTTTGACTTTTAATATGCCACTGCCAGTGTGGTCAATGTTTAAAAATAGACTCTGCAGTTATACCAAGTACATTCAATTCAAGCGTAAGCGTAACGACACTATTCAAGCAAGATTTATATATATCTAGTCTAGGATGCAGCTGCATTATGCAGTTAGTTGTGCCGTAAAAAAATAACCTGTTTGAATTTTATTTTACAGACTCTACAAAAAAGCCCGCATCGTTATTCATGCCAACCTTGCTTTGAGCCTGCTCATCGCACAACTCATCTTTGTATCTGGCATTGATACGAAACCAAAGGTAATCGATCTTGTCTTATCTTGTCTTGTCTTGTCTTATCTTGTCTGATCTTGTCTGATTTTGTCTTATCTTGTCATATCTTGTCTTGTTTGTCTTGCATGCCTTGCTTGCCTTATCTTGTTTTGTATTATCTTGTTTTGGCTTGTCCTTTCTTGCCTTGTCCCAGGTTTTTTTCTTGTGGTTGATTTAATTAGCGACTTGCGCGGAAACTTTTGAGAAGTAGTTATTCCCTAACCATGCTTCACTGGATTGATAGAACCCTGGATAGAAACTCTTACAATTTCAGTAAGATTCGAAAACTTGTTACAAGATTCAATCCATCACCATGTTTTGTATTAAATCATTTCCCCAGAATGCTTGCATTGCGGTGACGATACTCTTGCACTATTTCTACTTGGCGGTGTTTATGTGGATGTTAATGGAGGGACTATTTCTGTTTACAAAGATGAATCCTTCATTAAAAGCTCCGAAGCCGTCCGTGTTGATGGGAATAGCATGGGGTAAGAGGTTGTTTAATTCTTTATTTCACAGAAAATTAAAAATCATGTGTGATAAAAACACGATCATTTTAGTCGTCAACTATCCGTAGCAATATATATAATCTACATTGTATCATATTAGGCCCTTCATAATGAATTCATAGTTTCCTGATGCAGTTTAAAAGATTAAGGGGGCTGTGGACTCTCAGGTACAGTCTCCGTAAAACTGCCGTAACTTCTTCAATATTCATTTAATCTTTATAAACGTATACAATTTTTTACAGGAAAGGGTTCAGTGAATCCAACCATGATAATGAAATTGACCATTTTGGAAAAAATTATAAAAAAACACGTTTTTTGACCCATTTTAGGTTTGGAAAAGATAACTCAAGATTATATTTTGTTAAATTTTGTCATACTAGTTTTATATTAATCCTGATAACATTCCCTAGGAGCGTTTTTTTAATTTTTAATATCTTATTTATTTTTTTGAGTTAGAGACCAAAAAGTGCCAATTATTTTTCTTCATTATTCATTATCATTATCGATATAATACCATGCGTAAAATTGTGTTGGCACCCACACACATGACACAGAAACAATCAATCTCTCTTCTGCTTCTAGAAAAGAATAAATATATGCAATTACAAATGCTACATGTAGCAGCAGATATGTTTTCCATCTGTTAATATATATCAATGACACTAATACAATTTTATGCTTAAAATACGGTCGAAGAAGAGTAGAATTGGTTTGCAAATTGATCAGTTTTCAGTCAAATTATAATTCGATGTTTAAATGTTCTTTAAGATTCATATACAGAATGCGTTGTTCTTGATATATATTTCGTAGGTGTACCGCTACCCATTACAATATTAACCATCTCTATTCGAAGTCGTCAGTATGGAAGCAATGGAATGTAAGTATAATCTTATTTTTATCGATATCTCAATGGACCCATGTCACAAGAGAATTCTTAACGCCAATAAGACAAACACAATATAAGAATTTGAGGACCTGGCTGAGCCCATATTGGAATAGTTTTATTTTAGAACATACCCAATTTATATGGGTTACGACGACGACGACAGAACTCATCACATTTCACCATGACTTTTATAACTTTAATTTAGACATTAATTTACATACATTTACCGACTGAATCTGATGGACTGGGCAGACAAGCGCCGGGCAAACGAAAGAAAGCGCGAAAGATGAGAGAGCGTGTGATTGACTGGTGTCACATAACCAGTTGACTACACCTCGGCACAATAGCCACGCATGGGACAACAACAACCGCATTTGGCGATGGTCGATAAACGGGTTAATTTAAATATAATACTCTCAATTCACCCCCCCCCCCCCCCCCCCCCCCCCCCCCCACCCCCTTCAAAAAAGAAAGAAAGCGTGACCAACCAAAAACAGGGTGTCACGAAAGGCAAAGTGTGTATTCTCCACGGGTCAGGCCGTTTGCTGACCCCACTTTTCTGAACCCACTTTTCTGACCCCACCTGAACCCACTTTTTTATTTGTTGAATATGTAGTAAATAATAATAAAGAACATACTTTGAATTATGGTTTAAATCTGTATCATTTATGTAGGAGAAAAACAGTTTTTCTTAATAAATTAAAAACATGATATCTAGCCACGTGCGTATAGTCTCTAATTCGGTCGTTGTATAGAAAACAGCCTTGACTCAACCACTAAATATTATCTCTATACCGAAGTTTAAGAAGCCACCTGTTTCTACTTGTCAATATGGTCAAGGATTCTGATCTTCACTCTCTTTCGCAACGTATCAATATCGGATACACACGGGTGGGGGCTACACTGTGCATGTATAAAAACTTTGTATTCAAATCTCACCGGGGTTGGTTTAGCCTTTAATAGCTGATCACACAGCCATGCACAGCCCCAGCTATCATTTGTTTTGTTTAATCAAGGCATAACAATTCAATTCACTTAATGAAATGTTCCATTCTTGTTAATAAAGTTATTTATTTTATTTATTTGTTTATTCATTTATAAGTATGTTTAACTATTCATTTACTGAATAATTTAGTTATTTATGTATTCATTCATTTATTTATCCATTTATAATGAGTGTGTCTTCATCCTATATAAATCACCCTCTGCAAAATCACCCACAAAGTAATGCGTTAAATTGCACGTGGTTCATATGGTATCGTTGCTCGTGTCCGATTACATGTGAGTGTGTTGCGTATGGGTGCCCCTTGCGTGATTACGTACTGTAGCATTTCCTGAGCTACACTGACATTATTTCACACAATGCACGAACGAGGCTGGGCATAAAATGCATTAAAAATAGGGTTTTACTTGTTATTTCGCCGAAATATTCAGGTATATTAGTTGTACTTGTTGCCCCATGCCATAACTCAAATAAAAAAGTGGGTTCAGGTGGGGTCAGAAAAGTGGGTTCAGAAAACTGGGGTCACCAAACGGCTTGACCCATTCTCCACACAAGCTGTCTAATGCATACTTAATTGAGGCTTGGAATTGAAACTTTTGAACTACCGCGAGAAGTGAAAATGATTGCGAGGGTCTTTGATAAATTCACTAGATCAGGTGATACGGCGCCTATATCGCAGAGTAGAAACCAGTAGAAAACGAGATAATGGACGTTGAAAGGTATTTCAACAAAGCCACACATTAATCATTGTAATGACCTTCACGTAACCAGTTCCACTATGAATTATTGATTGCTGTAGCGATTATTGTAAATCGATTAATACGATGCGCTTGTCATTTCAGATGCTGGCTACCAATTACTCATGGCATTGTATACGCCTTTGTTGCCCCAGTTCTCTTGATATTTGCGGTAGGTAGTACCATCAGTTTCTGTTACTCCTCATTGTTCACACTGACAATTTAATGAGCGTTAGCTTTACCATTAGGGCCCAGAGAAATTACGATATAACAGCAAAGGGTATTTTTTCCGTTTTTGCCATGGTAACGAATACATCCAGTCATTTGCATTTTTGCCATGGTAACGAATACATCCAGTCATTTGCATTTTTGCCATGGTATTAAACGAATACATAACTAGAAGTGGTGCAATGACGACGTAGGAGGGGGTATTAAAAAGGCAAAATAAACAATTTATTAAAAAAAAGGGGGAGGGGTCCGACGCTCAGATTGCTACTTCTTCAGCAATTTAATATGAAATGTTTAGTAATGACATGTAAATTTTGTCTTTCTGGACATACATTGCGTTATATGTTTTCCTTCAATCCATAAAGTAGCTTCAGATCGGCAAGTTGAGTCACACTCCCCTGGTTCTAGGCTATATCTTATATGAGCAATAGGGGCTCAGTATGAGTAGCACACCATGCACTGGATACAGTGATCGATATTTTATCAGTGTTTACAATCTTCTCAGTATAAATGTGTGACTTGTCATTGGAAACTTGTTAATAATTATAATATTTTATGGGAAACATTTTTAAATTCCGTTGCAGCTCAACTTAGTGATCTTAGTCGCAACATTGAGGACATTTCTGGCTCTCAAAACCAATCAGGACAAATCTGGCATGCAGCGATTTAGGTAAGCTTTATTCTGTGATGTGAAACCGAACAATTACGATTATGCATTTTGCTGTCGATGAAACTGACTATACCCGGTAATACAAGGTATAATCAGGCGGGTGCCACTGTACACAAACTCCCATTGCCGAGATTGAAACCTCTAGTGTGGTAGCGCCCTCGATTTACGAGTCACATCGCGCGTCTAAATTAATTCTCTGAGTCACATCGAGCGTCTCATGTGCCTTATAAGGACTTTCGTGCTGTCAATCATAGCGTCGCCCTCCTTTTTACAAGTCACATCGCGCGTACTCACGCCCATGTGCCCTTATATGGGAGGCTCTTGTTTTGCGATTCGAATTGCCCCTCCCATTATATACTCTCCCTGGTATAATGCATGTACTACCTGGAGAAATAGATACGCTACCCTAAATAGCATATAAAACGCAATTTATCTTACAATATCATAAGCAACAAGTCCCATATTATTTGGGTAGGGAACATTTGTTTTATAGAAATTGAAAGATCATACGAAATTGTTCATCTGAGGATATGGTTTTCCAAAAATTGTATTATTCCTCGGCAAAAAGCTTACCCGGGGACCCCCGTTTACTGTAGGCCTACACGCTAGGTGCTTTTTCAACTTAGCTATAACGGGACTAATTGTATCGAAGCGTCAGATTTGCATTTATTATAGGCGTATGGTTCAAATGTCCATTTTTAGTTACTCACTGGCGACTCCCTGGTGATCAGTTCAACACTTTCCACGCGGCTATTATTTTGTTTTACCATATACAAAACTTTTTTTTCAGAAACTTTTCGCAACTTTCAAGATCTATATTTAAAGGATTACTGAATCAAAACTAGGCATGTTTGTACTTATTTCAATGCATTTTACATGGTGATTCCAAATATGGTAATGGAATCCAACAATTTGATACATTTTGTGAAATTTTGGAATGTCGTTTGCAGACGCCTGCCGCATATAATTGATTTAGTTCAAGAGGCATAAGCTGATTTTTGTCCCTCGCGATGGTCGAGAAACGAGAAAATGATTTGTAATTACTTTTATTGCTACATTTATGTCCTGATTTTTCTCACGTCCAGCTTGCACAACAACAGTGGCGTAACCAGCGGGGGGGGGGGGGGGGGGGGGGGAGGGGGCAGGAGCCCCCGCCCCCCACTTAGAACCCTAGCCCCCCGCTTGCGCTTGCCCCCAAAATGAAATCAATCGGTGTGGGTGTGGAATGGAGCCCCCCTATTTCAAGTCACTGCCCCTACTTGCCCCCCAAATGAAAAAGTCTAGTTACGCCACTGCACATACAACCCTCTATAATTGAACCCTTGGGCCCAATGTGGTATATTAATGTTTATATTGTACTCACGTCATTTTCTCCTTTAGGGCTAGCCTTCGAGCCCTCGTGATACTAGAGCCTCTGTTGGGGACGACTTGGATCTTTGGAATCGTCCAGTTTGATCAAGCATCCGCCATTTTCTTTTCCTACTTATTCGTTATTTTGAACACAAGTCAGGTATGGAACTACAAAATACATTTTATTATCATTTTTTAATTTGACTTTGCGGACCGCATTAAGGTTGCGCTCGTAACTCCAATTTGATTTTGCCACGGGATTAAAGCGGAATATCGATACTGGCGCAGATAATCCACACGTTTGAGCGTATGAGTAAATGGGGGGGGGGGGGGGGGGGGGGGGTCTATGTCGTGCTATATTTCACAGCAAGGATAGTAGAATATTGATTACATACTCTTTTATTCGATAACCATCATGTTATTATCATCAATATTATTCTCTTATACTATAGGGTGTATTCATCTTCATTTTCCAGTGTCTTATGGACGATGCGGTAAGTCAGTATACTCATATTAATTAGTATAGCTACGGCTTGAGTGGCAACAGCATTGACGCATGTCATTGTTGGGGACGCAGAACGTCCGACGGGTTATGAATTGTAGGCCTAAACAGTTCCACAGGTCTTCCACATCTTAAGTAGCCTACGGCAGCAAAGCGTTGTGAAATTAAGATAAGAACATGCTGCTATTAAAACCAGCTTTAACCAAAAAATGTAATGCGTTACGCCACATGCAATCACACACACAGAGTGTGTCGTTTTAGAATGGTCGTATATCGAAACTACGACGTAAAATGGACATTTATAAGTTTGTCACGTCCAAATATATATAGTATGCTCTTATTTGCATCATATCTACATGTATGATATTGCGTTCAAAATCATGTCTCGTTGGTGAAAAGATTAGATTCTATGTCAGCGTAGATGCATCGCAAATCTACATTTTCCTGTCAGAAAACTTGTACGCAATCGTAGATTGTTGAAACATGATTTGTAGAATAGATCCAACAAGGTAATCTACACAATAATGTTTTTCAAACCAATTGATTTTCATAGGTCTCCAAGGCTTTACGAAAGCGGTTCAACATTCGAGTAGGAGACTTGTCATCGGCTACCGACTCAACTGAGATGTCGGCCAATCCACGAACAGCAGGTCAGTGAAAAGAAGAAAATAGGCCTACAGAAGATTCAAAAACTTTGCTCGATCGATTCCAAATTTGAGCCTATTCAATTTATACCAAAGGAGTCGATTCAATTCCGGGTTCAATTCATGCCACAGGAATCACAACAAACTAATCCTGACTATACCAGGTGCGTTTTGATGCTATTTGTTTTCGCTGCAATACTTACAACTTTTAAAGCAATTACCCGCCGGGATATTATTGATGCTTTCTTCATCTGTTCAAGCATTAATTATGGTTAAACCTTTTGAGGCAATTACACGCAATTGAAACCTGTTATCTCACCAAATGATAAAATTGATCAGACATGTCTTTACATTTCAAAACAACGGCGTATAAAAGAGTCCAACATGGATTAATATAAAAATAAACCGATTTAGCCGCATGGCCTGTAAATTCTTCGTCACAACTGAAAGTGGTACTGCAGCCATAAATAACGAAGCGGCTGTATATTGGATATGCAAAAATTAACACGGTTTATACAATATTGATGGTTAATTCCATGATACTGGATTTTATTCAGTCACATTACAGGTACTAAAAAATCTATCCACTATTGCTTACATTACTTCTACACCATTTATGTCAAAATGTCAATGGTTTCGTCACGACACATTCTATACCCATATTTAATTTCAGGCGAAATCTTTATGAACATTTACATCATGTGCATCGACATGATAGAGGTTTTCGATTTTGATTATTTCAGAAAAGCGATTTTAGTACTTGATATCGCGATTCAGTATGACCATGTAAAACAAACCCGTAAATCCGTCAATAAACACCATACGGGCACAGTTTAAATGTTTGCGTTACTTCATCCATGCAGGTAATGGAATGGCGCCACCCGAATAAGATATTTGGGCCTTACCTCTACAGACACACAATTAGAACATTTTTTTAACAAATCATCAGACGACTGTCATCAGACGTGTTCAATAGACAAATCAAAATCACATTGGTTTACCCAGGATGATGAGTTAAAATATTCTCTGCATGGCGTCGGTTAATTTTACTCAAACACACGTCATGAAGCAAGAGCAGCAGTGTGGACCGGGAGTACCGCTGGTTTCGCCAAACAGCGTTTTGAGACAAGCATTATGTTCAAAACATCTTTTAGAAGTTATATTGACAATTGAGAGTACAATGGATGTTATAATTGATATCCATGTCAGAATTATTACACCTGTATACAATGGAAAATACAATTGATGTCATAATTGATATCCATGTCAGGATTATTACAGCTGTATACAATGGAAAGTACAATTGATGTTATAATTGATATCCATGTCAGGATTATTACATCTGTATACAATGGAAAATACAATTGATGTTATAATTGATATCCATGTCAGAATTATTACACCTGTATACAATGGAAAATACAATTGATGTCATAATTGATATCCATGTCAGGATTATTACACCTGTATACAATGGAAAGTACAATTGATGTTATAATTGATATCCATGTCAGGATTATTACATCTGTATACAATGGAAAATACAATTGATGTTATAATTGATATCCATGTCAGAAATATTACACCTGTATACAATGGAAACTACAATTGATGTTATAATTGATATCCATGTCAGGATTATTACATCTGTATACAATGGAAAATACAATTGATGTTATAATTGATATCCATGTCAGAATTATTACACCTGTATACAATTGAAAATACAATTGATGTTATAATTAATATCCATGTCAGGATTATTACACCTGTATACAATGGAAAATACAATTGATGTTATAATTGATATCCATGTCAGGATTATTACACCTGTGTACAATGGAAATACAATTGATGTTGTAATTGATATCCATGTCAGGATTATTACACCTGTGTACAATGGAAAGTACAATTGATGTTATAATTGATATCCATGTCAGGATTACTACATCTGTATACAATTGAAAATACAATTGATGTTATAATTGATATCCATGTCAGGATTATTACATCTGTATATAATTTAGAAGTTTATGTAGCACCATATATTTGTGTGAGGCTGCTTTAAACCCATGATGTAGTTGAACAAATATCGTGAAACCAAATATGGTTTGAAGCTTGAAGTACCACTGCATCCTGCAGGCAATGTTTGAAGGGCTTTATTCGTATAAAAGGCGTATAAATAAATATAAAGGGTTCAACAAAAGAAAGTATACCACTTTGTTTATGTCATTTTGAGTAACATTCAATTTTATTTGGACCAAACAGGCTAGATAGGCATTTAGATGAATCTTTTAGGCATACTTTGATACCAAATTTGGCCCCCTAACAACAAAGATAAACCATGATTAGCACCATTTAAAGAAAATTTGTCACTTTTCAAAAGTCACATTTTCAACGCACGCAAGCCGCGAGAAAATGCTGTGCATGGCCGGGAATGAAATGGATATTGATCATACAGTGCAACTGCGTTGGGTTGTGCCTGAGCGAGCGGGCTATTTGATTATGAACAGGTAACATGTGGTCTTTTCTTCCCGCGTATGTGTATTGAAAATGTGACTTTTGAAATGGTGCTAATCATGGTTTATCTTTGTTGTTAGGGGGCAAATTTGATATCACATTATGCCTAACAGATTCATCTAATTGCCTATCTAGCCAGTTTGGTCCAAATTAAGTTTAATGTTACTCAAAATGACATAAACAAAGTGGTATACTTTCTTTTGTTGAACCCTTTTACCGAAGAAACGTGGATTGATAACATTTATTTCACTTCTGATTTACGTGATTGTGTACATAATGTGGATATTATTATAAGCAATAATTAAGTGTTGACTGTTGCGTGGAAGTTTCATTTGGTGATACATTTTGATCACTTTTGAGAATGCATGTCTGCGCAGAAAATGCGCTGAAACCCTGTATCCAGATTATCATGTTGGTATTTATATATTATGTACATATTTTATGAGGCGTTCGCTTCTCTTATCAAACTTTAAATCTGATGAAGTTATGATGTATATTATGGTGTTTTGTACTTGGTCTTTGAACACATGTATATTTTTTAACGTATACTCTTTGCAGCTCCATTAGACCATATCAGATTGACATCAACATAGTATTTAAAGGGACACGGATAAATTGCCGATTAAAAAAAGTTTTAAAAAAAAGTTAAAAGTGTCAAGAGATACGGTATAGGCCTAATAGAACCCAGAAACGTAATATTTCATGGGAAAAGGGTGGAAGTGGTGGCACTAGATATACATTCTAGTGAAGCCATATGTGCCGAATTCTGCAGTTAATTTTGATGTGATCTACATTGAAATTAGCAAACTGTGAAATATTACATGATAAGCTGCTAATTAAGGTAAACCGTTTTAGATGGTAGTTAGTATATGCTTAAGTATTACTCTGGTGCAAAAACCTGATTTCCAGGAAAATCTCTCAATGCCCCTTTAAGTGTCTTGGATTTAATATTGTACTACGCCAGGCGTTGTTCTGAGACACTCCTGCGTTTTGATTGAAACATAAACATCTTAAAATGTATCATGAATAAGATTAAGATTCATTTAAAATGATGAACAATGAACAGTGATCATTTTCACAGGAGGGAACGTGGATTGATAACTTTTGTCTCACACTTGTTTAATGTATCATAGATAATGTGGAGTATGTTATTAGCAATAATACGAGAACAGTCCATATCCTTCATCATGCGCAAAAGAGTTAACGTTTGCTTTTCAGGCGTGAGAGTTTTGCTTGCTCGTACCTGAGACTAAGGTATTTTAGTCTTAAGCTCGTACAATTTGATCACCTTTGATCACTTTTGCTTAAGTCCTGCGCAGAAATGCACTGAAACCCATTTTGACTCCAGATTATCACGTTAATAATTCTGTATAATTTGAATAGTGTACATATTTAACGAGGCGTTTGCTTCTCTAATCAAATGTTATGCAAATGAAATGGATGAAGTTGTGATTTAGCCTACATGGCTGTGTTTAATACTGTATGTATCATATGAATGGGAGTCAGATCTATTTAAAATTCGGTAATATAATAATAATAATAATAAAACGGTGCTTCTAAAGCGCCTCCCACCGAAGTCTCTAAGCGCTTAACAGCTAACATAACAACACTTAAATAACATTACAATATAAGAAAAATACAATATGTGGATGAACATGCAAACACATTGTAAACAGGAAAAATCAATCATCAAAAGCAATTGTGAATAAGTGTGTCTTTAGAGACGATTTGAAATGGCTAAGAGTTTTGCAGTTCTTGATGTGAAACAGAAGTTGATTCCAAAGTTCAGCTGAAGCATGACGAAATGAACGATGACCATAAGTTAAAGTTGACACAGAGGCAATGATAAGTTATTGTTTTGGAGCCGATCGTAAATTTCGAGATAACCCATTCATCCATGGTATCATAATACAACAATTTGCGTTCGAGATTGTTGATGTTTACAATTTGCTAACTTATCAAGAGATGACTCTAACCAAGATTTACAAATGTCGATCCTCTATGGAATATGGCATAATGTGTTAATGTCAAGAAGAAATGTTATTTCAAGTGTCTGATTTCGCATTACTTTAACTATAACATCAGGCAATGTAAACACAAGAACAAACCAAAAACAGCTCGGTGTATATCAATTTACCATTATAATTAACATTTAGGCTGTATCAATTTAACATTCGCTTATATGGACTAGAGTAAGTAAGAAGTTATTTAAGGTTTATAAATATGGTGTAGTCAATTTTTATGTTTGCATCTTTATATGCTTACGTACATTTTGATAAACGATGTGTACAATGTTGTGTTTGTGAACTTTAATTCCGGAACAATGAACAGTGATCATATTCACAAGAGGGAACGTGAATTGATAACTTTGTTCTCACACTTGTTTAATATATCATGGATAATGTGGAATAATGTGGAGGGGCGCGGATATTGGAAATGGATATAGGTATGTGCCGCCCTGTAGAACTCCCTTTTCACCCTCTAGCTCTTAAGACCCCCCTTTTGAGCCTGCATCAGCTCTTAAGACCCCCATTTTTTTTTTAATAAAAAAAATCGCAAACATTTTCATTCCAATTAAGCACCAATTTTGTGAAAAACATGCGTTCTAAAACCCAAATGTTTCGTACATTTGCGTTGTTAATCAAATTTGAATAACAAACCAGTTCTTAATACCTACTTTTTCGAGAAAATCAGTTCTTATTACGACCCTATTTGTCGTCATAAAATCCTCTCAGTTCAGTTCCGAAGCCCCCCTATTTGAGACCCTGGGCGGCACACCCCTACCCAAAAAAATAGTTGAGTGCCCCCGGGCTGAGACCCAGTTTTCACTCCAGATTATCATGTTGATATTTATATTTCTGTATGTGCTTATTAAATAAGGCGTTTGCTTCTCTGATCAAACAGTATGCCTTTAAATTTGATGAAGTTGTGATTTACATGGTTGTAGATTTATTTACGTTTACTATATCAAATTGACATCAACATGATCAATGTTGTTTTTAAGTGTTCAAGTGTCTTGTGTTTCATGCTGTACTACGCCAGCCGTTGTTCTGCGGTGTTTGTTTTTTATTGAAGTTTGACAAATGCTGATCCTCTATGGAATATGGCATTATGTGTTTAGGTCATAAAGAAGTAAAGAAGTATATTTTATTTTAAGTGTCTGATAATTACTTTCACTAACAGGCGATATACAAAAACAAAAAAAATCAAGTGATGTAGGCCTATGTCATTTTTATATTAGCATAGCATGATTAGTAGCTATATCAATTTTCAAAGGCTCTTATGGAATAGAGAGAGTTATTTTTCTATTTTCAGTATTTAAATCGGGCGGTTATCCCTAATCATACAATACGGAGAGAAAACGGAAAAACATGTATTTATCTTTGGGGTAATTTTCCGTGTCCGTTGTCCAAAATCTCTCTCTGGCTTTGATTGCACCATGACAAAAGTAAAACAGGTATCAATTAGCAATTAATATAAATGTGTAGCTATGATTCAGAGCTACAATCATGACAAATGTCATGAGGCTGACATTCATATTAGCGATGTTATGAGTAAGGAGGTAGAACTTATTGAATGACCCTCGTAATTGATAAGTGATTGACACCATAACGAAGTGTCTTAATACTTTCGGTTGGTAATGTATCTGTATCATGACTTACCAGTGTAAGTTTTGTTAAATGTATATTTGTTATGTTACAAGTTTCTTATATTATATATTTGATATGCTGCACTTTGCTGCACCACGCCTTCATATGTCACGATTGCTAAGCCACGCCTTTATATGTCACGCCTTGCTACGCCATGTTTTGATGTATCACACTTTGCTACGTCAAACGTTGATATGTCACGCCTTGCTACGCCACGACTCGATTTGTCACGCCTTGCTATACGCCATGTCTTCGTATAGCTTGGTATGTCACGCCATTCTACGCCACGCCTTGATATGTTATATTTTGCTTCGCCATGCCTTGATATGTCACACTACCTCTAGCCTTCATACGTCACATTTAACTACGCTATATACGGCTTGATATATCACGCCTTGCTACGCCACGCTTTGATTTGTAATTGTAACGTCTTGCTAAGCCACGCCTTGATATGTCACACCTTGCCACACCATGATATATCACGTCCTGATATGTCACGCCTTGCCACGTCACGCTTTGATATGTCACGCCTTGCCACGTCACGATATATCACGTCCTGATATGTCACGCCTTGCCACGTCACGCCTTTATATGTCACGCCTAAGCTTATTCTGTGCCTTGATATGTCACGCCGTGCTACGCCACGCTTTGATTTGTAACGCCTTGCTACGCCACGCCTTCATAAGTCACACCTTGATATGTCACGTCCTGATATGTCACGCCTTACCACGTCACGCCTTGATATGTCACGCCTTTAATAATGTGTGCCTTGATATATCATGCCTTGCTACTCCACGCCTTTCAAAGGTTTCTTAAATGGTATGACATCTGCTAGTATTTGAAAAAGTTCCACAAGTCCAGTTTGCCTACTCGAAGCAATGAAATCATTCTATGGCCACATGTTAAAGTGATTCGAGAGTACCGTGCATATAATTAGCACTAAAGCTATACTGGTTTTAGAAACCTAAAGTAAGTTTACAGCTGCCACAGAATACTAAATAGGCCTACATTTGTTAAATTTAATGCAACAATTTTATTTTCATTTACAATTCCATATTACAATTCTATATTACAGACATCATAATAAAAGACAGTGTTAGAATTAAACAATTTGGGTTCTTCAACCCTGCTTAAACAGGTTTTGCGTATTCCAACCTTTATTTAAGCAAGGTACTTGAACATCGCCAATTGTTTAAAGGTTCTAAACAGTGTTTTACAGTGTAGCTATCAATGTAACACTTCGTTGAAGAATCGTTCTTTTGAGCTCGAGATAGTGGTGAATTTGGCACATTTTGAATGAGACCTTCTCACATTTACAAGCAGGTGGCTAAAGCACTGAAACAAGGGATTGCTACGAATGAGGTATCGGTGGAATAAACTCATCAGCTTTTTATTAGCATGAAATACAAAATGAATATATCACGAAATAATTTGGAAAATTGACGATTGATAATAGATTTCCAAATAGTTTATGAAACTTCTTTATCATATTTACTTATAATATGGTAATGAATGAATGATATAATTGTGAGTGAAAGAAGAGCTCAAGTGTCAAAAGAGTGTGTTTTTTTCTTCTTTTCAATTAAATCAATCGTTTATGACGGTGTGGAGTTAAAAGAAATAATGTATCGATCCTACCACATGAGTTTACCCTTTTACATTTATATTAATGATTAATTTCAGAAAACCTCTTCCACATCTTCTTGGATTAGAAGATGTCAGAGGATTAGGATTAAACTGAAGGCCATATCACCGTTGTTTTTCTCCATCTGACCCATTAGTTCAGTTGATAGATCGTCGGTGTGAAAGGAAACACGGTCCCCCAGGATCCATAGTCCGGTCTCCATAGACATACATCGAATGAAGCGTGTTGCGTGCAGAGATGAAGTGCCCTATACCAACCTATACTTTACTGTACATGGTGGACTATGGCTCCAAGGGGACAGTGTCTCCTACTACACCTGTCTTGCGATCCGGAGGTCCCCGCTTTAAATCCCGAATGGCCAGTGAACATTCTCATTTATGTGTGAAGTTAAGAAGATATAATTTATCCATATATTTTTGTAATGACCAGACGAGTTGATTTAAGTTGTTTTAAGACATCGGACGAATTTGACATTATTTTAATCTGACCATTTAAGACTTCTAAACTGACATAATTTTACCAACATGGCATTTGAGTGCTCTCCCACCAGGGTTTTCAATTAACAATTTATAAACTTAACGATGCTTATTAAACAAAACAATCTATGTCGATCAATTCTATTAGCAGCCGAATAATTTACGTTTTAAACTATGCAATAAACACATATCTGCACATAAAAAATGAGTTGAGTGCGTTGATTATTTATATATTAATACCTAATACTACCGGTAGTTGGGGACCTAACTAGTTGGGGCCCACTTTGTATTTTGCTCCCGTCTAGAATGTGGCCTTTTTCAATAGGATGTCACAGGTTGAACATGTTACCAAAATAAAACGTGGCTCTAAATTGCAAATAACCTCAGATTCATTCTTTGGCCAATGATTTTCATTAAAGAATTGTTTAAAGGCATATTATGTGATCTTTTCCAAGTAGCGCCCTCTATCATTGATATTTACTATGAAAGAAGATTTTCTTGCAGATTTGCATGTTTGATCATAAACTATAAAGATCTTCTAAGCTACAGATCGATACGATTCCTAATTACTTCAAAATCAGGGTTTTAAGAGGTTGAAAAATAGATTGTCCCGGAATTTACTTTAAATTCACTCTTAAACCATGATCAGAAAGGTGAATCTGCAAAAAAAAACTGCTTCCAATTTTTTTCAATGATTGAGGGCGTCACCCGGAAAAGATCACATACTATACCTTTAAGCCAATGTCGAATCAAGGTTTCAGCCTGAGACTAGTATACCTGAAATACTAGTCTCAGGTTTCAGCTACTACTACTATAAATGACCGTTATTGCGGTTTCTGGTCATTTGACATACATCATTTGGCGGTCATTTCATTTATAGACTATAGGACCAGGGCTGCTAACTGCTCTGGAAAATGATTCTTGTTGTCCATCTCTGGGCAGAACATGAAATTAGTACCAAATGATGCCAACTATATACATCCCTAAAGACAAATTCACCTTATCCCATATTCGCAGGTTGCACGTTAATGAGTAATTCCATAGTTTGACTGAAAACCCTGTATGATTGAATGGGGAATGTCTGCCAAAAGAGGGCAGTATTTTCTTAATTGCATACAGTCAGACGACGCTGGACATAGGCGTATTCTCGAGTATTCAGGTTAAAATATGCGAACGAGGTTACCTGATCAAGTGAATGGGACGACCGCTTAACAACGGTTTAAATTCAAAAAATAGCATTTACAATTGGGATGATTAGCCATCCCGAACGGTTTTGGATTGGAAAAATTTTCTTCTAACCTATGATGAATTTTATGGGGTCATATAATCAAAATCCATTGTTACATTGAAACCAACGGAAATTCAAAATTAACGGCCGTTCGTAGCCACCGTCGTCTGCATACAGTAGTTTTTGCATACTAAAATGAGTAATTCTACATGGATATACAATAAGATTGAACAAACGTACAATGTATTATTAAAAATATCACTATTTCCATATTATTTCATGATGTAAATATTATTTTAGGTCTAAATAGACTTTATAGATTACATTTTATAGAACCAACAGCATATTCCATAAATATGATTATATATAATGTCATTCAAAGTTACCATTATGCAATGGGAACTGACCAATTTATCAACTTTGAACATCAAGGCATACCAGTAAGGGGGAGACCCCCCCCCCCCCCCCCCCCCAGTATTGACTGTCGTGTCGGTTGAGATTGGCACTGTCGGTTCATTTGACAAGAGGAATCATGGAAATACAACGGTCAAATGTATGGAGAAAAATCGCAAGTAATCTGAGGGATCTCTTAACAAAAGAGAATAGGCCTAACTGAGAATCAAAATTTAATAGGCCTACAGGCCTTCGATCTGGTAACAATTTGTTTACTATTACTACTTATAACATTACATTGTGTTGCATGTCTGTAATTAATACATTTAAATCAACTTCTTGATCATGGTATCGAGTTCAATTTCATTTTATTTCTATACCTTTGCCAAGTATACATTTTGGGGACGAGATACGCAGAGTTTAAAATCGGGTTTCGTTATAGACACGTCGTGTAAAAGAGGACAAGAGTTTATTAATTAGTCAAGGTTTTAAGCTAAAAACTGTGTTTATTACAAGAATACGGCCCAATATGTTTTACAAAACAATGCGGTTCCCGAATAGAATGAATGCCTAATATTTAGCAACAGTGTCTGATTACCCATCATGAGTAACAGGTGGCTCAGTAATTTTAGCACTATAGCAGAGAGGGTGATATTTTGAATTTTATTCTCCCCTACAGTCTCTGACTCAATCCCATCCCACAGTGGTATTTTCCTGAATATGTATAAATTATGCTAATCAATCTACTTAAATTGGCATATTTTGCAGTGATGGGCATGAATTCCGAAACGTGAAGTTTCAAACCCATACTTTGGATCAAGATCGACTTCATTGATTGAAGGGGTCAAAAGTATTGTTTGTAGATGAACCCGCAAGCAATGAAAGTATGCAGCTCTCTCGCCAGTCGGTGGAAGCCTTGTGGATCAAAAGATGTCTGGAAGATACCATCTCCATAAATATTGCTTAGCGCAAATCATTCAATGAATCTTGTTGTTTGGCACCGTACAAGATTACAAATAATTTGATGCCAACTTTACCAATATTTTTTTGTGTAACGTCATCATCGGCCATCACCGATGATGTGATGTATTACTTCACAATCCTTGATCTTCTTTAGCATGATGGTTTTCCCATGGATAAACGTTGCAGACGTTATGTCGCAACCATCCAGGCATGGACGAAAAGAAGATGTAGGTTTGTGATGTCGAATATTGCCAGCTCTGTTGACGAGATCACTTATTGTTTACAAATATTCATGGCTTTCTTCTGAGACCTCTTCGTGTCTGAATGAACATGTGTGTCTGCCATATGTGGTGTCCAGTGGTGCATTAAAGGGACACTAAGAGATGTGTTGGAGGCTGCGCCCTCAATTATGATAAAAACTGGGATTAGTATATTTTTATAATTGTATTACATGTATGAACTTACACCTATAAGGATTAAGAAAAATCAGCCCTCTTTGTACAAGAAAACGTCGATTCAAAAATGCTCGTACAGCCGGGACGAGCATTTTACGTCCGACAGTATCCCCCTCAGTACGCGTGATACATAACGCGAACCATATTTGCATAGAGGGCGTTTTCTAATAAATAGCGATGATATTGTTTTAATCAAGTTTTGCTGTGTTTTTGTTAGTAGAAACAACAATAATGGAAATTTTTAATGTTCATCTTGAATTCTGAAGTAAATTTTTAAACATTTAAAAATTTCAACACCACTTAATGTCCCTTTAAAAGAACCAAAATGTCCATTGACTTTTGTTCCATTCACTTTTCAGAGCAGTTAGCTATCATTTGGTCTGCATCCCCGGTGTTGTTCAATTCATGGCCGATTTGTGAATCAGCTTGCAGATAGTAGTTCAGAAGTAAGTTTTATTCTTTCATTGAAGAGGATCTTCGTGTTGCTGTGTATCAGCACATGTTTTCCCGACGCTCCTCTATGCTCACGGTCTTTTTATTATCCTTGCTGCAGCAGTAACGATACGATCTGCTTCCGCTTCAGTGTAGTCATTTCTATCTGAGTACCCCTTCTATTGATAATGAAGTTAGCCATATTTCTAAAACATACCAGTACCACGTTGCTTCGCCCCTGTACCTCTGCAAAGAAGAGGCATTCGTACCGATCTTGTGCAGCTTTTCTTTTAGTCTTAGAAGAATAAACGTCCGACCCATCTGAAAGTTCAACTTTTGCATGAAGTTCTGCAAGCGTATATATACGGTCAACTCTCATGAAAACAGTGCAAATGAGATTTCAGAAGTTGAAGAAGAAAAAATTGTCTCCAATTTTATTTATTACGCTATTTTTTAATAGTAGACATGTACTGGATACTAGATTAAAAATTTTGTGAACAACACTCATTGCATTTTTGTACAATATAACGTTGAATTTATATTATAATATCACTTGTTTGCAGATTTTGTTCCATGTTTATTACGTTATCTACTGCCTATCAGCTCTAAATCAAAACGAGTTTACAAACTGTGATGCCAAAAACACAAAATTAAAGTTACGAAAGCATACTTCTATCTATTACAGCGAACAAAATGCAATGTAATTTTGTAAATTGCAAGTATTATGAATCGTTTTTGGTCTTCACATTACTGTATAAACCTCAGCTTTAAATCTTAAAAAAGCACGGTTTTCCAAAATGAATATCTTTGTGCAAAGTATAAAATATATCTTTAATCGTATCTTTTTCCATTTGTTATAATGTGTTTTTAAAAGTGAGCTCAGAAACAATAAATATAATGCTTTACTAATAACGCTGGCATTGGTACTCGGACTTTATGGGGTGGGTAACGTAATAAACATAAACAAACACATGTAAACAAATATATTCAACATCGACCAAGTCAGTTTATTTTGTACACAAACACATCTTGTCGCCATATAGTGAAGCCCATTTGACAATATAAAGCAGTAAAAAGCAGTATACACACTTGTAAATTACACCAGAATGCAATTTCAACGACGAGGATGGATAACGAAATAAACATAGTCGCAAAACTGTTTAGTGCATAATTTTCAAACGCTTAGTTTTCCATCACAACACAATTATTTTATAGTCAATCTTCTTTTACCAACGGAAAAACAAACAAAAAGTAATAATGCTTACCATATATATAATCTAACTTAACTTGTTTTAAATGACACAAGCACATTATTCTATACCTCAAATTCTAAACATCCACAATGATAATAAACAGAACTAAGTACTATCAAATGAAATATACATTTCTATGTATTAAGCACCTTCAGTGTATTCAGCAATACCTAGTTAATGGTATTTTAGTGAGTTAAGTTGCCCAAAGTCCACCGAAAGACAGTTCTATATATTGTCGACTTGCTCTTTTGATGTAGGGTAAATATGGTGAATAACGTAATAAACATGGTCACTAAATCGACAGATGTAACATGGCACTTTACAGGTATGTTGTTAGACCATGACATTATTACTTTTATGTAAATTTTAATAGCACTAAATATTGAATAGCCTTTTATCTCTTAAAATTAGTAAGATATTGATTTGTTTTTATTTTAAATGATGGTAGCAGATTTTTTAATAAGACTGTACTCTGATGACCTTTTTGTCTCCACTATTGCATTTGGTTCTGCCGGTATCGCCATTGTTTTTTTGCACTGTCGCACATATGTCTGTATAATAATGATAACAAAAAAAAAACAAAGTTGATGGCAAATACTTGCAGCTGTTTCAGCTAGGTATACCGTATTTATTCACACAATTATACGAATTGGTTTATTACGTTATCCAATAGCCATAATATAATAATAATAATAATAATAATAAAACGGTGCTTCTAAAGCGCCTCCCACCGAAGTATCAAAGCGCTTAACAGATAACCTAACAACACTGAAATTACATTACAATAAAGAATAATACAATATGTGGATGAACATGCAAAAAACATTGTAAACAAGGTAATCAATCATCCATAGAACTATGCATCATTGAAGCATGCAAACAAATGAGATTGTGTCAGTTTGTGAGACATTATGTATGTACTCCAAGTTAACATTCATAAACACATAATAAATGTTGAATCACTATGAACAGGGTGCAATTATATTTATCAAATGATGAAAAGTTTATTACGTTATCCATTATAAGGTGGTTTCAGTCCTGACATAGTATAGTCCACATATTAAAATTATAACATTGGATACAATGTATGATACTCAAGTACATCAATCATGAAAGTTACTGAATTTACGCCAACATTGACATGAGAATAGACAATGAGGTTGGTTACGTTATCCTGTTTATTACGTTATTGGCGACAGCAACAGTGCATAAGAGCGCAAAATTTGTAGTGAAAACACGATCAGAAGTATAGCAAAGTATAGCAATGTCCAAATAGAAAACGTCGAGATCTATCCAGAAAATAAGTTTTTCAAGCAAGTAAACATTTTATAAAACGGTATTGGACCAAAGACATCAAAAAGTTCATTTTGCACTGTTTTCATGAGAGTTAACCGTACAACTCTGTGTCATGCTCATAATCGAGTCAATGACATTGCAACGTACATTCCTTGATCTTCCGTTTATGCAGACTGCTTTGTGTAGCATAAATCGTGTCAGACAATATGGTCATGATAGACAGCATTTACAATCCATTTAGGCGATGACTCTCTTCGGATGCCCAAACTGTCTTCTCTTTGTTCATAGAATATTGCCACGTAGGGGGATAGTTGTTGCTTTGCATTTCAGTTAGGATTTTTTTAATGGGACAACTCTTGTTTCACATTGCCAAATTTTGTTTTTCCCTGTACGTATCGATTTCACGCGTCTAGGAACGAGACGAGAGGGACCTTTTATGAATTATGACAGTGTGAAAGAATACGCAGGCTTTTTGTGTTGAGCGATCTTGATCCGACAAAACACATGGCTTCAAAAGAATATAAGAATATACCCACTTATCCATCCCCGTCTTGATACTCTATGGCTCAGCACAGCTAGCTACGTATGTTATTACGCTGCAAAGAGGTAAAACTGACTTCAGTAAGAGATGGGGAAGGGTTTTTACATAGAGAGTAGATTGAAATGTATCTCAAATTCTCTTCACACTTTCAATATATTACCTTGTCCAAAGGTGAACAGATGCGTCATCAATTCAATCAGTCCCAAGCATGCTAAGGGGCCATATCCAAACTCCAGTGATTTTAAAGCATTTTTCTACCGATTTTACCCCGGTATTCCAACGAAATAGAACGAAATACCGTTGGAATACCGGGGATAGAACGAAATACCGTTGGAATACCGGGGTAAAATCGGTAGAAAAATGCTTTAAAATCACTGGAGTTTGGATATGGCCCCTAAGGGGAAGGACATGAATCAAGGCATAATTCAGTTACGGTATACCCTTCACAACCATTTCACGCTGATTGCACTTTTAAAATATTTGCTTGAAATTAATAAGTTTGCTTGAAAAAGACCTTTTTAAAACTATTATCACACTAGAAACCTTAGTGTAATTGACATTTACCAAATTTGTCTTGTCATGAACCAAGGTCTGTCGGTGATATTTGTCAGCAAAAAAAGGAAAAGAAAAGAAAAGAAAAGAAAAGGAACTATCGACCGACCGACCCGGCCGACCCGGTTTCAAGATTTTTAGCACTTGAGGGCAACACAACAACTTTTTTTGCCTAACGTTACCTGCATTAAAGGGTATTAGAGAATTATTCTAAATCATAGCCCCAGACGGTGTCGGATATCTTATTGGCTGCTGAACCTATACCGGTGAAGAAGAGTGGAAAACATTAGCAGGAATTCTCAGTCTTTCAAAATTCTGTTTCTCAAAAAGTTGAGTTGTATTGCATGCACTTGACCAAATTATATTAATAATCCATAAACTTATTGGCTCTGCCATATTATTGGACCCAATTTTTGGTCTATGCTTTCACAACCAATGTAAACTATCCATCCACCCTTCATGTTAACGGAATGAACCATCGCGCATTCTTATGCATGGACGAATAGCCTTATTAAATATATTTATGTGCAAAAGTAGCAAATTAAACCGTAGCCCATTTTTTGAGACACATTGTAGTGACTGAAGGTGTTTATAGCAAAAGATGTTTTATTTCCTTCAAATTCTAAACAAATTGGACACACATATTGAGATGTAGCCATCCAATGTTACAATATAGCAGCTCGCAAGACATCGAGATCACCGAGAAAACCGAGAGTAATTAACAATACTACACATTATACTATACGGCCGTGTGTTTTGAACTCGCCACCCTTACCGTTGCATGTCCAGATTTTTACATTTTACACCATCTGAGATTCGAATTAGCATATCGCAATAATTATTTGTTCTACCCCATATAAAGTATATATTTTCTGAACGGTAATCTCACAAGAAATCCAAATATGCTATTGGAATTTAGATAAGACCTAATGGTAACATGTTGTGATTAAGAATGTTCAAAAAATATCGATTTTTTTCATATTTTGATTTAAGCTCAATAATAATTTGATACCTATCCCAATCATAATTTTACTGTGCATATTTAAGTTCCTCATGCAATTACCCATCAGAACATGGTAAACGTGTTGAAATATACTATATCGAGAAGTAAATGAGCACAAACGTTTAAATTTCATAATTATTAGAGTTTACAAGTATATTATTTTTGGTATGCACCCTATCCTGATTTAAACGGCATTTTTGAATTCCCCTATTTGAGAGCTTTCCAAAAATGTATAATTTTGCTATCATCGGTTAAATATTTCTTTTGTTATAGTCATGTATGTAAAACCGATGAATTAGGGCAAGTTCACTGTGTAGCGAATAGGGAAAAAGCCAAGGTCAACGCAATCGATTCATGATTACAATTGTTGCACAATAGTTGTCACATTTGTTGAAACAGAATCTTATAGAATATAAAATAATCTATAAAATGAGAGCAAAATCATGTTTGTACCATACAGGAATGAGGAGTTATAGTAAATTGAACGAGAATTGGGAACATTTTCTATATTCCCCATAGAGATTGCACACAGCGCCGCCGCCACCGCCACCACCCCTGACTTTCACAACATAATCAATCATTTCTCAGCCAAACATTTATACCTGATTTATTAACACAATGTAGCTAGATAAATAGGCTTTCACATGACACCTCAACCATAGCTCTACCACATTTAGTTGTTGAGTTAATAGAGAGAGAAGGATGATTCGTCACCAAAAATGCAACGCCACCACCCTTTTTGGGTAGTGAGTTCAAAACACATGGCCATACACATTATAGACGAAGCCAATGAGCCTGGTATATAATGGTCGTGATTGATTCGGTCCACTTCAGAATTGTAGTGTTAGTGGGGTTAGTGCCCGATTAATCGATTCTTGTATTGTAATTACATGATAGGTCCATTCTTCTGTCAAGGTGTAACACACATGTACACCACTTTTGGCGATTTGTGTTGCGGTAAGTGTCTTGAGATAATTTTGGTGCAATCCCAGCATTTTTTAACAAAAACTGATTATATATATGTTGTCCACAAGTTTTTGAGCCAAAAAAGAGATTTTTTGGTCAATTCAAAATATCAGCATTTTGAGTGAAATTTGATGGGAGCATATGCGCTGGGAGCTTTAGCGTAGTCGATAGAGGCACAGACTTTGGTGCGAATGGTCCCGTATCGACTCTTGGGGGTGCTCGGTGATTTTTCGGGTAAACAAAATCATACTTTTTCTCCTCCCCCCGATACACACAAAAACATTGCCGCGGGATCGAGTTAGGATTAAAGGTTGACAGCCCTCTGAAGGTCAACCCTGAGTTAGGATTAAAGGTTGACAGCCCTCTGAAGGGTCAACCCTTTTATGATGACATTTATCAAGCGCTTTCACTTTTGAACTAATAATGTGATGCATATAAAAGTATATACATTTTTTTAAATGAAATGAGTCGGAGAATCCATTTTTGGTATCAAATTTCACTAAAAATGCTGTTTTTTCTAATTTTTGACCAAAAAAAATCAGCAAACAAATTCTGACCACGTAACAGAATCATTTGTTTGTACAAAACGCCGAAATTTCGAAATTGCACAAAAAATCATCTCAAGACACTTAATTCTCTATGATTCGTTTTTTTTATTTACATAAACAAAATTAGTTTTGAAATTATTAACCAAAAAGTGCAAAAAATATGATTTTTTTTATCATTTTTTAAGTCAATAATATTTATTTTGCCACTTTTTGGTCAATCATTTCAAAAACTAAATATGTTTATGTAAAAAAAAAAAAGACAAACGGTATCCTAGAGTAGTGTCCATTTGCAGTACCAAAAATGAATTCTTTGACTCATTTACTCATTTACTTTCCCGAAAATGTGTACATTTATATACATCACATAGTTCAAAAGTTACAACGCTTGTGGTGGAGGCAGCGTCCTTGATTACAAAAATGTATGATAAAAACTGGGATTTGTATATTTTTACAATTGTATTACATGTATGAACTTACACCTGTAAAGGATTAAGAAAAATCAGCCCTCTTTGTACAACAAAACGTCGATTCAAAAATGCTGGTAGAGCCGCATCCAGCATTTTACATGGTTAGGTGTGGTATTCCAATATATTTAAACATTGTTTTAATCAAGTTTTGCTGGGTTTTTTTTTATAGTAGAAACAACAATAATGGCAATTTTTAATGTTCATCTTAAATTCGGAAGTAAATTAATAAAATTTAAAAAATCAACATGACATTGTGTCCCTTTAAGTGAAATGGCTCCCATCAATGGCTGCCAGCGAGGTGTGAGAATCTATGCATGAAATTGAATTTGTCTATAGGCATTTCCTGTTATCTTATTCTAATGTCACTTTCATTGGCATTTCTAAACCCTGCCTATTTGTGTTTCTTGTAAAATGCATGTTCGCTGAGTTGATGTGAACCAAAGGATTGTCCCGTCAGAGTTCTTTGTAGAAAGGTGCCAGTTTGATTTCTTATCACTCAGTTCATTGACTTTTTTAACCCTAACTCTACCTCCCCTCCCCCCACCCCACTTTTTTCAGATTTTTTTCTTCAACATGGAAAATCGACCAAAATATCCCCCCCCCCCCCAGGATTTGATCCAGGGACCATTGCACCAGAGACGAAGAATTCCCCACTACACCACGGCTGTCAAGGTTAGTTTGTGCAGTGTATTGCGCTAACTAGATGGGCTGGGTCCATTTTTTCATCCAAAAACTTCCACGCCGGGTGGTACCAACGTGCCCAGTTGTGGTCTATTGTGGTATACAGGGTGAGTCAAAAAAAAGTTAACCCTAATTGCAAAAATCAAAAAAAATAATTCTGACCACAAAATCAAGGCAAACAAAACTGTAAATGATTGCGCCATTTCTTTGCTACCATCTAGAAAAAAATCACGCTATTTGATGATACCGTTAAGTAAATATGACTATTTCTGTACAAGAGCTGTTTTTTCACCAAAAACACGGTTTTTAATTTCAAGCTTAACGAGCTTAATAATGTTTACTACGATTATGATGTAAAGCATTACACATCTTGTTTATTAAAAGAATTAAGTAGACAACAGACTTGTTCAAAATTGTCTCCTAATAGATTAAAACAATAGACAGCTTTAAGGCCTATTTATGACACAATTACCACACTTTAATCATTTCATAACAAAGGAATTGATCCTTTCGCTGTCGGTATTGTAATTTTGTATTGGTCGTATCTTATGAAATATAATGGTCAAGATCTGGAAGCGTGTTCGGACGTTAAATTGGTCACTTTTATTCAAAACAGCGTAAAATAAGTTTCCCTCAACCAATCTAAACCAGATAAAATTCATATTAAAGCTATATAATTTGTCTTTTTACCGTAGTAAATTGTTTTGAAAAACACGAATACTCTTTTCTAAAAAAATCGCTGAAGTTGAGTAAACTTTTTTTGGACTCACCCTGTATGGTAGGGTTAGGGTTAATGTCTGTTGGGCTATTATTCACTTTGCTCATTATATACACACAAAAAAGATTCTCTGAGATAAATACATAAAAACTGAGCTATACACCAAAATTTAGTATTTATGAAATAAGGGTTTATTACAAACCAATAGGTTTAACAAAATGTATTAAATTTAATGTTCAATCATTTACATAATATGTACACAGTAATAGTCACATGTTACATGGTGAGTCAGAAAGAATGGGCACTTTTTCCGCAAAGTTGTCAAACATATTTTAGGAATGCATATTCAAAACCAAAGGCAGTGCTAAAAAGAATCATTATTTGACTTCCATTAAAAAAAAAATGACCATTGTGTTATCAGGTTACACTAATTTAAGTAAAGCCTCCAATTTTAAATCTAACCCACAGAATGGTTGTTCTTTAAAAATTTGGGTAAATTTCCAAACTTTGACAAATTTGGGTAATTTTCCAATCTTTGAAAAAAAATTGGGTAATTTTCCAATCTTTAAAAATATTGGGGTTTGTAAGAAATGGTATCAGTGCCCTATTGGACACTGGCGATATCTGTGTATCGCCAATATATTTGATGATTAAAAAATATAATCTATTAAATACACATAAATATAATTATTTTTACCAAGCTATGTGTGTTAGTACTGTAAAATGTAGATACACTCAAGTAGTTGAAGTTGAATTAATAACAACATATCATATCTATATTCAACATTTTATCCGGGGGGGGGGGGGGGTACTTAGTGGATGTGAGGTTACAGGGATGTGCCACCAAAAAGGGTCCAATTTGTCACCTGTCTGGAAAATGAATGACCCCTTTTCATAGCCATATTTGGTAAATGTATGGGTCTAAACTCTTTAATTTTGCTGTTTTTAACAAAATTAGCAAAATCTGTAAAATATAAATAGGGAAATTGTGGGTCGTCTCCGGTAAACATATGGGTCCATTGTACCGAAAATTGGTATATGTTTGGGTCAATTTTTATTTTGCTGGCGGCACATCCCTACCAAATAATTATCTGAGTAACCCCCCCCCCCCCCCCCCCCCCCCCCCCGGCATTTTATAATGTTTGCAGGGAGAACGCCTCACTGATGTGTGCCTATCCAGTCACATCAATGGGGCTTTTTGATGGCAAAATACAGTTGAAGATATTGACAAAAATAATCGTGAACAACAAAGAAAACTACAAGAAATTTCTACCTATTTTCCCCCATAATATCTTACTGCAGCGAACATTTCTCACAAATTAGGTGTCATTTCAAGAGTTCTAAAACGTACATTTATTTTCAAATAAAATCTCAATTTTCATTTTGGATGGATGACATAAGCCTTCTTCTGATATGACAAACTAATTACGTCAATTAGTTAAAATTCACTTTGTACGTGATTGCACATGATTGCCTGTCATGCATAGTTCCCTAAATCAGTGGAGGGGGGGGGGGGGGGGGGGGGGGGTACTCGAATTTGAAAGAGGGTAGGGGTGTTTGACTAAACAGTCTGAAAACAGGGGCTTACCGAACTGACACAACATGAATGGAACTGATGGCATCTAACGGGAGAGTTTTGATATTATAGCTTGTGGAACGACTTATAAGTGAAATGAGATGCTTTATGAGCTGCTGACAGGGTCTTGGCCGCCGCACATACCCGTATGGCCAATATATGTGATGTTATTCCATTGATCAAACAGCTACTAGCTGCTGGTCTACTACCGTTTAAGATTGTAACATAATGGCCTGTATTCTTGTATGTAATTATACAAGGTTTTAAGCAAAACACACATTCAACTTTGACTTTAAACACAGCGTTTAAACACAATTCTCGAACATTTGTTTAACTTAAACATGCGACTAACTCATTGAAACTTTAAACATGGGCATGGGGGCTGGTTTAACATGCTTTTAACTAAACTCATACACCAACTGTATGCCTTGAGTGATTACTCAACCGTGCTTGGTGCAGCCTGAGTGCAGATAGTGTAGTCTTAAAATACATGTGCATTTGAGGAATTTGAACGATATATACTATAACCCATTTGGGCCACACTAAATTGAATACCTGTAAATAGTGAACGCACAGCCACTCTGGGGACGAGATACGCAGAGTTTAAAATCGGGTTTTGTTAGACACATTGTGTAAAAGACAAGAGTTTATATTAGTTAGTCGAGGTTTTAAGCTAAAACTGCGTTTATTACAAAAATACGGTCCAATATGTTTTACTAAACAATGCGGTTCCCGAATAGAATGCCTAACACAGTGTCTGATACCCATCATGAGTAACAGGTGGCTCAGTAATTTTAGCACTATAGCAGAGGGTGATATCTTAAATTTTATTCTCCCCTTCAGTCTCTCACTCAATCCCATCCCACAGTGGTATTTTCCTGAATATGTATAAATTATGCTCATCAATCTACTTAAAAATTGGCATATTTTGCACTAAAAATCTAATCAAAATGAAAACTTGAAACTTAATTTACATACCTTGCACCGTAAGCAAAAACAAACAGACAACTACCTCCAACGCACAATCATACCTGCCAAAGTGATCACTAAGTATTATCCTTAGACCAATTTCAGGAAAGACTAATTAAACTCACAATAATACAGGTGTTCCAATGATATGGTACATGGTTATCCCATTTTATAAGAAATAAAAAAAAATTAAGAAACCATCACACAATACCAAGACGATGTGTTTCATTTGAACAGAATAAACCATGGATATCTGAAAATACAATGAAAATGTCTGCTTTAGAAGATTTTAACAGAAAATGTCTGTTTTAAAAGATTGCTACATTGGTTCAACAGTTTTTATTGCAATATGGTCACTATCAAAAGAAACACCAAAACTCCAATATAATATTATTGCACTACATGGATTGATTTGGACTTCTTAACATATCGTCGCTGTTCTGACATACCGGCACATGTGCCATTTTGGGCAAAATGAGTTAAGTTGCATTTTATGATCTACAAATGAAACTCTTTATTCTCCCAAAAAATTGAGGAAAAAAGGTAATTAATTAATGAGATACCGCACTAATTAGTGTGATATGCCAGGGTTTTAACATAATACCGGCATGAAAACCTCCATTTTGTATTCTGACATACCGGCTCATCACAATATTCTGCCATAGACCACCGTGTAACTGCAGTTCTGACATACCGGCATATCACTGGCATATCACTGTAGGACGAATATGAAGTTTTTTTCTTCTTTCTGACATACCGGCACATGACTTTATGACATAATTACTTCTAATTAATAATTGCAATTTGTTGTTGTAACATGCTCATAACAAACATAAGTATATATCTATTAGTGTTCTTTGACAATGATAGTGACATTTGATGTAAATGCTCTTTAACAAGTCTTTAAAAATTGGAAAATTTTCAAACACAATTTTCTCGTAACGCTGTTTTTCATGATGTGCCGGTATGTCCAGGACAGCAACGATATGTTTGAAATAGCCTGAATATAACATAGCATGATAAGCATGATCATGCTATGCAGTTTTCATTCAGCTTTTACATTACATGATATTTTAAATTAGTACAATTACATTAAAGTGTTTATTAATAATAATAAAAATAATAATAATTAGTATTTATATATATTAGAAATTCTTATTAACGTTTCACACACAAAAATCCCTGATTTAGAAAATGTTTTAACATGAAAATATATAGCGACTGATTGTACATGCCTGTACAGTGTCTATAGTGGACATTGCAAGATCATTTGGACTATCAACATTTATAATAAAATCACTAAAGGTTACGATAACACATACCTGTGTTTGCCACATGATTGCACTATACATCAGTAAAAAAATAGACCACACACAACTATCTCTATCTGTTTCTCATTCATCTATAATTTTAAACGTGGAGATGTTCACGATACATTAATTCTACATTAATTGTCGCGCTCCAAGCAGCTACTGCATAAATAAAAACATGCAAATATATTTATGCTGTGTATAAGTCTATGTAAGGCAAAAAAAAGGGTTATGTTGTCCTCCACAGCTTTCAGAGAGGAGGGGCGGGCGGGCGGATTTTTTTTTATAAACATTTAAAAAAAAATCTTATACCAGCGGAAGCTCACAAGTTCAGCCAACAAGAAGTTGTAATCACTCTAAGAGTCGCACATATATGTTATAAACACTAAATTTAATATTTATTGCCATTTTTAACTGTTAAAAAAAAGAATCTGAAAAAGAAAAAAATTGAAGGCGGCTCTAAATCTGACGAGCGGGCGGTAATGGACAACATATGAAGAGGTTTTTTGCAAAAGGGCCTTTATCCACTTTGGCTCTTATTGAGAAAAAGTCAAAAAACTGTTTCTAAATATTCAAGTTGAGCAATTGAAAAACTGAATGGATTATGAAAGAGGTACACTACATACTAATTGAAATTGAAATAAATTTAAAATGTGCTAGTTTTCAATTTTTTTAAAATCATGTTTACATTTTGTGAACATTTGGATGTAGGCCCTTTTGCAACAAAACTCCATCTGTTTGTACATAGAGAAAAAATACCACACCAAAAAAAATCATTTATTTTAATCATTTAAAAAAAATAAGTTTGATATAGAAATGTATAGGTCACAATCATGTTTCAAGGAAATAAAGTCATTTTTTACAAAAAGACCTACATCTCATTGTAAACAGCCATTGAAGTTGTTGTTTTGTTGCAAAAGGGCCTGTATCCCGATTTAATTCTGGATACAGGCCTTTGTGCAGCAAAACAACAACTTCAATGGCTGTTTACAGTGAGATGTAGGTCTTTTTGAAAAAAATGACTTTGTTTCCTTGAAACATATGATTTTCCCTATACATTTCTATATCTAACTCATTTTTGAAAAAAATGCACCATAGCCCTTTTGCAACAAAGCTCTTCATATATACAATTTTTTTTTTCCTAATGGACTTTCAAATAGCAAATTTAAAAACAAGCAAAATGGCTGAAAATCAGCAAAGTGTGAACATTTATTCCCAAGAAAAATTACCAGTGTGATTGCACTTCATTGTTTCGTTAATCTTTCCCAAAGACTGGGTTAGTAATTTATTTTATCGTTTATTTATTTCATTGTGACCGCAAAACCGAGCAAGGAGCATGAGGATAGAGTGCGAGCCGATGAAGAATAGAGGACAGTGTAACACGACCAGCGGCTCGACGAGAGACTATTATCACATATAACTGAAATGCTTAGTGCTTGCATGGGAAATGTCGTGTAGATAAGATCAGTAGCTCCAACTCTCTGCACAGAATAGGATGAACAAAGAAACCCGGTTTATTCCTATATCATAATGTTGCAAGTCTTTGTTGTCTAGGCAAATCTGGTTTATTGTGAATAATTGCTGTGTCATCCTTTAACAATGGTTCCGCTTCATCTGGAAGTAGGAAAGATAAAAGAGACAAAAAAAAGGATATAAGTCATGTTTGGGTAATCGTCTTATCAGATTCAATTCAAGATATCCATCAACACTCTGATTTTGAAGTTATCTTGTACATATCTCTCTTGATCTTGAACAGATTGTTCATGTACAGGGTGAGTTAATAGAAAGAACTGGCCCTTTTTGGTCAAAGGCATTAAAGTTATTTCTAGTGCATATTCAAAATCATTAAAATGTGCTATAAGGCGAGGGGAAAAAAAGCACCCTGTTTTGCAGGCCCGACCGACCCATTTTGTTTGCGTTTTTAAGATTTGTAGAAGAAAAAATATATTTTTAGATTTTTTCTCTCCCCCAAATCATGTAAAATCAGCCGGTTTTTGGCCGTAAATCTGTGGACAATTTTTGTTCACAATTTTTGTTAACAATTCCCAATTTTTGCAGATTTTTGTGACATTTTAGTTTAAAAAAGTAGAAGACCAACCGACAGGTCCATCTGCCCGTAAAACAGGGTGTTTTTTTCGTCACCTAACAACCATTTTGTTAGCATAGCTAATTTTTTTAAAGTGAAATGGAGCATTTTATTAGGCATGATGTCATAACTGAGTGAGGCGATTCAAACGAAGCAAATCGCGTTGTGATTAAATCGCGAAAATTGAAAAAATCGAAGCAGCAACGCGTTTAAATCGTGTTGACTTTTTCCAAACATAATCCTTGGGAGTCCTGTTGGCAAGTTACTGAATATAACGGGCCATCGTTTTTCACCCGATAATATCGCCTTTGCAACGTTCAAACCCTTAATCCGATAATTTGTTGAATCCACAATAACAAAAATCTCTTTTCTTCCTCGGCTACTAGCCCATTGTTTGTCAAGTGGTATAAATCAATACAAACCGATCGTAAAACATCTTCACAAGTGCGTCGATAGGGTCGTGTTATAAAACAACCTAGTTCGTGGTGAACCATGACTCAATCGATCTCATTAACGTCAAGGCCATGGATTTGATTATAGATGACAGACCATTATCATAAAACGTTACACCCGATCCCGATCACTTATTTTCTGCATTGTATATTTTGTAAACAACTGCAGTTTGCCTTGTCCAAAATAAAGATAATATTGTTCGATCGCTGCAGTATTGAATGGGTAATTATTGCCCCGGTTTCACTTGACAGTGATGTGATGGGATTGCCGTAAATAAGTCTTCAAAATAACACATTTATCCATGGAAGTATTCTTCCATGATTTATCCAACAATGCAAAACAGTTATCCTTTATAATTCAATATTAACACTATAACAGTAAACCGTTATACTTCGAACCAAGGAGTTATTATTTATGTTCAATGGTTGGAAATGAGTCAATGACCCGGGGGGTCATGTTGTATTTTTGTGTTTCATGGAAGGTTATTTTCCATGGTTTGACGGATCAGGTATTGAGAGACGAGAAAACCTGGTCAAATAAAAATCTACGATTTTTTTCTGCCCGAGATAAATCAATAAATATGGAATGAGTTGTAATTATAAATATGATTGTAGTCTTCAAATAAACCTTCGGATGAGCAGATGAGCATGATTTTATTTTATGATTGACCTACCGTTCATCATTGACATCGTATTTGGCAATCAATACTGTAATATTCCAATTAACCCGTCCGATTTTGTTTGTGTTCACATGTTTCACCGCCGATATACATTTTTCTATAAAAAAAACCCGATTACATTTTGTTTAATATATTTATTCGAATTCATAGGAAAGCTAGGAATCGGTCAGTCATATCACGTAGACCACGCCCGGCCGGCCACGTAACTTGTGTGTTCATTTTACTAGCATGTGAAAGGCTCCCCCATTCCTGAAATGCGTGCCTGGATATGACCCCATACACAGACCATTTATCAACCACACGCCTAAGCCCGTTCAAAGAACTTTACGATTACGTATGCGCATGCCCCAAACTTCGATCACCTATCCCCCCAGAATTGTGCGAGCGTGTTTCGAGCCTTCATGCAATACATGATGGTGTGATAATTAACAAATAGCCGCGCCCTTGAAATTCTTGCGGTGTCCTTTGAGAGTTTGCGGTTTTCTATTGGAGAGGGGAGACCGGGGAAAATAAATCACCAGTAGACAATCGTGGAAATAATATAATGAGAAAACAACAATTTATTTGTAAATCGAATGTTCTCTAAAACTCAATATCATAGGAAGTATCAAATTGACTCCTGAAATTGATACGGTCACGCATAAATCAATCGCCCCTATAATGCTTTCTCTGCTAATGAGCTCACAATATTATTAAAAATAACCCGGGGAAATGTACATTAAACCAGAAATTTCAACAGCGCGTGAGCTGAAATTTGTAAGATCAGACTCCCCACCACGGGTGACTATAAAACAAAGACCCAAGACCCAAGACCCAAAAACAAAGACCCAAGACCACCCAACTATAAAACAAAGACCCCCCAACTATAAAACAAAGACCCCCTCAACTATAAAACAAAGACCCCCTCAACTATAAAACAAAGACCCCCTCAACTATAAAACAAAGACCCCTCAACTATAAAACAAAGACCCCCTCAACTATAAAACAAAGACCCCCTCAACTATAAAACAAAGACCCCCTCAACTATAAAACAAAGACCCCTCAACTATAAAACAAAGACCCCCTCAACTATAAAACAAAGACCCCCTCAACTATAAAACAAAGACCCCCTCAACTATAAAACAAAGACCCGTCAACTATAAAACAAAGACCCACCCAACTATAAAACAAAGACCCCCTCAACTATAAAACAAAGACCCCCTCAACTATAAAACAAAGACCCCCTCAACTATAAAACAAAGACCCCCTCAACTATAAAACAAAGACCCCCCTCAACTATAAAACAAGACCCACCCAACTATAAAACAAAGACCCCCTCAACTATAAAACAAAGACCCCTTCAACTATAAAACAAAGACCCCCTCAACTATAAAACAAAGACCCCCCTCAACTATAAAACAAAGACCCCCTCAACTATAAAACAAAGACCCCCTCAACTATAAAACAAAGACCCACCCAACTATAAAACAAAGACCCCCTCAACTATAAAACAAAGACCCCCTCAACTATAAAACAAAGACCCCTCAACTATAAAACAAAGACCCCCTCAACTATAAAACAAAGTCCCCCTCAACTATAAAACAAAGACCCCCTCAACTATAAAACAAAGACCCCCTCAACTATAAAACAAAGACCCACCCAACTATAAAACAAAGACCCACCAACTATAAATTAGGCTCTGTTTTGAAATGTATAGGTACAGAGCGTGCGCTGAACTTGGTCCACATTGGGGTACGCGGCGCACGTAAACACACCGCCACCGCCCAGTTGGGACAGGTATTGCTCAATTCCCGGGTTTGGTTATGGCCTATGTAAAATAAAGATTTGTTTGCGCAAACGATAATTATTGGTAGGCCTACTGTCTAGTTTTCTAACTATAATGGTGGTCCAGAAAACGTTCTAATGAAATGTGGTAATAAAGTTTGAATAATGAACATTGAAACCAATTCGCGCGAAGCGAGCAAACATTTGCCGCATAATATTTCTTCTTTATAATTATCATGTTTTAATGTTGTAAACATAAATAACCTGACTGCAGGGTGACGTTCTGGAACCTCTCCCCTCAGTTTAGGCTCTCTCGCCGTCATTGATCATATTGACTTTTTATCGTTTGGAATTGTGCCGGTCACAACATATTTTTAATGACATTCTATATTTGTACATTTGTCCTAATATAATTGTTCTTTATATTTTACATTTGATATTCATGGTAGTTGTTTGACTTATATTATGATGTGTATTGGTAGTTTTTATGATAATTATTATTTTTTAATGTATTTTTATCTTTTGGATGGGGCCTTTTTGCTTGTAAAGCGCCCAGGGACCAATGTTTTGGGCGCTATATAAATACATTATTAGTGTTATTATTATTATTATTATTATTATTATTATTATTATTATTATTTGCTATTTTAACACTAAAAAGCTCCAGAAAAAACGTCCCCCTTAGCTGAATTTTACGAGCCGACGGCAAAAAAAATTGAGGACCTTTAACGATTATTTTTGGGTACAATTAAAAAAAAGTCTCGGTCAGCACCCCCGTAAATTTTAATTGATTTGATATTAAAACATAACTTTTTTTAATTTATTTTGAGTATACGAAATACGAACGCGCCACGCGGCATTACAAAGTAGTCTCAACTCAAAGCTTTCCAAATTGAAATTGATTTGATGAGCATAACTTTTTATGCGCGCGTAGCGTGCGAAAATTTTCGACTTTAGGCCTACACCTATTTTTTTGCACGATTGAACTTCATTTTTGCTCTAAATAAGCTTGTACCAAACAATATTGCATTTTGGGAAGAAATATGCGCGCGAAAATTTTTCATTTGTGTACTTTTGACTTTTGAGCATAATTCCATGATTCCTTTGGTCAAATGAACCGAACCGACACTGCCAATCTCAACCGACACGACTTCAATATGGGGGGGGGGGGGGGGGAGGCGGTTTTGTTTCTTTTATAAAGGAGTCTACTCATATTTGCATCTTTACTTTAAATATTAATGAGATATTATATGTTGAATATGCATCACCACCTCCCCTCACTTCACCCCAATTTCCATCCCTAACCGTCTCCCCATCCGCATCACCTCACCTATCCAGGCTATCCTCACCTCACCTATGACCAAACGTTTCAAAACAAAACAATAAAAAGGGCCCCGCCTCCTTCTTTTTTTTAAAAAAAAAGTCAGAACGCTAAACATGGTTTTTTTTTATTCGGCCTAATACCACACGTGGTTGTCAAGTGAACTCGCAAACCACTTCAAAAAGTTGAAACACGAAACCGCAAGATTATGTCTATGAATGTGTAATACCAGGTTACGATACGGATACGGGCGTACATGTACATGTATGACAGAGTAAAATTTGGAACACGCGGCGTTACAATACAAATAGGATCGGGGAAATTCCTACACTACTTCTGCTTGTATACTATACACGACACAAGGGCTATAACGAGCGGTAGTGGTATACACTAATGTAGTAGATGGAATTAAATATATTGCCAACTGAATTATTTTATCGTCAATCGTTTCGAAATCCCAGTTCGAAATATTGCATCAAGTTATAGTTGAGGGGTCTTTGTTTTATAGTTGAGGGGGTCTTTGTTTTATAGTTGGGTGGGTCTTTGTTTTATAGTTGAGGGGGTCTTTGTTTTATAGTGGAGGGGTCTTTGTTTTATAGTTGAGGGGGTCTTTGTTTTATAGTTGAGGGGTCTTTGTTTTATAGTTGAGGGGGTCTTTGTTTTATAGTTGAGGGGGTCTTTGTTTTATAGTTGGGTGGGTCTTTGTTTTATAGTTGAGGGGGTCTTTGTTTTATAGTTGAGGGGGTCTTTGTTTTATAGTTGAGGGGGTCTTTGTTTTATAGTTGAGGGGGTCTTTGTTTTATAGTTGAGGGGGTATTTGTTTTATAGTTGAGGGGTCTTTGTTTTATAGTTGAGGGGGTCTTTGTTTTATAGTTGAGGGGGTCTTTGTTTTATAGTTGAGGGGGTCTTTGTTTTATAGTTGAGGGGGTCTTTGTTTTATAGTTGAGGGGGTCTTTGTTTTATAGTTGAGGGGGTCTTTGTTTTATAGTTGGGTGGTCTTGGGTCTTTGTTTTTGGGTCTTGGGTCTTGGGTCTTTGTTTTATAGTCACCCCCCCCCCCCCCCACCACCACAAATCGTCCATCCACCGGCCCCCTCCCCCGAAGAAAAAAATCGGACTCTCCACCACACAAAACGCCCAAGTTCCCCCCTCCAAAAAAGAATCGGACTCCCAAACAAAACGCCCATTCTCCCCCCCCCCAAAAAAAAAATCGGACTCCCCCTCAAATCGCCCATTCCCACCCCACCCCCACCAAAAATTGGACTCTCCACAAAACGCCCACCGCCCCCACCACCCCCAAAAAAATCAAACTCGGACACCCCCCTATACAAAACACCCATCCCCCAAAAAATCGGACTCCCCCCACAATACACCCATTCCAAAAAAAATGAATTCGGATTCCCCACCCCCCCCCCCCCCCCCCCACCACTAAAAACGACCATTCCCCCTCTCAAAAAATCGGACTCCCAAACAAAACTCCCACCCCCACCCCCACAAAGAAAAAAATCGGACTCTCCCACAAAACGCCGCCCCCCCAAAAAAACAACTCTGATTCGGACTCTTCAACAAAACACCCATCGCCCCCCCCCCCCCAAAAAAAAATCGGACTCTCCCACAAACAAATGTGGACTCCCCCCACCACAAAAAAAATCAGACTCCCCCACAAATCGCCCACCCCCTCCCCAAAGAAAAAAGAAATCGCAGGTAACCCCGTTTGAAATCAATACTCCCTGTATTGAAGATTAAGGTCAAATGGAGTTACCCAACCCCGTTTGAAACCAATACTCAATACTCCCTGTGATGAAGATTAATGTCAAATGGAGTTACCCACGCAGGTAACCCCGTTTAAAACCAACTCCCTGTGTTGAAGATTAATGTCAAATGGAGTTACCCAACCCCGTTTAAAACCAATACTCCCTGTGTTGAAGATTAATGTCAAATGGAGTTACCCACGCAGGTAACCCCGTTTAAAACCAATACTCCCTGTGTTGAAGATTAATGTCAAAATGGAGTTACCCACGCAAGTAACCCCGTTTAAAACCAATACTCCCTGTGTTGAAGATTAATGTCAAAATGGAGTTACCCACGCAGGTAACCCCGTTTAAAACCAATACTCTCTGTGTTGAAGATTAATGTCAAATGGAGTTACCCACGCAGTTCCAGGTAACCCCGTTTAAAACCAATACACCCTGTGTTGAAGATTAATGTCAAATGGAATTACCCACGCAGGTAACCCCGTTTAAAACCAATACTAAGGTCATATCAGTGGAAGACCACATGGATTCATTAGGTTTTATATTATCAGATATTTCCCCACCACAAAACGCACAAGTTCCCCCCCCCCCCAAAAAAAAACTCCCCAAAAATCGCCCATTCCCAAAAAAATAATTTCGGATTCCCCCCCCCCCCCCCCCCAACCACAAAACGACCATTCCCCCTCCAAAAAAAATCGGACTCCCCAACAAAACGCCCATTCCCCAACAAATTAATTTGGACCCTACCACAAAACGCCCATTCCCCCACAAAAAAATCGGGCTCTCCCACAAATCGCCCATCCCCCCGCCCCCAGAAGAAAAAAATCGCAGGTAACCCCATTTGAAATCAATACTCCCTGTGTTGAAGATTAATGTCAAATGGAGTTACCCACGCAGGTAACCCCGTTTAAAACCAACTCCCTGTGTTGAAGATTAATGTCAAATGGAGTTGCCCACGCAGGTAACCCCGTTTAAAACCAATACTAAGGTCATATCAGTGGAAGACCACATGGATTCATTAGGTTTTATATTATCAGATATTTCCCCACCACAAAACGCCCAAGTTCCCCCCCCCCCCCCCCACAAAAATAAATAAATCTCGGACTCCCAAACAAAACGCCCATTCTCCCCCCCCCCCCCAAAAAAAATCGAACTCGGACTCCTCCACCCCCACAAAACACCCATACCCCCCCCCCCCCAAAAAAAAAAATCGGACTCCCCAAAAATCGCCCATTCCCCCAAAAATAATTTCGGACTACCCCCCCCCCCCACCACAAAATGCTCATTCCCCCACAAAAAAATCGTACTCCCCCACAAATCGCCCATCCCCGCCCCCCCCCCCCCCCCCCCCTCCCCAAGAAGAAAGAAAAAATCGCAGGTAACCCCATTTGAAATCAATACTCCCTGTGTTGAAGATTAATGTCAAATGGAGTTACCCACGCAGGTAACCCCGTTTAAAACCAATACTCCCTGTGATGAAGATTATGGTCATGTCAGTGGAAGACCACTTGGATTCATTAGGTTTTATATTATCAAATATTTCCCCACAAAACGCCCAAGTTTCCCCCCCTCCAAAAAAAATCGGACTCCCAAACAAAACGCCCATTCTCCCCACCCCCCCTAAAAAACGGACTCTCCCCACAAATCGCCCATTCCCCACCCCACCCTCCAAAAAAAATCGGACTCCCCACAAAACGCCCACCACCCCCCCCCCCATCCAAAAAAAATGGAACTCGGACTCCCCACAAAACACCAACCCCCCCCCCAAAAAAATCGGACTCCCCACAAAACGCCCATCCCCCCACAAAACGCCCATCCCCCCCACCCCAAAATAAATTCTGACTCCCCCCCCCCCCCACCACAAAACGACCATTCCCCCTCCCAAAAAAATTCGGACTCCCAAACAAAACGCCCATCCCCCCAATAAAAAATCGAACTCTCTCACAACCCCCACCCCCCCAAAACAAAAAAAAAGAAGAAAAAGAAATCGGGCTCGGACTCCTCAACAAAACACCCATCCCCAAAAAAAATCGGGCTCCCCACAAAACAAAATCTCAATGACCATTGTGATTTAGGAATTGATATTGGTATCAAATTTAAGCCCAAGACAATGCATATATAATATGATTATAACGATAGATCGATTTTAACGATTTAAACTTTAAAGTTAGGAAAATGTTAGAAACCCGACATTAGCAAAAGACAAGTTTTTGAATTACGGCCGATGCGCTTAGATTCCCGACTGTGTAAAATCTAACTGTTATCGATATATAATTTACAATTTTAATCGAAAGCTTGCTAAAATAGCTAGAGTTTAATACCAAATTGAAAGAATTTCTATGTATAAATTTCTATTTATGCCCCCAAACTATGACGCATTATACACGCAGGCCACCGTACTTTTAGATTTTTAGAAGATTTAAACCATGTTCTGGCAAGGTTATTTTTAAATGTTCACATAGAAAGTCATTCAATTTGGTATTAAACTCTAGCTATTTTAGCAAGCTTATGATTAAAATTGTAAAATATGTATCGATAACGGTTAGATTTTAAGCAATCGAGCATCTAAGCCCTCTACGGTCATTTTTCAAGTTGATTTTTCGCAAGACTTACGGCCGTGCACCGTGAAAGTAGGACTACTATTTATTAACAACAAATAGTTAATATTATTTGTGAATGATCTATCATTAAAATTCATATTGTTAACTTTAATTTGATACCAACCTCGTCTGCTAAATCACTGTAGTTCCCGAGAAATCACTATTTTAATCACGCGTATTGATAAGAAGTATTGCGCAATAAGAGTTTTCGTCTGGAACTATTTATAGGTGTGCTACCTCAGTAACTTTGATTTTTTATATGATCATTTTGTTTCAATATTTTGAGTTATTCATAAACCAAATATTATTTCAAAATCATACACAAATTGTCTTCGATATTGGTTAAACAGTTTTTGAGTTTACTTGTTTTCTACAAACCCGGTTGACCCCAACATTGATCCGACGACGCCCGAAAACCTTGAATTTTCGATGTTGTCGTCTTAAAGGGTGTATGATTTAACAATGTCAATCAATGTTGCCATTTCATTAAATATTAATAATTTCTTTTTTCATTCCATTACATTGCATTGTCTCTGCTGACGATATCCTGAAAGTTTCACCAACATTTAGGGACGTTTGGTATACAATCACTATCTTCAGAAGATAGCAGCTGACGGCGTGAGCGTACAAATACGCGACTTTCAAACGCGCGTCCGTAGGCGTCAGAGTACGTTGTGTATTATAGTTACGACGCATGCTGTCTTCTGAATCCATTGCTTTCTCCCGAAGGAGGTGTTTATTGGTTGCTATCTTCTGAAGATAGCATCTAACATTTGCTATCTTCAGACGATAGTAAAGGCTTAAAAAGGCTACATCGTTTAGTGTTTAAAAATCAAGCTTAGATTTAAGGTTAAGTTAGGGTTAGGGTTTGATTAGGGTTAGGGTTAGGGTTAGATTAGGGTTAAGGTTAGATTAGGCCTAGGGTTAGGGTTAGGAAAATTGGCATGACTCGAAAACTATTTATTCAATGGCAATGAAAAGGGACATTGAGAGATTATATAGGCCTACTAAATGAGCAAATAACGTAAAGATAATCATCAACATAGCAGCCCAAATCCAAAATGTCATACAATTCCGATATCGCCTTCATACCAAACTAAGCAAATAACGGCACTTCCTGTTTGCCACGAAAGTCAGTGAGTAAAACGATGCATAACTTCCGAATTCAGCCCCTGAGTTTCGATATGATCATATCGAAACTAAGAAAATCATGAAATTTTATATGATAAACGGCGAATGTTGGTAAACTGTTTCAGATGGTAGTTAGTATATGCCTAAGTATTACTTTGATGCAAAAAAACTGATTTCCAGGATAATTGAGGGCGCACTCGCATATGTATCTCTCAATGCCCCTTTAGGCTAATGAAAGTGAATTGTTAGTTTCCCGTCACATTTTTTGGGGTCAGTGAGTAGGCGACTATTTCATTATTCATTATTCATTATTTTTGAAACATTCATTTTTTATATAATATATGTGCCCAAATACGTGTAGAACCAAGAGTGTATAATTGTGAACAGGGGCATAACTATGTCCTTACTACAATAAATAAATGAATTCCAGACCATTTTGCATACAAAGTCTTGTTTATTTTAAAACTGTCTTCCTCTTACTGCTTTTCAGAAGATTTTTCATACTAACAATCGCTAAAAATGAAGAAAAAATAATTGTCATATGGACCGTGACGCGTGGTATGTCGAGTATTCGATTGACATCGTATTTGTACTTATTTAGTGATGAAATACGATATAATTGTGTCAAATTGGCTTATTTCTTCTAAACAAACAAATAATGAAATATTTACCAAATAATGAAATATTCACGCGGGGACCAAAATGTGAGTCGGTCGGGCGACGGGAAACTAACAATTCACTTTCATTAGCCTTTACCAAGACAGTTTTTCCCCTTAAATACCAAGACATGTCTCTAAAATTATGCGTCTCAAAATATGGGACGCGTCTTACAGAACGTGTCTTCTACACAATTTTTACAGATTATTGTCTGTTGGGGCAACCCACCATCCCCTCCCTTTCATTTTCAGTAGTGGCATTTTCAGCCAAATTCGAGCGTTTTTTTTATTGTTGCTGTTTTGGAGCCAATTGTTAACCAATTTCACTGAAATAGTTTCGCTTCCCGTAAAATAATGTGTTTCTCGTCCGGACTTTTTAAAATTCGGTGAGGGAGACCCTTATTATTTGTTATTTGTCACAACCGTGTTGTTAGTTTCTTAGCTAAGTTCCCATAGTAGAAGCATTTGTCCGAATCATAGTAACGGGGAGTCACTCACTGTTTATTTATTTACCTCATTGCTCTATCCATAGCCTGTAAATCTTGTGTGGACTGTGTTTATTAAAAATCATGAAAATATTTGATAATCTCAAAAAATTGGTGAGGGCGGGGATGAGAAAGTGTTTATTATTTTACTTGGCCTTATCAAATTTTGTTTACCAAAATAAACCCGTTGTTTATATTCCGCCGTGTTTTTAATGGGGATCTGGTTATTAAGCTGATTATGAAAGGATAAATGCTGGCCAGGACGGTTAAAAGTGTCATATGATATTATTATATTCCTCAAAATTTTACATCAAAATATACAGTTACATTATAGGCATTTCCTTTCCGGTACCCGCTGCTTGGTGGTAGATGAACGAAACACAACAGTGAACAAACTCACGATCAAGTAGCAAAAGCATTGGCAAGTGCAGTGAATCGTGTCCGGTTTTTTGATGAAACTGACTGCATATGAATCGTCTGTCTCATCACGGCGGGTAGCTTCGTAGCAGTAATTGTGTAACATCGCCGCGAAATCTTGTAACATCACCGCGAATTTTTGTAACATCGTCGCGAATTCTTGCAACATCGCCGCGAATTCTTGCAACATCGCCGCGAATTCTTGCAACATCGCCGCGAATTCTTGCAACATCGCCGCGAATTCTTGTAATATCACCGCGCTAAATCTGCTAATAATGGAAACCATTTCACGTGTTAGAAAACTGAGGTACACGTTGTACAAGTCCTGCATGCTGGCTACGGGCAAAACGGATTTGCGTTTTTAACATTGAAAGGGACAGAGTTATCATGTTGACTATTTTTTAATTTTAATTAATTTACTTCAATTCATAATTCAAGATGAACATTAAATATAAATAGGCCTATATATAGCAGATCTAAAGTACGAAATGTTCCGTCCATCACCAGATGACTATCTTCAGTAGATAGATAGCAACACAACACCACATTCGATTCAGCATGATCATGATGATCTTCTTTTGATTTATAGGCTTTTGTGATTTCATTCGCGTAGCCTGCGCCTACTAATAATATATAGATGAACATGAAGAAATGAAATAAGTCGTGAAAATTGCAAAAATAACACCCTTAAAAGTTTTTATTTTGGGCAAAAGCCCCCCCCCCCCCCCCCCCCCCCATTCATCAGACAATTCAAAAATTATAGGGGTTAAGCAAACAAAAGGCTAGGCCTATATTAAAACATCGTAAAATAAATCTGTTATTTGGGCATCCTTTGACGTTTCTGAGCAAGTTTCTAATTAAAATTTAAATCCACCATTTAATAATTCGTGGCATGAAATATTTGCCTCTTTTATTTTTTATTTCGCGTAACTTTGTTTTTGGGGGTTGAGGGGGGGGGGGGGGAGATTTCCAACATGTCTGTAAAATGTTGCCCCATTTGTTTTGCAGTCAGCTCAGAAAATTATAGAGGGGGTGTTGGGTTTAGGCATGCTCGAAATATTCAATCCTTTTTTCTAAGGTATTTATTTTCACTTTTCAATCATTTGTCATCCTTTGAAATTTCTGAGCAAGTTTCTAATTAAAATTTAAATCCACCATTTAATAAATGCGTGGCATGAAATATTTGCCTCTTTTATTTCGCTTAATTGTTATGATATAATATATGCAAAAATAATTTACCGCGAAAAAAGACTCTGGTACTTAGACCAAGTGTATTGGCATGTACGTTTTGGCATGGATTTTGCCAAATTGGTTTTCTTCAAATTGGTTTTCTTCTGGGAAACTGTCTGGGAAGACACATTGGCACCAAATGTGGACGAACACTATAATAATAGATATCTGGCCTTTTGCATTCAATAACAACATTCTTGTGGTAAGGGCCCAAATAAAATACAATTGTGTTTAGAGATTTAAAGAGATTTGGGTATAAGTCAACAAAATATTAAATGGGCTTAATTTTAGTTGGGAGATTGATGATGTGAGAAGGAAAGTGTAATGATTGACGTGCAAATTTAATAGCAGGTCTTTTCTCTTTCTTTAATTGATGTGTAGAAAGTGACAGCTTGTCACCAGTCAATAACAGATTTATTTTAGGGAGCGTTCATAAATACTCTGGTAGGTGGCGTTGGGCAATTCAGGGGGGATCAAAAAAGTATAAGCCTCAAAAAGGGGGATCAAACAAAATAAGTTGCCGATAAGGGGGGATCAAACAAATTTCTAATGTAAAAAAGTGGCAAAAAAATTGCGCGCTGCGCTCGCGTGTTTCACAAACTGCAATTACCTTTCGGGAATTAGTTTAAAGCCAAAATGTATCCCAATCATGACAGAATTAGTGTAAAGAAACAATTTTGCACCATTAAATTTATAACAATATAGTCACATGTAAATTATCAAACATAAAACATGTGCCTTCAAACATTAACTTTAGCTCTATGAAAAAATAAGTATAAAATAGCAAATTTTGCATGGGCCTCCATACATTTACTTTAGCTTTATAAAAATGTTATGAAGGCAAGCCTTAATCATAACAAAGTAAGTCTAAAAGTAGCAAATTTTTCTTGCGCTGTGCGCGTCAGTTAAGATATCAGGTCAGAAAACCTACAGCTCTAAGGGGCCGCTGCTCCCTTAACCCCGTCGGGCCTTGGCCCCTGGATGCCAACAGGGCCCTTAAGCAGGCCCCTGGACCCTACGCCGATTTGGTCAGTGCCCACCCCCCCCCCCCCCCCCCCCCGGCAACAAGCCTTCTGGCTACGCCTATGTTTAAAAAGGCTGATGGAAGTAATTACGATATTCAAAACAACTCAGTCATAATCCGTTATTACCCCACCAAATGTAACAGAAGTGTGGTTTGGCATATGGGGGGGGGGGGGGATAAAATAAATTTCAGACCCTGAAAGGGGGATCAATAAAAATAAGACTTTCTCGAAGGGGGGATCTTTTTTTTTTTAATGCCAATTTGCCCACCCACCCCCACCAAAGTATTTATGAACGCTCCCTTACGATGTTTTAATATAGGCCTAGCCTTTTGTTTGCTTAACCCCTATAATTTTAATTGTCTGCGTCAGGTCTTTAAAATCAGCGACCCGACACGGGGCATGCGTAGTTTCATATATCCATGACAACGTGGCTGACCACTGGTTGCGGTTATCTCATGTGTGCAGTACCAGGGACGCACTAATTGATACTGTCTTGGATTTCATAAAGTGGGGGTTTTCCCACGAGTCCTTCGATCTACACACGAGGGCTACGATGTTGAACTCATTAGGATATCATTATGGAATATCATTTATGGAATTATAATCAACGATGGCATATACAAAATGCAAAATACTTCGTATGTTTGATTTGTGTAAAATACATCGGATCGGGTAGTGGGTTTGGAATAATCGGAATATTGTAGCCTACATGTAGGCCTACAATTTGCAACGTACTACAACAACGTGCGTTGTGAACTTGTGAAAACTTAAAAAGGTAGGTCGGTCCAATAAAACACGTCCTGTATCGACCATGGACTTATCAATCGGACAAGTCCATGTTCCGACCATAAACAATTCCTTCTATTGTTTGTTCCGACAGACTAAAGAACCCCCTTGTTTAGCGGAACAATTGTTATAAATCCAAACCGATTTTTAAAACTCTTGATATTTTTGGCCACTAAAATATTGTAGTTTTTTTAAACAAAATTAATATTTGCAACTATTAAATCGGCCTAAATGTCAATAGCACCTTCTCACCTGGTTATCTTCTTTGACCAGATTTCCACAATAAATTATTAACAGCGCGGTTACTTTCCAAATTAAAAACTCAATTGAAACCCCCGGGAAAACTTTAGCCTGAATTTCTCGCGAAAGGGCGCGGTCAGTATGTGGGCCGTAGAGCGCGGTAAAATCTTCGAAGCTATTATTAAGGTCAGGTACGTTCGATTTGCTCACGGGTAGAAACAAAATACAGTAATCAATTTTGCTGCATTATATACAGTCATACAGGACATGACACTTCAGTAAATAAACAACATAAATATACCCTAGCTGTACAATTTACCCGATGTAAAATGAACAATATTTACACATCCAAAATAAAATACAAAGATTTCCAAAGATCGGCTTTATATTTTCTCAAATCGATCCCGGGAAAATTTCTAGAGAGCTGTGAATGTCAACGATTGGCGCGCTCTGGTCGGTGACTGACACCAGACCAATCGGCCAGAAGCGATTTAGCCTCGAACTTGACGTTGTCATTTTAAATCGCTACGCATCGACTCCTATTCTTAATAAGATGCCATGTCTAACTCAATGACTAACCATAAATACTGGAGGGTCTAACCAGGGAGGTGGTTTTATAGTAATTAAACCATCCCGAGTTAAACATCTCTCTGGTCTAACCGAAATCATCAAGTTTACGCACAATTTTAAATCACCCGGCGGCATTCAACTCGTGATTGCTCGCTGAATATACATCATATATTCTTTACTTCACATGAATAACACTGAATATGTACTTATTTTAATTGAACACAAATTTAATTATTTTATAAGTCAATAAAAATTATATATATCCGAGCTTGAAAAGACCAAATTATGCTGTCAAAATGGTCGCGTTGGGAAATGCCGGCACGGGGGTTGAGGATAGCCGGCGGAACGGGTCATCACTGTCAACTTATAACAGCTCTCTCTCCACGGTGGCTAGCCGCCGTGAAAAGCTAAGCAACAGGGCGGCCGTGTAAATTTGACGGTCTAGGTAAAATCAGTAGAAAAGATCAGTAAAGCTCCGAGTAAAGATAGTCCTTTTATTATTTCCCTATACAAAACAAACTATTTTGTTCAATCATGTCGGTGCTAAAATAAATTTAGCAGTGTTCATAGTGCCCACACACCTGAAATGGGATGGTCAGTGACTCGTCATAATATTAAGACAGGCGGGCGTGCACTAAAGTAGTAAACAGAATAGCTTGTGGATTGCTCAACTCAACTCAATTGAAGATAATTGACCTTTTATTAAAATCGATAAGACATCGAGTGTTGACGTAGATTGTACCATATAACAATAGATGAAAAGCCATTGGCACTTTCAAAACATCGCGTTAGTAACGAGATTAAATCGACTATTGAAATTTACAACTCATTAAAGTGCGATTAAGTTCTATTAGAATAACAATGAAGTCCAACGAACGTTGCTGAAACGATTTTCCACGATAATAACCCGCTGAAACCCAATCGCGATTATAACCCGATATATCTAGATTTGCTTCGTTTATATCGTTTCACTCAGTTATGACATCATGCCTTAATACATTTCATCAGTTCAAGTGTAGTGATCTATTTAAGGGCCAGTCCACATACTGACAACAAAGCACATTAATTTGTATGACTGAAAGATCTCAAAGAGCACACCCCATTTGAATAGAGTGTATAGCATGGAGTGGTTATTGCCATCTTGTGGGTTGGTTTTGAAAGGGGTCAAAGAATTCACAGAGCATGTATTTGAATATAGGGTGTACATGGAGTGGTTGTTGCCATCTTGTGGACTGGTTTTGAAATAGAGATAATAATAATAATAATAAAACACATTTATAAAGCGAACTACACGGGGAGTCACAGTGCACTGATTACACACATAATATGTAAGATCTCTATTATGTTTTGCTTTGATTTTAACTAAAGCTATATAAAAGGACTTTCTAGCAATATAATTGGTTTCAAATTTTCAAAGATTTTAAATATTTAAAAATGGCATCATCCATGGACATTATGCTGTATCTATCAATTCAATACACAATTACATGATTTGCAGTGAGAAATTTGCATACAGTATATCATGAAAACAATGTAAAGGGATACATTGACCAGATATAACCAGTTTTATCAGTGATATCTGAGACAGTTTAACAATAACTGTTTCAACTTTTTTATCCAATCGCAGACCATGTAATGAGACTGTTAAGGCCTAGATTTTCCAAATCAGATAGCCGCCAGAGCTGTTTTGATCCAACTTTTGTCAAATTTTATTTCACTTTTTGAATATCAATCCTGCAAAAATATGATCATATTATGATGTAATCATCTTTTCAAAAACAGACGTTTGACTCCTGGGTTACGATGCAGTTAATTTATGAGCTGATTTGTACATCCCAACACCTGCCTCTTTGTAAACAAATGTTTACAAGAGTTTAAAATGGGTGGTTTAAAACTGGCTGTAATTAGCGCAACTCCAACCTTCTCCTCTACACATGCTCCTTTCCCCTATCTTATATCTCTTTCTACTCTGCATGCTTCTACTATGCAACTTTTTCCATGCTTTGCTTTGCTCTAGGTTGTAGATACAGGAGGCACTTCCATCAGCCCTCCTGTCCCTAATCGCTTCCCTTGCAGTTACCCATCTCCACGTCCTCGAAGACTGAGATGCATTGCAATACAGTGCATGTTAGTCGCGTGCCACCTGGATAGCCAAACCTTGAGGTTAGTGCTAACTGACGGAACTCTGGGGGGCAATGGTTGGTAGATCTAAGACTATTGGAGTAGTCTGAAAGTCTATTGAACATAGCTTATTAGGTTTCAATCTAAAACATTGAGAATGAACTCACCTGACGAGCTATTTAAATTCTCATAAGCAACATCCGCAACCCCACAGCAGCTACTGGTACATGTACACAGAGGTTTGGAAAAGAGACTAATGGTTTCTTCCAATGGTTTATCTTTGGTTTCTGGTAGGAATGCCCATAAAAATATGAATCCAAGAACAGCTATGCAGGCATAGAGTAGAAAGGCACCTGCAATAAAATAATACCAATGTGTTAGGAAAAAAACACCAAGTTTGTCTCATAAGATCACACGCGTAGCTTTTAAAATTCACATTATACCGCATAACCACCCCCTTTTTTCTTGAACTTTTGAAAACGATGGTGTGACTGTACGTATGGAATGGTTTTTTCCCATATCAGAACAGTATTTAAACTCAAGAAAACAACAGACTCCAGTGATTATAGGTCAATAAATGCGTATGTGTTGTTTCGAGAGAAATTAGACAAATCAATGCACGCGCGCTGATGTTGATGTGTGAATAATGGCACGACCCCGAAGGGGGAGTGCTATTGTGAGCATATCAACATTTGCGCAAGTGCATTGATTTTTCTAATTTTTCGAGAAACAAAACATACGCATGCATTGACCTAATTCATACACGACACTATACAAATAAAAATTCACAATTTAAGCATAATTTTGATCTATGTAAAACGACTAAAAACACTTTAACAAGTTTGCTAACACCCGCAGTGAAAATCGGCGAACCCGCGAATCTTGAACAACGAATCAAAACAAAACGCGCACTGCGTGATTTGAACGGCGCACACGCGGAGTGCAGTGGACACTTTCAATGCACTCCGCGTATTTGTAATTCCTGCTTCCTGATTGGTTCAACACTACATAGAGTGTATGAATTTGTTTTAATATGCTTCATCACATTTTAATCTCACATTGTGAAGTACCATATCAGCTTTAATTTTCGTGCTTCACAGAACCTGTTTCATGTAAAAAGGGAATAAAATATACCACATTTCGAAGCATTTTTTACTTTAAAAAAAAACACTTTTTGCATAGCCTTTTTCAGGTTTCTTTTGAGACAAACTTGTTGGGTTATTTAGCCTTATATACTTCGCATACTTTCGTAAAACAAAGTGTGCTTATCAAATTTAAAAGAGATGGAGTTGAAAAAGAATATTTTAGAGACACTTTTACTACTGAGTCTAAACAAGGCTTTATATAGTCTAGGCAAGGCCTAATACCTAAATTGTCATAATAAGTTATTTTTATACACTTATTTTTATATCTGAAGATCAACCCCAGGCTAAGTATAAAGTACACTTAACACAAAAAAGTCCCTGACTAGGTGCTTTGATGTTGGCTAATCCAAAATCAATTATCGGTACCAAAAATCTGAGATACATTTAATGAGCCAATCTCTTCTCCGAAGTTTGATACCTCAACAACAAAAATCAAGTGGATAGTATTGAAGTTATGATTGTTTTGCACTAGAATTGGTTTCCAATGGGACACCATTGATTTGTATTGTCCACTGTGTGCTATCTGAACCAGTCAGGTATTTAGAGGAATGGGTAACAGACATCGACAGGAGGGAGTCGGTACACACACATTTTTAATGCGTAATCACACACTAAGCAATGATATCCCATAGAAACCCAATTTTAGTGCAACAATTTTGTTGGTATAGTTAGATTGGTCATTGACCCAATCATAAATTTCAAAACTATACACTCGATTTTTATGAATGAGGTACCAACCTATTGTGAGGAAATTTGTTCATTAAATGAATATCTCAGATTTTTTGAACCGATTATTGATTTTGGATAAGCCAACATCAAAGCACCTGGTCAGGGATTTTTTGGTGTTAGGTGTATATAAGACAGTCATATACAATGACTTAACCAAGACGTCCAGACTAGAGTGTGACATCATATGACAGTAACATATAACGAAATTACTTTTCTTTTGGCATTCTCAAGAGTTACATCAAGCAAAATGAGGATGTCAGGAATATTGATTTTGATTTATAGGTAAAAAAGTGACACATTCCTATTGTTTTACTTTGTTTCCTCAGTTGGTGAATACTGTTAAATGATGGACAATTATCAAAATTCATGCTGACACGTGACTTATTTCACTGGATCATGTCATATATTTTGATGAAGGCATGTAGTGAGGCAAGCCATAAGGAGAGCAGAAATTAAGGATTGTCCCACACTGTACATAGGTAAAGTGTGGTGGAAATTTTGCCAGCCTTCCACCGCAAAACCCTACCCCTTCTTCAGATGATGTCATTGTGCCTATCTCATGATATGTCATCATTTGTTTCAATCTGATGATTCAGCTAGCATTATTTCTTTATAGCAAAAAACAACTATGGATGTTAGAACAAAATCGTGCAAAAACAGGGACTCACCATAGCGGGTTATTTCCTGAGTCAGAGTCAAGAATGTCATGGAAACAAGAAGATTGCACACCCAATTAGTGGCTGTGGAACATCCGTTGCAGAAACCACGAGCCCATGTCGGGTAAATCTCTGTATTGACAAGCCATGGCATTGGACCCATTCCTGTTGGTGAAAGTGGGTGGATATTAACAATAATCTAGCTAGTGCTATTGAAGTTCACTGATCAGACCCATGGAGACATCAATGAGGTGGTTTATTGGTTGAACTACAAAGGATTAAAATATCAACCCAATCAGACTTATGAATCTGACAGATAGGGACAGACAGGTACTCAGAGCAGAGGATATAATCCCCATTAATTTGGTATTGGTAACATCTTCAGAAATACAGGCTATATATTGAAACAAGACACAATTAAAGTATTGAAATATCATAACCAATTAGCAATGAAAGTGTACTTTGCTATTTGGAAGTTTCACAAACAAACAAAAAAACCTGATCTATTTTGGTGAAATCTTTGGAAAAAGTGTACTTAAGGTCCCAGATACTGGTATAACAGTCTCGTTTAATATACTGGAACATAAAAGTTGCCAGTATTGCTCGATAATGGTAAGATTTTACTGTTCCAGTATCGGTCGATATTGGAACACCAAATTGTGTTCCAGTATTGAGTGATACTGGAACGTTGTTATGTTCCTTGCAGTATCGGGTGATAATGGTGCACACGTTACCAGTAGTGATTTATCCCAGTATTAAACAATACTGGTTCATTGTGTTCCAGTATCGCTTTATTATATACGTGCCAGTAAACATGCTGGAACACTAACTTTGTACCAGTATCGAACAATACTGGGTGTTTCAGTATCGGACAATACTTATAGTATAGTCCAGAATCGGGGACCTAAAGTACTTTTTCCAATTTTTTTCTTTAAATAAATTGTTTTCACGGAAAAAAGTCCTTGGACAGGGCTAGATATATTCAAGTGTATCTAAAATTAACATTTTCCAATATATTACCTTGTCCAAAAATTAACAGATACACCACCAATCCAACTAGCGCCATGAAGCCCATGGAGGAAGGACAGAAATCAATGGCCCAGACAGTGTCGGACGTCTTATCAGCTGATGAACATCTCCCTGAAGATGAGTGGGAGAAGTCTGACTGGTTGACAGAGAGGCATGAACCGGAATTGTTGACAAATGATTTATCTGAATTTTCCAGGTAGCAGAACCCACAGTTTTCCTCTAATATACATTTACTACAAGAGCTACAGAGAATATAGAAAAGGGAAAATTGTTTACATTTTCCGATTATTTTTAATCAAACAAAACTTAAGAAAATGAATAAATAAAAAACAAAACAAAATTTTTACTGATCTGACCTTCTTGCGGTCCTTGCATGTATAGATGGGGTGACATGTGACATCATGCCTGTCATTTGGTCGGCAGTTGCCATTATTCTTTGCCCAGCGGTGTGCGTGCACATCCTGTTTTGTTTAGGACCTGTGCTTTTAAAACACGCACCAAAGCATTATAAAGGGCAATAAGGCATAGTGGACAGTGTTGTGGTCATATGCTGTTCCCTCAAGCATGTATCGACCGTCCAGTCCCATTGCATTTGTTGATGATAAACATTGCTGTCACCACATCTATATGACAATGTAAAATCACTTCTAAATGTAAAATTACTGCTACACACCATAAGTATAATAATAAATGTTTCTTAAAATAGCACATCACAATTATTATGTTGTCATCCAAAATGTTTATCACATTTATAAACATTCCAAATATTCTGCATTTTAGCTGCTCATGCCCTTTTTCATTTGAATGTTGTAGCATATTGTACCTGTATGAAGCACATGCTCCTGGGGTTGTCTATAGTTACTGGAGGTGAATGTTGTAGCATACGTACCTGTATGAAGCACATGCTCCTGCCTTGGGGTTGTCTATGGTTACTGGAGGTGAATTTATAGAGATCAACAGGAATGCTGAGCTGATGAAAAGCAGACAAAATATCAAACCTAATGGAAATAAGAATATATAGAAACTGTTTAAAATAACGCATATAACTTCAGTCTAGCTTCTTTTTTATGTCAATATCAATATTAGCATAGTCAAGAATAATTATGTTCTTTCATGAACCATTATAAGGCCAGCCAGTGTAAGCAAAGCTAAGTTCTTATTATTATTGCGTAAATATGGCATTGATCAAAGAAGGAAAGAGGTAGGACGCATTAAACAAATATGACTGTAGTGCTACAAAGAAAATAATGAGAGGAAAAAAAAATCATATTTTCACAAAATGACATACTAAAACAAAGTAAGTACATTTTTATATAACAGTGTGTGAGGTATACATTTGGTTTTTAAAAAAAAAAAAAAAAATGACATGACCTTCCAAAGAATTATTCTGGTTGGCATACCCTACACCCCGACCTTCAAGGTATACTAAAAATATTATTCCAACAACATGCTGTTAACCCTCAAAAATCCCCATGCTAATATGGCAGACTGTAATGACTGGCTATTTGGAAACAAAAACTTAGTTCTGCAGTGTTACTATGTAGATTTGCATTGAATGGTTTAGGACTTCACATCAGCAACCCGGATTGGACCCCAGGTACTTACTACCAGAATGGCATCTCCCCCCCCCCCCCCCCCCCCCCCCCCCTCCATTTGACACAGTTGATCCTTTGGTGTTTTATTACCCATAAACACCCTAGAGGTTATGTTTGTATACAAATGTACACTCACTCACCCCTTAAATATTTGACCAGAGGAAATAAATCCTATTAACCCTAACCAGTAAAGCTAGTTTTTTGTGCATATCGGGGGGAGGGGGGAAAAAGTGCTATTTTTTTTTTTACCCGAAAAATCACCCAGCACCCCCCGGGATTCGATCGCGGGACCATCCGCACCCAAGTCTGTCCCTCTACCAACTGAGCTAACTCCCTAACGGCCATAAACTCCGTCGCCACATATGCCTGCGGTAGGTGACATCATCACGGCAATGCAGCAGCACGTGCCTGGAGATAGTTTCTGGCAGTGAGATTTAGTGAGATTCAGTGGGGTTAGGGTTAATACTCCTTTCAACCACACCCTTCCTGTTGAAAACATCTACTTGTATACAGTATTACTGTTAAATACACATACCGCCAAGACTCCCTAGAGCCAGTGTCCTCCTACCAAACTTGCCAACTAAATACAAGCTAATAAGATTGCCAATAAATGAACCAGATGATACAGCAGCCGCTAGCCAGATGGTCAATACATCAGACTGTACACCGGCCATGCGGATGATAGTACCACTGTAGTATCTGGAAATGAAAGTCAAATAGTTGAACATTTTGGATACACAATTAACTCCCGCTTTCAGTTACAGCATTTTGATTTTTCAATTTATACCTAAAATGTTGCAATAACAACAAAACAACGGCAAAGTCTCACTGCAAATTATGCGCGTTTACTTTTGGACAAACTAAAAGTAAACTCAAAAGCAAACGCAATTCTAAACACAAAACTAAACGTAAAAGTAAACGCAAAACTAAACGTTTCTTGCATTTTGCACCCAATAGACCTCAAAGCACGCTCCGAGTGAGTGAATATAATTACAGATGTTTCCACCATCTGTGATATAATAGGACAGTTATTGATTAGAGGCTGGGTGGAAAACGGCTTAGCTGTTTGGCTCACATAAGTGTTTAGTATTGCGTTTACTTTTGAGTTTACTTTTTAGTTTGTCCAAAAGTAAACGCACATAATTTGCAGTGTCTATACCTAAGAAGACGACTAATAGCGCTACAGGGCCATCAAGATGTCATCACAACAAAGTTAAAGTTCCCGGATGAGCTTATTAAAATAATTCGAAAAGGCGACCTGTTATTAACGTATGCATAGTATAGGGGTTTCATATCCCAAAATTAATAGTATCCCTGCTCTGTTTCTGTAAACTGGCTACAACTAAACAGTCTTGAATTTGAACAGAATGTGGCCACTATATCCAAGTACCTGGATCAAGTTTAGAAACATAAACTATCAATACGATACCATGGTTCTCAGAATACAGGGTGTATCAAAAAAAATAGGACACCCTTTCAGCATGCATGGATTTTATCCTTATTAAAACCACTGAACCATGACCAATTTGATAACATCGTAATGTACGACTACTAAAGTTACAATCCTGAAAAGATGAGAAAAATACATCATCAATTAAGGAAAGTGTGATCAATTAAGCCAGTCGGCCTATTTTGTAGTATGTACAATGGTAATTCAAACAGTAAAGGGAGAGTATAAACATGAAATTGCAAGATTTCATCAAATAGGCTAAAGGGAAATTCTACTTCTTTATCATGCTTATGGCAGAAATTAAAGTTGACTTACAAGTCCAGTTCCACCTGTCTATGAATGGTTTCAAATTCCCTTCTCTGTCTATGATTGGTATAAACGGACAATTGACATGATTGGTGCTTTCCTACCACAACTTTCGTACATGCTGAGGCTTCCTCATTAGAACACTGAGCAACATTGATCATTGCACCGAAATATTCATGCATCAAATTTGTGAATTATGTAGCTATTAATGATTAGTGCCAGAATAAGAGGAATTCCAAACTACTATTTGCTATTGTTTAGACGATTTAAATGTTTATGAATGTAAATTACATTGAAATGTAAAACATGTCATTTTCTGGTTTGTACAGTGTATGTGTAAATTCCATTAATTGTACAGAATCGTAAATGACATGATTTACGCAAATTGTGCTAGTGGTTTTATTTTTCATTGGATTAATCTCAGATTTTCAGAATATTATCATTATTAATTGGGCTTTTCACGGAAAGTAAAACCTTCATGAAACAGAGAGTCCTATTTTCTATACACCCTGTGTATCAAATCGTAAATGACATGATTTACGCAAATTGTGCTAGTGGTCTTATTTTTCATTGGATTAATCTCAGATTTTAAGAATATTATCATTATTAATTGGGCTTTTCATGGAAAGTAAAACCGTCATGAAACAGAGAGTCCTATTTTCTATACACTCTGTATATCACACACATTTTGTTGAATTGCACACAGACAAACTCTGCTAAGAATATGCCTGAGTGAATACATGAGTAGATAACTTACATCATTGTATTGATGCCTGCCATTTGTTGAATGAACTGGAGTCCACATCCCACAAGCAAGGCCCTCAAAACGGCTGGTGATTGGAGCACTTGTAGAATCATTGACCTCCCTGCAGAAATCAAATCAAAATTAATATTTCTTCTACGGAATGATAATAACATACTTCAGTCACAGGATGTGAAGATTCAAATTAGGTCCAGTGTTCACAAATATTATGAACCTTTGTCTTTCAAACAATACAGTTTTGGAAGTGTGAACTATGACGTCATAGCATTGTCTCAAAGTAAGTACACTTGGGACACTGCTAAATCAGTTATTTGGCGATAAATGTGAATTGTTTGTATGAAACATGTGGTAAGGAGATTGTATAACATGACACCAGAAGCAGGTAAATCTCAATTTTGTTCGCCTAAGTATGATAAAAAAGACAATAACTTTAATCCCTGTGTAATTTTATATATATAGGATAAGAGGAAAAAGTAAGGAAAGGCAATTGAATAAAAAGTATACAAATATCAGTATTTCAAATAGCCAATTTCATTGTAAAATGCCCCAGTCCTTGACGCACTAATATTGCGGAAAATCAAACAATTTAGGAAAAATCCAAGCAATTAACCAGTTTGGGAGATTCCATATATAATAGCGAACTAATTATCTGAACATATTCGCATGAAATCTGCAGAAAATATGCGCATGCGTAGACGGCAGATCATTTTGAACTGGGCCAAAAATGGCTAAAATCATGAAATTTACCAGAAGCTTACTGTGTCTTCAAATTCTAATCAGAAATAATGAAAAATGCTTAAATCAATGTGTATAAATATTGTGATTGTCAAAATGAAGATATACATGAATGTGTCAATCAAAGATGCCTGCCACAAACTCTCTTATTACTGTTATCTTTAGAGCTACTACATGTAGATATGTATTGTTAAAGTAATCGTCACATAATTTCAATGGTTTGAGGAAATTTTATGAACAGCTCCTCATGACATCCCCACTATTATTGCTTTACATCCCACAACAATTTACTAAATTATGATCCCTCCATTGTTCTTTATCCTTTGTTGTTTTTTAAGCTATATTATTGCGGATTTTGCTAAATAAAAGCGTATTTGAGATGGTCCCTTCTTTTTTGTATTAAGGAATTCAGATCTAAAAAAGAGTGTCAAACAGAGATAAGTGTGTGTTCTAACTATGTGCCAAGTGTTATCTGTTTCATGCTTGCATTGCCGAGATATACGCAAATGTATCAATCAACCCATTTTCAACATATTACATATCTAGCCAAATAATTGACAAGATTTCAGTCAGTGTCTGAAACCTATTGTGTTTATGTTAATGACATTACATAACCAAAGGTATCTAACAATCCAAAAGTGTATTGTTTGAAAGACAAAGGTTCATACTTTTTGATCACATTATCCCTCAATAGAATCACTCAAGCATCCCATACCATGATCACTTTCATTATTTATTGAACGACCCTCGTATAAGTAACAGTAAGTTCAGGGTCATTTCATTGACAGACCGTGTGTCATGATTATAGAGGAGATCAGGTTGATAGGAGCTTAAAGAATATTGGATTGAAGAACATGATGAATACGAGGAGCTGTAACGGGCTAGGGTTACAGTGGAACATACAATAAAGGCAAAAACATGTAATTGTAGTTTAAAAGTTTTCTTGCTCTTAATCATGTTAATTGTTTGTTGCAAATATTATGAAAAAACCTTGGGCTGGTGGAATTTTTGTCGGGCAGATAAATTCTGTGAGTTACCTGCCCGACTGGCTAGTTGGAAAAAATCTGAAGTTCAACCACTGGAAGCAACCCAAAAGTATCAAAAACACTTTTCAAACTCAAATCTTATAGGCAATCAAACTAGTAGTAGACATTTGCACCATGTGACCTTGTACGGTACCTGTAATTAGACCTGTGCAAAACTCATCCAATATAGGCGCACTCAAACATTGACATTTTTGGCAAAATCATAATTATGGGTCAGAGGTCATCATAACTTGAAGGCCGCTCTCGAGTCGTCTCTGATAGCAAATATTGCATGAGAGCTGACCCATCAATGTTTTGTCTCGTCGTTGTATATCATCGTGTAACAGTATATTTGGTGACCATTTTGAACCTACTCACGTGTGTTTTGGTAACTTCTGGGCTCTGAAATCAGCCATAACGTGTGATTTTTCTACATCATATTTCCCGCTACGGTCATTTACTACGGTCATTTACTATGGCTGGTCAAGCCCGTCACACATCACGCACACCAAGGCAAGTGATCATCACTCACATTATAAATCTCGTATTGATTGCTATGGTCAGTCTAACTTTCTGCATGGACATTTGTTCGGCCTTGAGATTCCAGTTCCCTACTTTAACAATGGACAGCTGGTCTCAATACAACTCAGAATTAAAAGCGACTCTCGGACCGTTACACTTCAAACTAGCTAATAACATGGTTACTCCTAAGAAGCTGGTGATTTGTTTTCTCAGGATTTATGTAACTTTCTATCTACTAGAAATGAGTTTACCAAAGAAGATGACAAATCTGTGTATATTGAGAACCAATCTAAATCTTTGGAAAAATCACGTAAACTGAAAAACATGCTGAGGAAAAAGGCTTTTGGTAAAAATGGGACTGATGCCGATCGGAAAGAATTCAAGAAGGCCGTTAAAGCCCACAACTATCTTAAGAAACTTTCTGAAAGGCGTAAGAACAATAAAGATGCTTTGCACCAAGAAAAAACATACTTTAAGAACTTTTGGAAATTTGCAGGTAAATGCAGTAATGGTACACTCGATCAAAAACCAGAGCAACCTACGTTTAGCAAAGATCAAGCTGACGTTTACTATCCCGGAAAGTATTCATCTCCGAGCCCCATTGATTTGACGAAGTTGAACTGGTTTCCATACCTTCCCGTGGACACGATTGATTCAAGTAATCAATTCAATTTATCCCCCATCCGGCCTAAAGACATTTGTGCCATAGTCAACAAGAAAAACGCGACCTCGGCCCCCGGTCCGGAAGGAATTATGTATGGAATTATCAAGAAGCTGCCCAGTACTCATCTTATCTTAAGAAATCTTTTTAGTAAACTTCTCGAGTCGGGGGACCCCCCGGAAAGCTGGTCATCTAGCTCCGTTGTTTTAATTTTCAAAAGTGGTGATGTCTCAAAACCAGAAAACTTTCGTATGATTGCTCTCACTTCATGTGTTGCAAAAATTTACCATCAGATATTGGCTGAACGTATGGGCAATTACTTGATCAAAAATGGACTCATTGACTCTGAAACACAAAAGGCTTTTCTTCGTGGAATAAATGGATGCGCTGAGCATACTACCGTTATGAGAGAAATAATATCACATTCCAAAGCAAAGAAGCGCACCGCTCATATTACATTCTTTGACCTTGCGGACGCTTTTGGTTCGGTTGAGCACTCTCTGATTATTCACACCCTTCAGAGAAATGGAGTTCCGGAGCCTGTGATCCAATACATTGAACGTCTTTATGACTCTCTTAGCGGAACAGTTAAAGGTCCAAATTGGTCTTCTGAACCGTTTCGCTTTAAGAAAGGGGTGTTTCAGGGGGATCCTCTTTCGCCCATCATCTTCCTTGCTGTCTTCAACCCAATAATCCAACACCTGAAGACCATGGAGACCCAGTACGGCTATAACCTAAATGGTGCGAAGTATATTACTCTTCCGTTTGCCGACGACTTTTGTTTGATAACCACTCATAAAAGTACTCATCAGCGGATTATGAACGAAATAGCTGATATAACTTCTACCATGAACTTGGCTTTGAAACCAGTTAAATGCAAAACCCTCTCGATTTGTAGCGGTAAACCAGAAGCGATTGAGTTTTCCATTGGAGAAAACAAGTTGAAGTCAGTAAAAGATTCGCCTGAAAATTTCCTTGGTGTGCTTATAACTTTATGCAACAAAACTAGCGAGCACTTTCAAAAGGTTAAATCAAAATTGGTGTCAATGATTGAAAACATCAATAGTTCTTTGGTTCGTAATGAATTTAAGCTGAGGATATATACTGATTATTCTATTCCATCCATCAGGTATTTACTAATGACTCATGAACTTACTGACTCTCAGCTTGTAACCCTTGATCACATTCCCACCAATGCTATTAAATCTTGGCTCAAAATGAAACCCACTGGTCCTACTCCTGCCATTATTTTTGGTCCCGACGGTTTAAATTTCAAGCGCATTTCCGACATCTACCTGGAAAGCCATACTGTGTTGTACGGTAGGTCTCGGACCTCAGCCGACATCCGCGTTAACAATGCGCTGGACTCAAAAATAGAACGTGAAACCAAGTGGACCAAAAAGATGGTTAGGAATGGGATTGGTGCGAGTGATACCATCTTTAAAGATGCCGTTATTAAAACACCACCCACCTGTAATAAGTGGCCTACTATCAAGAAAACAATTCAGGACGTTTTGAAACAAAACCGGTCAGATTACTGGCGTGATTACGTCAAGCCTTTAATCCAACAGGGGAGAATGCTTGAGTTTATTTCAGCTGAAAACTCTGATCTCACCTGGCGTTCCATCATCTACGATCTCCCCAGAGGGGTCCTGTCATTTGCTGTCCGTTCTGCCATTGATTTCCTTCCCACCCTTTCTAACTTGAGTCGTTGGGGCAAGCGGACTAACACCCGCTGCCCACTTTGCAAAAATCATGAAAGCCTTCTCCACGTCCTTAACAACTGTTCAGTGGCTCTGACACAAGGTCGCTACACGTGGAGGCATGACTCTATTCTTAGGCACATCGTTTATCTCCTTCAGGATTCTTCAAAGAACCCTGACGTGAAGATTTATGCGGACATCAAGGACATGACCACCTCTGGAGGTACAATACCACCTAATATCCTCCCTACTTCACAACGTCCTGACATATTTCTGTATAACGCTTCTGCTAAAACAGCCATGATCGCCGAGCTAACAGTGCCCTTTGAACAAAACACCGACAAAGCCCATAGTCGTAAACAGAACAAATATGCCAGTCTCATGCTTGATTTGAATAGAGGTGATTTAAAAACGTCTCTGGTCTGTTTTGAAATAGGTTCCCGTGGGGTGATTACCAACGACAACATTTCTCGTGTAAAGTCAATGTTTAAATTCACTAAAGCAAGCTTCAACAAAAAAGCTATCAGAGACATTTCAAAGTTGGCTCTTTGGGGTTCATATGGCATATGGAACAGCAGACAAGATCCAAATTGGGACAATATTGATCACCTGAATATTGCCCATACTCTTAATCATGCTTTGCTTTCTGCTGCTCCTCAAGTCACCTGTTTGTTTTATTCCCTGTAATTTTTGATGTATTTTAATGTAGTTTTAATGTATTTTGTCTACCCTGCTTTGGCCCATGTTGATGGTCTCCATTGTCATGCTGGTCATGTCCTGGGTTTTATGTATGCTTTTTAACCATGTTTGTTAATAAAGTAATTGAATAATTATGAGTATAAACCCAAGCATAAAACTCATTATGAAAGTGTATAAGCAACCTATTTTGTGGTTAAATTCAGACCAATTGAGATTGGACGAAGAATTCCTTTTCAGCCATCATGCTTTTAAAGAGAATGCAATACTATGTCATTATGTCCTCATTTGAACTGTACCTCTAATATGGATTCCATGGAACAATACGATTTGATCAGTTCTGAGTACAAGGAGTGGGAAATTCAATTGTCATTCCGAATATGTGACTACAATGTAGCTTATGATGGCTGCTCACACCATCCGTTGGTTTATACCGACTCTATAGGCCGATTTTTAGCCTGCAGCTCAAGCATTTTGCCGAAATCTGGTGCCATCAGGGTACAAGTGTGTGTCCGCAGGGACCGACCGGTTAAATAACGAACAAAAAAAAAGCCAAATAGCTGTACATGAGACAAAGGTCCTGTAAGCCCAAAAAGCACAATCCACAAAAACTGACTTGCCCAATAGACGACTGTGCTTTCATTGCGCAAACCAACCATAGATTTAAAAAATAGATCCAATACGAAATGTAATGCCCTATCACTTTACGTGTATAATAGGCACCATTTGGGGTTTCCATCATACAGGGAAATTTGGAGGTACGTCGGTATTTTGCGGAATTACATGAAAAGAATGAAGGCAGCCATGCTCACGTACTGGATCCGTCACGTGTTTCTCTCCAACATTAGCAGGTTTGAAATACGCGGAAAAAGTGATGCTTTCCGGATGTTCACATGCGGTTTCCAAAATTACCGATATACCTCTAAATTTGTCCCCATGGTGGAAAAAACAAAATGGCGGCGCATCGTATCTAGTTTATAAATCTATGATATCATCCTATACCTTTATGTTCCTCTTCTATTCTCCTTTGTTCCGTCTCTGCACTTTTTATGTTCTCATACTCTTCCTCAGCCAGATTTGGAAGACCATGGACTTTCAACAAGACGTCCTTGGCTTTTTGATTTTGACCATGTCTCACAAGCCAGCGAGGAGACTCCGGTAAGAATAGGAAGCCTACAAACTGAATAATGGCGGGTATGATAACAATCCCAAACATGGCTCTGGACAGTAGAGAAAAATGTGTTTGAAGTATAAAAAAATGTTATTATCAAACATGCGATGGTCATCATTTTCAATATTTTTGTAAATTCAAAATGATGATGCATGGATATTTATTCACATTTATATTCATCAAAACATGTTAATTACATTATTTACATTATTTGATTTCAATATGATAATTTTAGCGTGCTGAAGAATCAACAAAATGATTATCGAAATGTCTTTATATATGCAGTGTGTTATCTGAGACGATATTCGTCTCAGGTTTTATTCTATTCATAGATGATTAAAAGACAGGGTGTAACAAACAGTTCAAAACAAGTTTGCTTCATCTTACAGGTGACTAGACACATCATGTGTCCTCGGCATAACATACACCAGCGAGCTGCGCAGCGCCGAGAACACATGAATTTAGCAAAATCTGGCTGGATAAATATCTAGGAGAATTCCTGTTGGAAACGTAGTAGTGCCAGTACACATCTGTATAAAGGCTATAACATCATTGCAACCAGCCAGATCCGTGGCATGTAAATGTGCAAACAAACAAAATTATTGGTTCTTGAAATTGTTTATCTTAAAACCCAGGAATTTTAGGTCTTAAACTAGCTTTTTACTTTTTTCTAATTTTTCAAATTAAAAATTAAATGCAGTAAAAATGGCTGAAAAACATTCAGGGCTCACACACCCATCAGAAAATAAACTTGGCTTTTGTACCCTATGATAATTTCTTACTGGATTAGTTAATTACAATATAGGATTCCAGAAATAGGTATTGAGAAATAGTGCACTTTAGGTTCAATCTGTGTGCGTAAAAATTATCCAAGCGTATGTGCGCTATTTTGGCATACGCACACGTCACACATAAGGATTCATAGTGCGTCATGATGCGTCATGAGGGCTTGTGCGCCCCCCTCTCTTCTGTATCAATTAGCTGCTGTAATTAACAGGTTCGCCAATTTTGAACTATCTGAACTATACACATCTGTCAAAAGGGCATAGTTTATTGTCTGTCAAGGGGGCGAGGCGGTTGTTACACTTGTACATATACGCAATTGCGAGGATGTTTGCTTAAACACTCTTACCTCCATCCCCAATGAAAGAATGAGAATGACCCTGCCAGGACTCCCGAGCTGGCAGTTCCCCCTGCTATACAACACCCATTAATAATGACTAGTCGACCTCTAGCATGTGCTGGTGCCATTTCTGCTATAAAGATGGTACACGATGTGGCAGCAAAACCTGTGGAATCAATAGATTGAAAAATAAACTGTTAGAGTGATGTCTGTAACAGGTTGACTAATGAGGTTCCAACTTATAGGCAGTATTACATAGGCTGATCATGCAGTTTAGCTGATCAAACATTTTGGAATAACAATGTTAAAATATCTATCTACATGTAGTATTCAATTATTTATCTCTTCAGAGTAGAGTGTTCATAAACTTTATAAAAAACACCAAAACAAACCATGTGCTTTCTGCCCAGATTCGACCCGGCAACCTTTGTATTACATCGACAAGTTATTGAATGAATGTCACACTACCATATTAAAATAAAAAAGTGATGTCAACATTTCCAAAAAGTAATAAAGGATTGTAGAAATTAAAATTTTGTAGGGAGACATTTCAGCAATATGGCTTTACTTGTCCTGAATCTCCTGATAATATTTGCCCTTCAATCAATTAAAAGCGCCACTTACTACGTCAATAATGGTGAAAAGAGGCGCAATGCAAAATAATTATTTGTTTTAAGTTTAAAGAAAAAGATAGAACAGCTTACCAGCACCAACTCCAATTATCAATCTGCCAACCAATAATGTTTCCTTATTGGGTGCGGCTGCCAACACTGCACCGCCACCAGCAAAGAACACACTTGCCATCATTATGACTCGCCTCCTTCCCAGCAAATCATTGAGGAACCCTCCTGTAAATGATGCTATGGCGGCCGCCGCTATGGTTATGCTAACTATCATCTCCTGCCACGTGGTGCTAAGATTATACTGCTTCTTCAGAAGAATCATCGCCCCGGATATGATGCCACAGTCGTATCCAAACAGAAAACCGCCGATCACTGTGAAGAATGTGAGGACTTTGATGAACCTTGTTAAAGGAGGTGGGGGTGGTGCTGATGGAGAGTACTCCTGATCTGCGAAAGCAACAGCGCTATGGTCTGTTGATTTGGATTCCATTGTCTATTTAGCTTGGGATGAAGTTGTGTAGAAATAGTTGGATCCTTATGATTCAATCTGCAAAGAGGTCCAAGAGATTACATCACAACAATGATTTACAGGCAACCATTATGTTCCCACTCCCTTAACACTTTTGTACCTGCGATTTGACATTTCGCCAGTAATAAATCATCTAAGGATGTGTCTATTTCCCACTATGTGAGACTGCAAAGACATAAGTATGTAGGGCATAAACGTTAACTATCCCTTCATAACCCTGAGACTGGACCACATAGTCAGCGTTTGACAAAATCTTAAAAATCTTAGATTATTTTTTTTCGGCGAAATGTCAAAATCGCAGGTCCAAAAATGTTGAGGGAGTGAGAACATAATGATACAATGTACATACACTATCAAATTTAAAATTACAAGTAATTTGTACAAAGCATTACCGGTAATGTTGATTCTATTTTGAAACAATTGGCCTGCAAACTATAATTCAAGGTTAAAAGGGCATGGAGAGATTGGCTATAAAAATGAAATTTGAAGAAGAAACAAATGGTTTCAATTGATATAATATGTAGAACCCTGAAACATTATATTTCATAGGAAAAGGGTTGAAGTGATGGTGCTAGATAGACATTCTGGACTCTGGTGAAGCCATATGTGCCGAATTCTGCAGATAATTTTGACAAAATTGTGAACAATTACATGATACTGAGTATTACTAAGTATTACTTTGGTGCAAAAAAAACCAAATTTCCAGGAAAATTGAGGATACACTCCCATACGTATATCTCTCAATGCCCCTTGCATCAGTCTTTTTGCAATACTAAAATAACTCAACAATTTACACTGATAATCACTTTGTCATTACAATTAGATCACATCTACATGCGATGGATAAATACCCTGTTGTATTGGTAAACTGACCTCTCAGGTAAGATCGGTTGGCCGGGCATAGTATTTTGTTTGTATTACAAAACATTTTAAAATTGTTTAACATTTTTCCAAAAATTGCCAAAAATGGGTTGGTTTGGCCCGTACAACAGGGTGTTTCTTTTTGTCGCCTTACCAGGGCCGTCAGCAGCTTTTGCCCAAGGGGGGTGCGTTTTCACGATTTTTTACCGGAAGCAGTTGCGTAGCTAGGTTTTTTTTTTCGTAAAAGGTTGCCCCAAATTTTTTCCAAGTCAGTCACCTCGTGAATTTCACGAAAGTGGGGGGGGGGGGGGGGGGGAGTCAAAAAAAATTGCACGTCAAAAAATTTCGCACGGACACAAAATTTAGCACTCCAAAAAGCACTGTAGTCAATGTTTTATGAGTAGTTTTACTATCATTGAAATTTGAAACTAAGAAAAACGCCATTTTTACCTTAAAAAAAGAAGAAGAGATTTTCAAGGGGGGTGCGTCCGCACCCAACGCACCCCCCCTTCTGACGGCCCTGCTTACCAAACAAAAATAATAATACAATTTAATAGTGAGTTGTTAATAGTGAGTGAGTAGTTTTTTCTGAACTGATTCATATCATATTGCATATGTGGGTGTTTCCATAAATAAGGAGGCCAATGTGTGACATACACAAATTAGGTCTAAATATTCAAAATATGTCTATAACTATATAAACTGAATAACCACTTTCATATTAGTGTTCCATTATTCTATTTCATGAAAATGGATCAGAACAGGTCATTGAAGCGTACAGAGATACATTTTCACCATTATAACATCAGTATTTCTTTGAAATACTTGTCTCCCCGTGTAACTGAGACACCAAAAGACACCAAAATCTTCAATTATGCCTGGCAACTGCAGAAACTGTCTGATCACTTTTATTTTGTTTTTTCTAAAGGCATTTACCATTGCTTTACTCTATAAACATCATTAACAGTGAAAAGATGAGATTACCTAGTTTTTGGGTGGTGAAATTGATATTTCATGCGTCCCCGTGTAACAGAGACACCAAACCTTATTAATTTCCTTGTAACTCAAATTATATTGATAAAGTGGAAACTTTTGTTCCATGTATGCTAGGAGCCTATACCAAGACTTAAGAGACAGTTTATCCACAATTTATTCATAAAGTGTGGATAACTACGATGTTACCCTAAAGTTCTCACAGTGTAACATTTTTGGAGACACCAAATGTAATATTCAAACTAAAAACAGCTATATTTTCTATGTTTGTTGCAATTTCAGTTTAACTTCTGTATTATCCAATAACCTATCAGAGAGGCTTGTAAAATCAACAAAAGGGAAATAAGATGGAGATCATTGTCACTGTTAATTTTTTTTTTAAATGCCTTCACCGTGTAACGGGGGGGGGGGGGGGGGGGGGGGGGGAGTGTGGGGGGTTCAAGGCTGTGGGAGCGCTCTCCTGGGACATTTGTTTAAATTAACAAATTTTCTATTTTTATATTGTAGGGAAAGTTGTTTGATACAAAGGCCAAACACCTTGAAAATACCGAACCCCTTGAAGACTAGGTCAAGCAAAAGAAATATCTTTCTGTTCATATCCCAAAGGGTTTTTTTAAGGGTTGAGTGAAATTTGTCGGGCATAAGATAAAAATAATGTTGCATCATCAAGACACTGAAAAAGATGCGGAACACTGGTGTTTCTCGGCGTGACGCTCCTTACTAATACCCTTCCTCCTCCTCTTCCTCCTTCACCACACTTTCAAATTCTGACTTTACAACATCCAAACCAAAGAACAATTATATGATCAAAAAACATTAGTTTTTTCATTGTCTTCTTTTCTCTGTATTCCTTTACCAGTGACGGGGGAAGAGCAACAATATCTAGGAAGGGTCGAGACCCAATTATTATCTTTGATAAAGCGAGCACAGCGCACATTTTTTTAAAGGTTTTTTAAACTAAAATGGTCCAGAAAAAACGTTTGTGAAGCCATCGTGTTAAGCTTGAATAATGAAACATTAAAACGAAATTGCGAAAGCGCACAAAAATTAGCATTTTTAATACGGTACAGTTTGACGTTTTTAACGCCATACTGGAATTCTTTTAGGGGGGATCGTCCCCTACATGAACATTTAAATAGGGGATGTAACCCCTCTCATATGCGCCGCCTCTGCTCCTTACCCTTACTCCTCCTCCTCCTTCCCCTCTTCCTCCTTTTTGTCAATATCCTGGGATATTGACATTTGAATTCAGATTCAGGCCTTGTGGTAGAGTCTATGAATTGCTTTCATGTATCTTGAATCAGTATTTGTACACAGATGTCTTTAAAATGTATATTAGATCTGGATATGAAAATATGAACACATATGTTGTTACAATTGTGGAGAAATGGTTTAAATAATATAAAACAAATGATAGAGTTTTGCAAAATCTGCGACATTCGTCGTGTTTACTATATTCTGTTTGGTATATAAATGTAACGGTCAGATCAATAGACCCCCATACAAATTGCTAAAATGTCGCCCCCTATCATTTTTATTAACTTGTGTGGTCATACTTATTGACTATAGAGATAACGTATGGGTGAGTCATCTCATCATGATCCCTGTTTCCATCTTAACCCTGGGCCACAAAGGTAAATAAACACTTTGTGATTATGCCTACAGCTAAAGATGCACACGGGTGTCCTGCAGTACGTGTGATAACGCGAACCATATTTGCATATAGGGCGTTTTTAAATAAATAGCGATGATATTGTTTTAATCAAGTTTTGCTGTGTTTAAACAACCATAATGACAATTTTTAATGTTCATCTTGAATTCGGAAGTAAATTTTTAAACATTTAACATTTTCAACACCACTTATAAATGTCCCTATAAATGTAACTACCGGGGTCCAAGGGTGATTATTATGGGATAACAACGTGGTGGAAAGTCGCGATTACTATGGGATGGTTGGATACATCTTGGAAGCTGCTATATTTTCCGAAGCTGGCGATGTTTATAAAATGTAACATAACTTATATTTTTATTCCTTGTTCAAAAAATGTTACTTATTATTTTAAGTTTTGATGTTCCTGTTTTAATTTTTTTAAATATGTGCTTACTCTTATTTATCTGTAGGGCCTATCCTCTCTCCATTTTTTTCTCCAACTTTTACCAGTTTTTATCCCCCCAAACTTGTTTATTTAATATTCATAACCTTAAAACATTCTTAGTTTTTTTAGTCGGGTTAATTTTCAACCCGACCTCATCAAATGTTGAGATACAGGTGCCTCGTGGGATAGAATAATGAGTCATCGATGGAGGGTTTCAGAGAGAAAAGTGAGCCCAGCATTAAAACAAAGAGTTTTTTGTTAAAATACATCATACACTGTCTAAATCTTCTTTTTCATATTTCCTTTGTGTCGTCTGTTAATTTCATTTTAGGATGTTGACCAGTTTTTTGTAAATACCTTGTTTATAATATTGGAATCACGTATATTGGCCATACGGGTATGTGCGGCTGGCAAGGACCCCTTTTCATGCCTTTCGGCCGCTCCTTAAGACCCCCTTTTCATCCACTGGCAGTTCCATAAGACCCCCTTTTCATCCATTGGCAGTTCCCTCAGACCCCAAATTCAACCAAAAATCATAAAATGTGTGAACATCTTATAAATTTGAGTTATATAGCCTCAAATTTGGCCTAAATTCAGTTCATAAGACAAAATTTTGCCTACAAATTTTCAGTTTATAACTTTATAAGACACAATTTTGTATAAGAATTCAGTTCTCTAAGACCCCAATTTCGGCGACCGTTCAGTTCGGTAAGCACCTGTGTTGGTGCCCGTTCAGTTCGGTAATGCCCCTGTTTTCAGACTGCCCAGCTTCACACCCCTACCCTCTTCAAATTTGAGTATCCCCCCCCCCCCCCCCCCCCCCTTGTGTGAGTTTTCTACATATTTTGGTCAACTTTTTGCCAAAAAAATGTCGCCCTCTACAGTCAATGATATGAACATTCCTAACAATGCATCAGAAAAGGATAATCAATGGATTTTTTCCGATTGGCGAAGGCTTATTGGTGGGTGAAAACAAATATTTAAAAAAAATAAAACACCAACGGTACAATGTATTTGTACGTATTTCCTGCACTACACAGTATAAAACGTGACATTGCAGATGTTTACAAGTACTCACTGCATAATTGGAACAATTATTTTTGGTTTCAAACACGAAAAATAGTGAATTTATTACGCATATTGTCTAGGTGGCCAAATATGGCTCCCAAATTGGTGGCCAAATTTGTCCACCTGCATGGACTGATGAAGGCTATAACTTATATAAGCTCCCAAATTGGTGGCCAAATTTGTCCACCTGCATGGACTGATGAAGGCTATAACTTATATAAGCTTACTTACCTCAGGCTCATTATATATCATAAACTAAACTAAACTAAACCTGCGCGTGAATAGTTATTTTCATTTCATTGAATACTATAGTTCCACAACACGGTATCCTGCAGCTCTAGTGCAGCTGATTACGCAATTTGCGCCAAGTTCCGACATCCTCCTGACAGTAATATCAGCTGATCGCGTACTTTACGGACAACTTGTTGTGCTAATGAGGGGGCACACCACTAAATTCCTTTTCTGTTGATATACACGCATTTCGGCCCTTTTTCAAGACTGTGTTTTTACCCCACGTAACAATGTTGGAAGTTTTTATTTCGCATGAATGTATTAGATATGTGTTGAATTTTGTTTTTAACTTGATTTTTCTTGACCAATCTAGATCAACTTTTCCGCTACGGGCACCTAAACAGCGCCCTCATCATTTTAAACCGATATTTTCGCTTCCTCACCGGTTCCGGCAACGATATCCTTCCGCAGCCAAGGCTCCCGATCCCGTGCGTATTCGATTCCGACAATTTTTGACCACATAGCAATCTGAGGTTCTTTTCTATCTTTCATAAAAAATCAGCAAGATTTACTTCTATTTGCTTCCCCTGGCCTGGGACGATGATCAAATTTATATAGGTACTATTTCTCCCTGAGACTAATAGGTATAGTATATTAGTCTCAGATTTCTCCGAACCATACACCAAACGCGCAAGGATTATTATTATTTCATCATTCTTTAGGGACCACTCATTATTTCCACCGGAGTGGGGGGGGGGGGGGGGGGGGGGGGGGGGGGGGGGGGGGGGGGGGGGGGCGTGAGCCAAAGGCAAACCACCTCAGAAAAGTATATGACCCTTCCTATCACATAAAAACCATATGACCCCCCCCCCCCCACACCACCACAAAACCTTGATTTGTTTTTATCTTGCTTGTTTTATACAAATATGGAATAAAATATTATATACTCCAGCCTTTTCACCGATTTGCATACAGTCCATACAGTCATATCATATGGAAATCACACTAGAAAAACTTCATGTTGGTGTACACAAAGGCATGTATGTGTTTGCAACAAAAACATTTTGTCAATATTTTACTTTCATTTAATATATCTATACATCAAAACAATATAGAGTCACATAATACATGAATCATCAATCAACATTCAAAACTACTACATACTATTATTAATAGGTACATAGTTTTGCCAACAATATTCCAGCATCAAAATAATATGTTGTACTTCATGCATACTAGTACAGCAATTCTGTAAAATATACTGGGAGTGAAATACTCTAGGAAATTCACTTTCACTCTTGAAAAAGAAAGTAAAAGTTAAGTTATTTTGCATGGTTCAACCAGCAAAAGCAGGTAAAAGCAGAAGGATTAAAGAAAACAAAAAGAAAACTACCAGAAGGAAGCAAAAATGCATTAACAACATTCCTTGATCAGGCCGGCAGTGTCACCTGCAGTAAAGGAAGTTTATTTCAACAACGATAGTCCAAGCATGGAAACCCTTGCCAATTTGCCACAACCTCAATCCATGTTAGAGGTGAACATGGATATATTTGCAGATTTGCATGCACAACAAAACAACAAAAATCATTTTTTCTATCGCAGAGGTTAAACATTATTTTGCCTGTGATGTCATAGATTTTATGAAACAGGATATTAACAAAAATGTGTCACGGTCAAGTAGACCTGAATGAACATTTTCGTATCTCACTCAACTTTAATACGCCAAATAAAAAAACAAGTTTGTCTCAGAGGAAACTGAAAAAATAAAAACCTATGCGAAATGCGGTGGGGTTTTTTTCCCCGGAAAAAAATGTAGTACAAATATTCCATTTTTCTTCATTTTATACAGGCCACTTTTTTTTTTTACCATGAATGACCTAAAAAATCAAAACTTTTTGGCCCCAATTAGGTCTCACAAACCTAACAAAAGTGATGCGCTGAAATGCCAATTGTAAAACTTCTGCGTGTGGCCTTCTTAGACAAACCTGTTTTGGCTTTTTTTGCCTTTTATGCATGAGTATTTAAAGTTTAAAAGTGGACTATAATCACAAGTTGAAAGAAATCAACTGTGAGTGCATTGGTTGTTTAGTCTGTTTTCATCATTGGTACTCTGGAGTTTTAGCTGTAATAGACATATATAGGTATTGTAGTCAACTAGTTATGATTAGTCATTATCAGTCAATAATTGTATTCATCTGATCTTCCTGTGTCCCGTCCTGTGTATAAAATGAAAAACTTTATAAAGGTAACAGTCGCCACTGCACATAATCAAATGAGCTTGAAGTTTTGATAGAGATGTTAATAGTAATCAATGATGCTTGTTTTTAAATGCCCATGAAGGGGTTTTTTGTTTTTTAATTTTGTTTTTGGACACAAGAGTGTAGGGGTGTGTTTGCTTGTCATTGGATGCCATTACAAATGAGCCAATATTGAACCACTTGTAACATTTAATTCAGTATGGATCAAAATGTTGCATTGTTGTAATTATAGTTACTGTAGGTTATTCATATTGAGGGGCGAGAAATGAAAATGAATCGACAAGATTTGTGATTAAAGAAAAACGCGCGTAGCGTGCGAAAATGTTCGACTTTATTGTTACTATTTGAAAATGCAAACCATATGACCCCCCTTCTGATAATCTAAAATCATATGACCCCCCTTTTTGCTTGACCAAAACCATGTTCCGCCCCCCCCCCCCCCCCCCCCCCTCCGGTGGAAATAATGAGCGGTCCCTTATCATTAAAAATAAAGTAAAATTGATAAAAAGAACGTACATAAAACCCAGGACCCCGGGCCCAGGACACGATGTTGGTCCGTCAATGACTAGCACTGACGACCAACATACAGGCAGGGAAAGACAGGACAGGACAAGACAATACAAACATCACCATTATAAATAATTTAAGATTTGAATCAGGTATATGGCGGAGACCCGAAGCAATTGCGCACTGCGTGAAGGTTCTTGGTTCATACTTTTAGACATGGGGCTGTTCGTGTCCCATTGGGTAATAATGTCCAGAGAATACGTAATATGGTTCAAACCTCATGATTTTATTAAAATTCCGATATTTCGGCCATAGGCCTTTATCAAGGTAGAAATTAGCGATGTGACTTGGCGAAGCCTAAAATAAACAGAAGAACGCGGTGCAATTTTGGGCGAGAATTCGTGCGTGCATTCCAGATCGTGTAACTGCACAGCAATGAGATTTTACTAATCTCTTTAATGACAGGATTGGAATGTTTTGACCCGACAAACCTAAACGCAGTACGCAGTGTGCCCCCTTGAAAGCAAAACCTTTTTGAGTTTTCATTCTTTTTTCTACATATTTTAACAGAACAAGTATTTCTAAGATAAACTGCCAAAGCACTAGTACCTCTGTGCGAGGCTGTGGTTCTCAAATAAGAGAATGATGTTGTCCCAGATTTTCATAAATTGTGTATAAAAGCAAGCCTGAGAAATCACCCGTTCTAGCAACATCTGGTCCGGCACCATCTGGGCTGACATCGATTTTAGCGAACTAGTAGTGTGTGCATTATCAATTGTTTCGTGAATAATGTAATAAACACTAACTAAACATTTGATAAACATTTGATTATAATAGACAAAGTCCGACACAAATTCACTATTCTCTAGTTTTCAGTAATGGTAGCTCTAAGAAGAGCTGTTTGGGTTTAAAAGGGACTGTGAGAGATATTTCATCGGATCTTTCAATTCTTCTTCTTCATCTTCCCGTAAGTGAAGATAAACGCACTGTAACCGTCTCTGACACTTAGAGAGATGAGATTTTTGGGTATACAGGTTAACACTCGGACCCGGGATGATTCATGTGATGATACATGGAGGTGAACTCCCGCTGCACTTCTTCAAACCGTGGCATGTGATTCTCCTCGTCTGTCGAATGAGATTCTAACACCATGTGGTCACCTTCTACGCACGTCCGCTCGACACACTCTATGGGAAACGTCCCCGGCAGTGGCGTTTCTGACCAGGTATAGGTCAGGTCTGCGGTTCTGTAAGATGTACACGGCTCTTGGAAGCGTGGTGATCACCCGGGGGGAGGGGGGGGGGGGGGGTGGGGGGGGGGGGGGGGGTGGGGGGCACTGACATTGGAAAAGGGTATAGGTATGTGCCGCGCTGAAGACCCCCCTTTTCACCCTCTGCTGCTAGCTCTTATGACGCCCCTTTGCATCAGTTCTTAAGACCCCGATTTTATTGAAAATTCATAAAATCGCGAAATTTTGCGTTCCAAAGTATCAAATTTTGCTCTAAAACCAAACAAAATCGAAAATTTGCGTTCTTGCTAATCAAAATTGAACTATAGGCCAGTTCTCAAGACCTACTTTTTTGAAAAAATCGGTTCCTAAGACCCTATTTTTCGTCATAAAATCCACTCAGTTCAGTTCTGTAGCCCCCCTTTTTGAGACCCTGTGCGGCACACCCCTACCCAAAAAAAAGTTGATCACCTCCCGTCCACGATACCGCAGATGACACCGGTGGTAACCATCCTTGTTCCTACGATTCTTTTACACCCAACACCATGAACACGAACCAACAAACATTCGCCATTTCTAAAGCATTTCTAGTAAGGTATACTGTAGTTTTGACAGTTTCTTCTGCTCATTCGTCAGGCTATCACCGCATACCATGGGCGCACTCATTCCATAACATAACAGCGCCTCCATAATTGTTATAGGCCTACATACAGTACAATGTACCGTTTGATGATTCGTCAAAAGTTTAGAGGTCAAGGCTAGCATGATTAATTGTGTTTAGCTATGATTTAAAATACTCCTGTATCCTAATAGTAGTAATCTTAAGAAATTTATTGACAAAATAAAACTGCGAAAATAGAGTGAAAATGAGAGTTTTTCAAGTAAAGGTTTGATTTGATTTAATTTGATTTGATTCAGCATATTATCATCTAACAAGAAGTATTGCACACGATACACATATAAAACGATAAAATACAGATAAGCGTACATTTCCGGCAAAACATGAAATGATAAACTGCTAACACTTTAAGCTAAAAAAACTAAAAAAACTTATTTCCAAAGGAGTCGTCTTTTATAGATACAAATAAGAAGATATATATTATACAGACATAAAAAACCACCTTACAAGACATTAAAACCGATTGGAATTTATGCATATGATCGATAAGGTGGATTCAGTGAGATGGCTTTAATGTTTTCAGGAAGTCTATTCCAGTCTTTGATAGCGTTATAATAAAAAAAAAGAGGCAGAACTGGGGGTCTTAATCTTTGGAACATGGAAATTATAATCACTTCCCCTTGTATTATAATGATGTAAACTCGACAGTTTGATAAAGTTATCTTTCATATAATTTGGACTGGTATCATTAAATATGTTAAAAACATGGTTTAAACGAAACTGCTCAGCTCTGGTACTGATATTCGTTATGTTCAATGTTTGGAAATCTGTATGGTTAATGTGATACATATGTAATCCTTATTAGGGATAAATCTGATGACTTTGTGCTGAGCACATTGCAATCTATATATGAACATGATACTTCGAGATGCCACCATACCATGATGAGATAGAGTAATCAAAAAGGCATAACATAAGAGCTGAGCAAATCATTTTTTTAATGTTTTGGTTTAAAAAAATTGCCTGTCTGAATAGGAATTTCAGCCGAGAATTGACCTTTTTTACTATGTTTTTACTATACTACGAGCAATTTGTTCACCATCAAGATATTGGTTTAGTTCAAGACCAAGGTAAATCACCGATTTTTTAAACTTAATAACTTGGCCATCACGGAGAACAATAGAAAAATCAGTATGGTTGGTGAGCTTGCGCTTCGTCCTAAAGAGAATCAGTTCATTTTTGCCAGTATCACAATTTGTTTCCAATCAACCACTTGGTGCAACTTTCGAGGTGTGTGCGAAGATCATTGGCGACTTTTTTCAGGATCTTTATCGAAAGATATCAAAGCACTAGCATCGGCATATTTCAACATCAAGCAGTTAATATAAGTTGGCATGTCGTTAACATAACATACAAAACAAAAGAGGTCCCAATATACTGCCTTGAGGAACACCGCATGTTATGGCAAGAGGGTCAGATTCAACCCCTTTAATATTCACAATCTGCTTTCTGTCGAAAAGATAAGAGTAGAACCACGCGGTCGATTGGACTCCCATAGCGGACAGTTTGTTGCACAAAATATGGTTGTCAACACTGTCGAAAGCCTTTGGATATCCAATACAAAAATCATTCCAGTGTAGTTGCCAGAAGCAGTTTGCTTTCTAATATGATCTTGTAAATGTATAAGACAGGTGTCGGTTGAATATGACCCACTGAAGCCCGATTGAAATTGGTATAGAATAGTATTTTCAACCAGATATTTGTTCAATTGAATAAAAACTGCCTTTTCTAATATTTGGGAAACAACAGAAAGAATACTATATAACTGGTCTGTAGTTCCCATCATCATCCTGCTTTTCTTTTTTATGAAGTGGAATAATTTGTCAAGTTTCATCTCCAATGGAAAAGTGCCAGACCTCAAAGAGAAATTGGTAATCAAAGTAATTGATCCTTTTATAACATCAGCAGCATCTTTAACGAACCGTGCTGGGATGCCATCGATCTCTTGCTGATATTGAGTCTGTTAAGCTCACTTAAGACCCATTCTTCACTAATTTCCTGAAGTTGGAAAGAATTAGGCACAATATTCTTGTATTGGTCTATAAACTTGGCCGAGTCAACACCGTTAAGTCACACAACTTTGCTTGGGTATAGCTCATTCACAAGTTTTGAAGCAATTTGAGTAAAGAATTGATTAAAGTGATCAGCAACAGATTTCTTGTTGTGGCATTTAGTGCCATCCACTTCCAAAACAATACTTGGTGACTCTTTAGAGACATTTTGATAGCCAAGATCTTTCAGGCGTTTCCATAGTTGTTTTGGATTGTCCTTACGTTCATCAAATTTATCAATCATATATTGACGTTTGGCATTTCTGATGTCATTGTGAACCTTATTACGTAACTTACGGTACTTATCACAACCAACTATACCGTAATAGGCCAAAAACAACACGCCTTAGGAGCAACACTTTTTTTAAGTTTTCATTCTTTTTTATACATTCTTCTTTATACATATTTCAAAAGAACAAGTATTTCTAAGATAAACTGCCAAAGCATACCTCTGTGCGATCTGTGGTTCTCAAATAAGAGAATTTTTCTCGAAAATGATGTTGTCCCAGATTTTCATAAATTGTGTATAAAAGCAAGAAATCACCCGGTCTAGCACCATCTGGTCCGGCACCATCTGGGCTGACATTGATTTTGGCGAACTATATAGTGTGTGCATTATCAATTGTAACACAACTAAACATTAAATGTTGATAAACATTTGATTATAATATTATACATACAGACAAAGTCCGACACAAATTCACTATTCTCTAGTTTTCAGTAATGGCAGCTCTAAGAAGACCTGTAAAGGGACTGTTTGAGAGATATTTCATGGGATCTTTCAATTCATGTGATGATACAGAACTCCCGCTGCACTTCTTCAAACCGTGGCATGTGATTCTCCTCTTGTTGTCTGTCGAACTTGAGATTCCAACGTCGGGGGGCCACATACATGAAAGCCTATCATCAGCTTGACGTTTAGATCGAGGTACAAAAAGCCTGGTAGCATCAGAAGAGGAGCGCCGAGTCGGGGTCTACTATCTTCATTTCTACCGTTAGATACATGATACTTTTTGAGTACGCCGGAGTTAGGTAAATTGGAGCGTGATCGCTAAGACATTTAAAAACATACATCAATATCGTGTATGATTCTATCCCTTACGGGTAGCCAATAAAGTGTACACAACAGGTCAGGTATGACGTGCTCTGGTCTCGACCACAAGCAAATACCAGGCGCGCAGCTTTGTTTTGGAGGCGCTGAAGCCGATTGAGGTAAAATTGCTTTGCTCCATACAGTAAAGAGTTGGTGTAGTCGATACGGGATAGGACCAAAGCTCGCACATCATGGTGGCACGCCTCTTGTTATTAACCTATACGTAATACGCCACAGATTTCGGATGTGAAAATTTACACTCTTACAGATGGCACTAATTTGACCAGACATATTCATGGAGGCATCAAAAATGACACCAAGGTTCTTGACATTAGTGGATGCACGAACAGAAATATTACCAAGCTTAAGTTTAATATCGGGCAATTTACATGGCAATAACAAGAAACTCTGTTTTGTCGTGATTTAACTGCAACATATTTTGATACATCCAGTTGTGTATTTTGGATATGGGTACGCAGGAAGAAAGTTCATCGAGAGCCCGTTCAAGGTCACCAGGGATCTTTGGATTAAACTCACTAAGGAGCTGGGTGTCGTCAGCATAAGAATGGAATTCAACATATGATATCACCAACTGGATGAGTGTACATAATAAAGGCTTGTGACCCGAAGCTACCCGACAATCGAACTCTGTGGAACGGAATAATTGAAAATGTGTTGTCTAGACATAGCATTGTTTGTCATCACCTACCCAAGGCAGCTATCCTGTCGATATATACTTGGTTGATTTCCGTCAACTGCATCTCTTGGTGTGCATATAGAACAAAGTACATGGAACCCTGGTAAAGTTGAGCGACCTTTACATTTAAAACTCTAGTTTTGACTCGGCAAAACCCAAACTCGTCACACTAAGCTTAACTAATGAGATTCCTAACAATGCCCGTTGTAGCCTATAAGTTATCAAGTCCAAGGTCGCAGACAAACACAACTATTAGTGGTACCCAAACAGACATATAAGGAAGCGGTCATTTTCTTTGGTATATAGGCCTAAAGACCTATCTAGTTAGTGTTGTTAATATTGGGGAAAATTAGGGTGGCCGAGCCGAAATTTTGTTTTAAAATGATGAGACGCGTAGAAAGCGCGCATTTATTTTCAGTTACTCTAACTACAATCTTGCTTTGACTTGTATTAATTGCATGACCCCCTATTTTTCCTGAAAAAACTATGACCGCCCCCCCCCCCCCCCCCGGGATATTTGGGACCGCACCTACAGAAGAAAATGACAGTCCCCGAACTATTAATAGGCATAGCACACATAACATTCAAATGATTGAGACATGTACAAAATTGGATTCAAATGAAAGATTGCAATGAAAGATTTATTTTCCAAAAAAAATTATGACAATCGGTCAATGCATTCTTGTGGTACAGTGTTTTGAGATACTCGGAAAATGGCCGAAAACCTGCCAAAAACAGTAACAATGCCCACAAATATAATTTATCAGGATTTAGAGAGCTCAATTTGTTAATAATGTAACATTCAAAACACCATTTACACATATTTCTTTAACAATTGAATATCTATATACCATGTTAAATTAAAAAATATGGTAAAATTATATTGCATTAAGCTAAAATAACCTAGTGAAATTGGTCATTTTGACCAGTTTTACTGACTGCAATCAAAAAAGTGACTAAGTCCAGCTAATTAATATGCGTAAATGTTATAAATCCAGATGTGAATGGTGTATTGCAATCAAACTTGGCATTATGGATAATTGTACGATACCCAATCTTTTAAACTATAATTTAGTTTCATAAGCTAATTAAATATGCAAATTAGCTAATTATCTATTCAAGTCATTGATATGCAAATGAGCAATGTCCGACAATTTTTTTCCCATCATAAGAGTGATCGGTAATAGATATATAACATGTATACCCAATTTGATTGACAAATATTGATGGATTTAGAAATTAAACAAGCTTTTCCATTTCTTAAATACCCATATTCAAATTCTCAGTCTTTTCCTCACAGGAGGCACTCAAAGGATGCAAAAACTGAGCATATCACTAAATTGATTGAAGTGTTTAGTACAATATCTCAGGTTAGGTTTATTTAAATCGGCCCAATATATTCAAGTTCAAAGCCAATTTCAAAAATTGGTAAAAACAGTCATAACTAAAAAACCTGATGATAAGTATTTATACCTGGATCAAGGTTATATAGTCCAAGGTCATGACTACCATATATGGCAAGCTCACTGCCCTACAATGAGTGCCTCTCCTGAGGATAATTAATTTTATATAGGGATGTTTTTCAAAGTGGAGCTGCATACATTATATGAAAAGATTGTTTTGCATAAGGGATTACAGACCACTCCTACATGTTACTCATTTTGCATGATTAATGAATCCAAATATTGTATGGCTGTCTTCATAACTTGGATTAGTGCATCCATGCACGCCAATTGAGGCAACAATACAAAACCACATTCCACACCATCCATTCAATAATGCAAAATGAGTAACAGGTAGAAGTGGATGTAGGGCTTTATGTAACACAGCTTTTCATATGTTGTTGTTCACTGGTGTAATGCTCCCAGTGGCAGACTTTGTGTGTGTGCATTGTGCTATGCCTACTATTAATGTATGAGTCACAAACAAAGTGCACCCCTGCATGTCTTCTTATACAGAAATTATATTTGACAAAGAATACCAATATTGTTGGTTACAGCCGATACATGGACCGCGATTTTTGGATATAGCCGATGTACACGGACCGCGCGATTTTGATATAAAATTGTAAGTAAATCATAGCTCTACTTTTCTACATTTGAATATATTTGACACGTCTTCTAGGAATGTAATAAAAATTTGAAAAACACTGACTACAAAGTAACCGTGGAATCAAAGGTATCGAAAAACGAGGTTATATTTTAGACCTATTTAGAAGAATGCATGAATGAATGAGCAAGCTTATACAAAAACTTTAAAAAAACTAAAAATGAGTACAAAACTGCAACCTACAGAAACTACTCAAAAACAATTAGCTGCAATGGATATACAAAAACTTGAGATTGTGGAAGAGGGATCCAGAGGCGGATCCAGATATGTCTTGGGGGGGGGGGCATTTTTGTTAACATTTGCAAAAGTGTAACCAAAGCGGTGCACAGCACAAGCGAACCAGCGGACATTTTCCTCGCAAGTGGACATATATTTTCAATTTTCGAACTCATTTGGTGCGATCTGGTGTATACTTTTGACCAACATTTTATTGAAAAGCCACCTCTTGATTTTCAATCAATATATTGTTTTTTATCAATGCAAGAAAGAAGTTGAACTTATACTGATATTTTCTTGATTTATGTATAGATGGTTGAAAAGCGCGTACAGGGGGAGTCTGAATTGGATTTTTCTTCAATTTTCGAACCCATTTGGTGCGATTTGGTGTGTAATTTTGACTGATATCTTATCAATCACTTTATTTCCAAACAATATTGGCTGTTTATATAGGCTTATGCCAGAAAGAAGTTGTGCATATAATATATATTCTTGATTTAAAATTGGTATTTAAAAAACTTAAGGTTTAAAAAAGCATATCGATAGTTACACTATAATACCTCCAAAATATCGGATTTCTCGTCAACGTATACACAGAAAAAAATTCTGGGTCACAATTCAACCAGCATGCTTATATAGGCTTTTTAAGTCTGGCCCGAGCAATTTGCTTGAGTCTGGTCCCTTCAGGACCCAAGCGTGTGTCTGTACGGACCGACCGTGTAAACAAACAAACAAACAAACAAACAAGCGGGTCTTGCTTAGGGATCACGTCAAAACTCGACCGCCCGGCAACCGCCGGTTACGGCCGGTTCCGCCCGGTTCTCACAAAACGTGTCGTCTGTTATAATATACACACATAATGAGGTCAAATAGTTACACTCTGGTGAACACGACCGGTTGATAGTGCCTCGTCACACACGTGAGCAATAACATCTTGAAGTAATGGGCGCTTAAGTCTCAGTTGACAACCAGTACAATACAGCTATTGATTTTCGCTGGGGTTGGCTTTTTCAATCTGTTTATATCTCAATTAACTTTTTAAAATCAATACCGAAAGTCTATGAATGGTTTTTTTTTATAGAACGATTATAGAGAGAGCTATTATGACCGCAAAGTAACAGATTGATAGTGTAAATTGGTCCGGTTACAGCATTAAGTCAATCGGCAGTTGTTCAGTGTTGCATGCGCGAATATTCATATACCAGTAAAACAGTTGACCTGAAAGAACCGGGCGGAACCGCCCGTAACCGGCGGTCAACGGGCGGTCGAGTTTTGACGTCTTCCCTTACTTGCTTAATTCGGGTCGTGTCCCCGATCTACGATGCTTCTCCACACTCTTCTGTCGTTCATTGCTGTCTTTATGTTACTCGTCTCCAGTCCAGTATCTTGCTTGAGTAGATCGATAAATGTCAGAGCAGGTCGTCCCGGCTTTCTTTTGCCATGTTTGGGGATCCAGTGCACTAGTTTGGATACAGGCTCCTCACTTCTGTAGCAGTGGCCAGCAAACCTTGTTCGTCTCTTCTGGATCTTCTGGCTTATTTTGGGGAGGTCGCCATACAGTTGGGTGTTTGGTATATGTTGTTTCCAGTTGACATTGAGTACTGCTCGCAGCATTCTGGTGTAGCAGCCATCTAGCTCTTTCTGTAGCTTGGGAGTAATGGTCCAAGCTTCACATCCATATAGCAGAACTGACTCCACCGTTGAGGCAAACAGGCGAAGTTTGAATTTCCGAGATAGAGTTGACTTCCATATTTTGTTCATTTTGCTACATGATCTCCATGCTGCTGCTTTGCGTTGCTTAATGTCTTTTGCCGTACTCTACATCCAGGCACCAATATATTTAAAATCTTCCTCTAGCTTGTTGCCATCATTTGTCTGTATGGATCCCTTCTGGCTCTGGTTATATGACATAAACTTGGTCTTGCTAGCATTCATTTTGAGACCGACCTTTGCTACTGATGTCTCAACTCTTTTCAGCAGATCTTGTGCTTGATGAAATTTCTCTGACAACAATGCAATGTCATCTGCGAAGTCAAAGTCTGTCACCACCTCTGGCCCAATCCGCCTACCTCTACGCCTGTCAAGATGAAAACCAAGCTCTTCTTCTCTCCCTCTATGGTTATCCTCAGGGCAAAGTCCAGCACAGTCTCCCTGTAGAACTCCAGCCAATATTTCAAACTGTGCAGTCTCTCCGTCAGGTGATATTACCTTAGCCATGGTATTCTCGTACATTCCTCCGATTGCTTCAACGACCTGTTTTGGTATTCCATAAGCTCGCAGAATTTTCAGCATTTTGCCACGGTGGATTGTGTCGAAGGCCTTTCTGAAATCAATGTAGGTGATTACTGCTGCTAGGTTATTTGTTAACGCCTTCTATGAGCCTCCTCAGTGCCAGTATGTGGCCCGCTGTTGTCCTTCCAACCCTGAAGCCGTTTTGATTGGTTCTCAGATGCTGATCCAGCTCTGGTCTGATTCTGTTCAGGATCATTCTGTTGTATGTTTTGGCAACAATAGAACTTAGGCTGATACCACGGTAGTTGCCTCCAAGGCTAAGATTCCCTGATTTTGGTATTGGAACAATGTTGAGCACAGACCATTGACTTGGTTTATTCCCTTTCAGTAATGCTTCATTGCAGAAGTTCAACACAATGTCGTCAAGGTCGCATCTTTTCAGAACTTCAGGTGGGATATTGTCTTCACCACTGCTTTTCCCTTCTACCAGTGACTTTTTAGCTTTGTCAGATTCTTCCTGGTCAAAAGGCCCGGTTTTAATTTCCAGATATTCTAGGATTGGTGTGATTTCCTCATCCTCATTACTGATGTCTGGTGGGCTCACCAGAAGGTTTTTTAAGTGGTTATACCAGTTTGTGACCCGATCTTTCTGAGTTTCTCCCTCCAGCTGACCTTTGGTGATCTCATTGATAAGCCTCCAGCTTAAAGCATGCTTGCAATTGGAATGTGCTGCTTCTACTTCCTTGATCTTGCTGTCCAGGTCTTCTACTATGGCTAGATTGTAGGCTTCATCAAGTCCTTGCTTTGCCTTCCTGTACTCAGCTCTCTTCCCCTCAGTGGCGTCCTGTTGATAGAGATTATATGTGTCTTTGATTTGATCTCTTGCCGCAACTACCCTTGGATCGCTGGAGAAACGTGTTTTATGAGACCTTTTCCTGACGGGTATGATCTTCTCTGCTGCTTCATTATTTGCTTTGATAAATCTGTCATACTTGTCAGTGGCTGTTTCTTCCTCATCCTCTAGGACTTTAAACCTATTGCGCACTTCAACTGCATATTTCACTTGTAAGCTTCCGTCAGAACTAAGGGTTTTCCAGTTGATTTAGTAGGGACTTTAACCCTAGTGTCGTGTAGTTGTACCATCATAGATTTTCTGTTGCTAAATGATACTGTAATAATACAAGCGGGTCACTTGACATATTTGATGCGAGTCACTTCTATGTAATTTACCTAGATGGGTGAAATGACCCAGATCATGAAGTACAGTGACTCACGGTCGATGTTGGCTGGGTGTGCATCGGCTTCTTTAAAATTAACACCATGGAAAGTAGATTTCGTAAGGATTTATTGACCATTTTATTAGCATTATTAATTCAAGACGTCACTCACTTAGTGATTGTCCAGATCCAGATACATGCATTATATTAATGAAGTAAATTAGAAATGGCGCTTGAAACAATCTATTTCTAAATAGTGAAGTGAATAACATGGTTATGGGCACCATAATACATTTGTCACAGTGATTCAGAACTGAACTTAATGGGTCATTTTGCCCTATTGCAGGTGGGTCATTTGACCTACTTTATTTGTCACTACAGGGACGTAATAAAGAGTCACATAAGTGAGTAACGGTGACCAGTCTGACCTGTGCAAATAGGTCAGTCTGACCATTGTAAGTGAGTTGATGGGACTCATTTGACAATTTAAACGAGTCATGTGACCTATGACAGTAGGTGTGAGTCTCTGCAAAGACTCACTTGAAGTGAAAAACATGTCATGTGACCCATTATACATGTGTCACAGTGACTCAAAACTGAACTTAATGGGTCATTTTGACCTATTGCAGATGTGTCATTTGACCTACTTTATTTGACAAGGGTGTCACTACAGGGACGGAATAAAGACTCACATAAGTGGGTACCGATGACCCACTTATAGTTTTCTGTGTACGCGTATATATCCCGACCGACGTCCAATAACTCCAAACGTTCTTATGTCCTGAGTCCCTCGCATGCCTCCCGCCCTCCTTTTCGTACCCCTCCCCCACTCTTTTCTTTTCTTTTTTGTTTGTCCCCTCTTCTTCCTTTCTCTTTCCTTTTTTTCTTCTTTCTTTTCCCTTTTCTTTCCCCCTGATGATGAAAGCCTGACTTGAAGTAATTGTGGTTTAAGTTAGGATGCGAGATCCAAGGCGTCCAACCTTAGACTGGGCGGCTACAGTAGAGGTTGGATGATGGTGAAGGGCCAGTGAACACTCAACAGAAACGTAGATAATATCAGTGACAGTTAGGGGAACTGTCACTGATAATATCAGTGACAGTTAGGGGAACTGTCACTAATATCCAATGTTTCGGTATATCCTTGGTGTGCAAGACATTCACAAACGAACGCCATGAACACATCTCATATATCAAATCGTTTGGGGCCATTCAAATAAACTACTAAACGCAAAATTTCTATTGTAGAATTTCTTTTGAAAACCCACGAAAAATCCTCCTAAAATGCTGGCCGTTTACACTTAAATAGTCATAAATAAAGAATATATAATTCGGAACACCCAGTAATCGATCTCTATGTGAAGCTAATAATATTCTCTCTCAAAATATATTTTTTTCAAGCGCATATATATTACAGTCGAACCGAAAATAATTTGTATCTGTGTCAAATTTCAGGAAAAACATGCGCCGTTCTGTGCTTGAAAGCTCGCGTTACACAGAGTTTTTAGAAATTCGAGTCCTACCCCGGGTTATTATGGACGCCTTAAATGTCCCAAGAGGGCGGCCTAATGCCTGGTAATCGGGTCTGAGATGAAGCTAAATAAATTTCCTGGTTCCTCGTGCAAAAATTAATCTGATTGGATAATCAGGGCGACCGTAATTAACATTTAAAGGGTCAGAGGGTAATTTGTTGTAAACTGGCATTTTCCATATCTCCCGTGTTGAGAACAAACGGTACTATAGTGAATGTGTTTGAACAGTAGTGGCCTTGTGTATTGTTGCATAGTCGGGCGTTAAGTGCTTAGATAAATACAACCTGAAAGCAGGTTAAAGTCGGCATACATAAAGGTCCCTTAGAGCTCAAAATGTTTTGATATGTGCCCCATTCTACGTGGTCTCCACTGGCTGGCTGTCAAGGACAGAGTTCACTGCTTCAAAGTACTGTTGTTAACCTTTTAGTAGGAGCCCCAGACCTCAAATTGAGGGGTTGACCCCTGACCTCCTAACATACTCCTAATTGTATTATTTTCTGGCAGGGATACACCTAGTCAACAATAAATAATTGTCCTGCTCCTGTTTAACTCTTGCGAAATCCGAATATTACAACATCATTACACCACCCTTTTGGAAGACGAATTTCAGCATTTTAATACACATCATAGGGGTAGGGGTAATACTATACGTCATATCTATTGTATCAAGCGGTAAAACTATCTGACGTCATATCATATTTTGAAAAATGATACATACACCAAAACTATAAAGGGAACCTTGATCAAGGTCAGGGTCAAATGAGAGTTAACATCACACTAAAAATACAGACCAAATATAATGTAGACATATTTTTTTGTATTAAGATTACCAATACAGTATAAGGTTCATATCATTTTATAATATAGCATAGGGATACCATAGTTATGTTCAACTCATATTACCAATCATTCATAAACACATAATGCTCATGTACATGTATGTGACCTTAAACGTCATTTACACCTCCTCCAGGTGTATCTTAAGACATTCTTAAAAAAACATAATAATAATTCAATAATCTAAATATGAATATTAACGTTGATAAATGTGTTATTAACGTTTGGCTCGTTTAATTTTGGACATTTCTTAAGACTCTTTACGACTGCAAACTTGCTGTCTGACAATAGGGTAAATGGAAAACTATCCACATTTCCAAAGACACACTAAGATCTTTACTCAATAACATAGACTTAACAGTTACACTTAACCCCTGATATGTTCGAATAGTCTAACGGGATGCAGGATTTGTGTACGGTTTCAATATTTTATATATAAACAACATCAGTAATCAAAATATACATGGTGCTGATACATATATTTTAGCACTAGGAAGATCATTAAGAGGAATCATTTAGGAAGATATTCTCAACCAGATGTTAACATTAGTCTAAGATATGGAGAAACATAGATCATGTTTGACTATATATTCAATGTCTGTAATTATAACTGCAGGAATTCTATGACATTCCTTAGGATCTCTCCTATACACCAGCATAAAATAGTACTTTACATTAGCTTTTGCACACACGCACCCTCAAAGACATTTGCCCTTAGGGCAATTGCATTTGAGTTTGTGTTTTACTGACCGTGACTTAGGTTTGGAAGGTTTCGTCATTGGCGTTGCTACTAAACAATCAGTCTTGACTTTCCTGCCAAAAGAGCATGGGTTTGGTAATTGTGGACTCTCTTCTGCAGCTCGCTTCCAGATAGCAAGGTGATGGAGACTACCAAGTTGAACAGTTGGTGGAAGTGTACAAATATCACCATTCCTTGTTGCAAACATATGGGCACGTTCTCTATCCAGTGAATCATGATTGTTACCGTAGCTGTTGTATAATGAAAGAAAAAAGAGCGGGTTGCATCGAAGATCACTTCATCTACTTTAAGGATAGGCCTGGTGTTCCATACTCCACAAACGGGGCGAGAGAATGTGCACTTTCCATGGCTGCTTTAAGGGCGCTTCGCTTACCTCTTCGAAAAGGATACGAAACGGTATCACAACCATGTATGCATTCAGAAGAATTGATGCAATGTGTAGACTGTATACTTGGCTTGTAGATTGCCGGCAATGGTGGGACAAGGCAAGTAAACGTTTGTATTTGCCTTATGTATTCAGAGCTCTGAAAGACCAGTGATCCTTGTGCTGAACTAGTAAATAATAGCTGCGTTGAAAAATGGTGGATGTTACAATCTAACTGCGGATAGGTTTGCGCTAGAAATTGGCAGCACCCTAGTCAGTTAGTAAGATCGAATAAAAAAATACGAATTTTTAAATTCGTGCGGCGAATTCATGGAGGCCGCCATTTTTAAAATTACGTCATTATAGTTGCTGCTAATAACGCCTTTTCTTGAATGGAGTGCCCAGTTTATCATTAAATAAACTAAATTTGACTTAAACTCGATTCCAGATGATATTTTGTGCGTTCAATTGACCCCGAAAATCAAATGACGTTATTTTTAATGACAAAACCACCTCTTACACGAACGAATTTGTTACTTTGTGGGGGTTTAAAATCACTTTTTACTCCTTTTTCCTTCTATAGATTTTGCTTGCCGTAGGTGAAAAGTTTGTAAATACATTGAACTATCGGATTCACAAGTTTAAACATACCCCAAATTAATAGAATTTCCCCGCAGCCAAAAAACACTTTAATTGCTATACACTTAACTGTGTACATCCGGGACACTATTATACTTTTAAAACAAAATGGCGGCCCCCATAGTCGGACACGAATTTAAAAATTCGCATATTTTAATTCGATCTTACTGACTGCTAGTTGATGCGACATGATTCTGATGATTCACCAGCAGCAAAATCACAGCGCTTTGAGCCATTTGGAAAAGGCGCTATATAAATACTGATTATTATTATTATTATTATTATTATTATTATTATTATTATTATTATTATTTATTATTATTATTATTATTATTATTTATTTATTATTATTATTTATTATCATTATTATTATTATTATAATGTCGGAATCAGTGGCTTCGATAACAACTCGTCCTAAGGTTTCGACGCAATACTTTACGTGCGCAAATACTCGTGTATCTGCCTCCTCGTGTAGTATAGACATGACATTATTTGGAAGACTTTTCAAAAGACTCGGAGAAAAGGAGAGTAGCTGGTCCTGACGATAGACCTCCCAGCATGACACCACTTTTATCAGGCAACGTTGCATGTTGTTTTGTTCATGTAGTACAGAGATATTGGAGAAGATTCTCTTTATTGACACAGTTGGCTACAAATCCTTTCCACTGTGGTATGACAAGTTTATCATGGAGCTCATCATTCTTGTTTTTGTCATACATTTTCCCCTTCGCTGTCTTTCTTCATATTTGAGGCTCTCATGCATACAGCCAGTCGGGCAGGTAACAAGTTAACCAGCCTAACAAGTAATCTTCATTTTTTTGACAAGATGAAACTAAAGCTTAATAAAGATTTTGAACTCTTGAATCGTCACCTTTATTTTTCTGAATTGCCTCATATTCTAATTACAGGTTGGTGCCCTGTACCAGGGGGCTTTTTTGTTGTTGTTGATGCATCAAAGGCAAAATATGCGATCTTTTTCATGGGACGCCCTCTATCTGTGATTTTGTCCTAGAAATCCAATTTTTGTTATAAAATTGCATTTATAACCATGAAATATCACATTTATTTATTATAACTTTAAGAAAACACACAGTTGAATTTGCAAATAAAAAATAGAAAATGTATTAGCCCCCAGTGTTGAACAACTCTAGTGTGCACAACATTTAATGTAGAAAATGCAAAAGGTTGTGTGCAAAAAATGTACTGTAGGAGATGGAAAAGGTCAGTGTGCAAAACATTTAATGTAGAAAATACAAACGCAGTGTACAAAACATTTACTGTAGGAAATGCAAAAGGTACAGGGTGAGAAAAAGTATTCGTTTGTTTTCAAAACAATATACTACGGTATAAAGACAAATCAATTAGCTTTAATATGAATTTTATCTGGTTTAGATTGGTTGAGGGAAACTTATTTTACGCTGTTTTGAATAAAAGTGACCAATTTAACGTCCGAACACGCTTTCCAGATCTTGACCATTATATTTCATAAGATACGACCAATAAAAAAATACAATACCGACAGCGAAAGGATCAATTCCTTTGTTATGAAATGATTAAAGTGTGGTAATTGTGTCATAAATAGGCCTTAAAGCTGTCTATTGTTTTAATCAATTAGGAGACAATTTTGAACAAGTGTATTGTCTACTTAATTCTTTTAATAAACAAGATGTGTAATGCTTTACATCATTATCCTAGTAAACATTATTAAGCTCGTTAAGCTTGAAATTAAAAACCGTGTTTTAGGTGAAAAAACAGCTCCTGTACAGAAATAGTCATATTTACTTAACGGTATCATCAAATAGCGTGATTTTTTTTCCAGATGGTAGCAAAGAAATGGCGCAATCATTTAAAGTTTTGTTTGCCTTGATTTTGTGGTCAAAAATATTTTTTTCAATTTTTTCAATTAGGGTACACTTTTTTTTGACTCACCCTGTATTGTGCAATACATTTTATGTAGAAAATGCAAAAGGTATTGTGCAATACATTAAATGTAGAAAATACAAACGTAGTGTACAAAACATTTACTGTAAGAAATGCAAAAGGTATTGTGGAACACATTTAATGTAGAAAATACAAACGTAGTGTACAAACCATTTACTGTAGGAAATGCAAATGATACAAAAGGTAGTGTGCAAAACATTTAATGTAGAAAATACAAAAGGTAGTGTGCAAAACATTTTATGTAGAATATTACAAAAGGGAGTGTGTACAACATTTAATGTAGAAAATTACAAAAGGTAGTGTGCAAAACATTTAATGTAGAAACTACAAACGTAGTGTGCAAACCATTTACTGTAGAAAATGCAAATGGTACAAAATGTAGTGTACAAGACATTTTATGTAGAATATTACAAAGGGGAGTGTGTACAACATTTTATGTAGAAAATTACAAAACGGAGTGTGTACAACATTTAATGTAGAACATTTAAAAGGTAGTGTACACAAATGTACTGTTGGAAATGCAAAAGGTTTTGTGCAGAACATTGACTGTAGAAAATGCAAACGGTAGTGTGCAACACATATACTGTATGAAATGCCAAAGATAATAGAGACGAGCATCTCGGCCTGCTTTTCATAATATCTGGTTAATGGTTGCCAACTCAATGCTTACATACATGGCGCCCTCTTTTCTGCATGAATGAGCGTCCCAGACATAATAATATATGGCCATGTGTTTTGAACTCGCCACCCTTCCCGTTGCATGTCCAGATGTTTACATTTTACACCATCTGAGATTCGAATTAGCATATCGCAATAACTACTTGTTCTACCCCATTAAAAGTATATATTTTCTGAACGGTAATCTCACAAGGAATCTAAATATGCGATTGCAATTTGCATAAGACCTAATGGTAACATGTTGTTATTAAGAATGTTCAAAAAATATCGATTTTTTTTCATATTTTGATTAAAGCTCAATATTTTTTTTATTCCTATCCCAATCATCATTTTAGTGTGCATATTAGTTCCTCATGCAATTTACCTATCAGAACATAATGGTTGTCAAGTGTAACTTGTTGAAATATACTATATCGGGAAGTAAATGACCACAAACGTTTACATTTCAAATTTATTAGAGTTTACACATATATTTTTTTGGCTATTGACCCTATCATATTTTAAGCAAGATTTCTGAATTCCCCTATTCGAGAGCTTTCCAAAAATGTATAATTTTGCTATAATCGGTTGAATAATTTTGTTGTTATAGTCATGTATGTAAAACCGATGAATTAGGGCAAGTTTACTGTGTAGTGAATAGGGAAAAAGCCAAAGACAATGCAATCGATTCGTGATTACAACTGTTACGTAAGAGTTGACACGTTTGTTGAAACAGAAACTTATAGAATATAAAACAATCGATGAAATGAGAGCAAAATCATGGTTGTACCATACAGAAATGAGGAGTTATTGTAATTTGAACGTATAATTGGGAACATTTTCTATATTCCCCATAGAGATTGTACACGACGCCACCGCCACCGCCGCCACCGCCACCGCCGCCACCCCTGACTTTCGAAGTATAATCAATCATATCTCAGCCAAACAGTTATAGAAATACCTGATTTATTCACACGGTGTAGCTAGATAAATAAGCTTTCAAATGACACCTACACCATAGCTCTATCACATATAGTTGTTGAGTTAATAGAGAGAGATGGATGATTCGTCACCAAAAATGCAACGCCGCCACCCTTTTTGGGTGGTCAGTTCAAAACACATGGCCATATAGATGAAATACGGCAAATCGAGGTCATTTGTTTAAACAAAATCAATACACATAAGTCAAATTGAGTTACAGTTTGGTTAAGCATTTTGCCCATTTAGTGTGTGTGTTGTGTTTTTTTAAGTAAGATAATCCTTCATTTATCGTGAAAACAATTTTATTAAGTAATGTAAGTTAGTCCTTGAAACCTATAATAAAATGAAATGGATCGAAAAGACTTACGTTATGACATAATCTTATAATATACAATCTAGTATAGTAATGGTTGAACAGCAGATAATATACTGTAAACAGGCAATGCATCAGGGTGACCTGGATCTATGCAAAGATGCCATGAGAAGGTGAGTAATACAGTAGTTAAAAACAGGTCAAATTAAAGAAACAAAAACAGAGCTTTCGACCTAAGTCATCGCCAGTGTGTAGTAGAATGGCAATAGAGAGACAAGTGTGAGAGAAGGAAGCAAAAATAGTTTGTGTGAAAAATAAATTAGCATATTAAGGATATGGATTGTGGAGTGAGGAACTGGTGATAAATATGGAACTAATCATCAACATTGAGTCCAAGGGCCGTGCAAAACAACTAAGTTGCTGGATCAAGAATTTATCTTTAGTGCGACGGGTGTGCAAATGGTCAAACGGAGGGAAGCATCAATACCAATGATGGTAATGTTGTGGTTAATGTTGTGGTTGGAAGAGTTAAAGTGGTTGGAAACAGATTTCCCTATTTGGTGCGAATGTCAGAGAGGTGGCCATAAAGTCTAGTTTTGAGTGTTTTTTGTTTTGTGTCACCAACGTATTGAATACCGCAATATAATTATACATAAGGCCATGTGTTTTGAACTCGCCACCCTTACCGTTGCATGTCCATATTTTTACATTTTAAACCATCTGGGATTCGAATTAGCATAAGGCAATAACTACTTCTTCTACCCCATAAAAAGTATATATTTCAGAACGGTAATCTCACAATGAATCCAAATATGGAATTTAGATAGGACCAAATGGTAACATGTTGTGATTAAGAATGTTCAAAAAATATCGATTTGTTTTCTTTCATATTTTGATTTAAGCTCAATAATATTTTTATACCTATCCCAATCATAATTTTACTGTGCATATTAGTTCCTCATGCAGTTACCCATCAGAACATAATGGTTGTCAATGGTAACTTGTTAACATATTTTATATCGAGAAGTAATGGATATAAATATAGTAAGTAATACAAGTAATAAATATACTGGAATATAAAATAAATGATACGTTATTCTTGAAATGTTAAATCAAGTTTTCTTCACATGCATGTTATCACATTGTACTAATAATATTATAAAAGAATGTCTCATAATGTACGATATCTATATTTACATTATATGTATTATGATTTAACGTGATATTATAAGTTAACACTTGTTGAGATGAAAATAAAGACTACACTACCTCTATGAGGTTAAAAGAGGAGAAAAAAAATGGTTGTAATGTAATGGGCACAAACGTTTATATTTCATATTTATAAGAGTTTACAAGTATATTTTGGGGGTATGCACCCTATCCTGATTTAAACGGCCTTTATGAATTCCCCTATTTGAGAGCTTTCCAAAAATGTATAACTTTGCTATCAGCGGTTGAATACTTTTTTTGCTATAGTCATGTATGTACTAAACCGATGAAATAGGGCAAGTTCACTGTGTAGCGAATAGGGGAAAAGCCAAGGACAATGCAATCGATTCATGATTACAGTTGTTACATAATAAACTGCTCAAAAAAAGTTTGGAATATTGTTTCAATCACAATTTGTTCAAATATCTCGGGATATGTTCATTTAGCGTAATATGTCATTCAAAAGCTGCTATGTTCATCTTTACAATGATATCAAATTTGAAGCAATCCCTTGCTCCAGTGATCAGCTACTTGCTTGAGAACATGGGGAGGTCACAATCTGAAAGTGCCAAAATCAGCACTATTTCGTACTCAAATGAACATCTTTGTCGTCTGTTCAATGAAGTGTTACATTGACCAAAGTGTATAGTGTGATGATCTATTCATTTTTAAGCACAAAATAGTGTTGATTTTGGCACTTTCAGATTGCGACCTCCTCATGTTCTCAAGCATGTGGCTGAGCACTGGAACAAGGTATTACTTCAAATGGGATATCATTGTAAAGATGAACACATCAGTTTTTGAATGATATATTACACTAAATGAAAATATCTCGAGATATTTGAACAAATTGTGATTGAAAATATATTCCAAACTTTTTTTGAGCAGTTTAGTTGTCAAGTTTGTTGAAACAGAATCTTATAGAAAATAAAAAACCCTATAAAATGAGAGCAAAATCATGTTTCTACCATACAGGATGAGGAGTTATTGTAAATTGAACGTAGAATTGGGAACTTTTTTATATTCCCCAAAGAGATTGTACACAGCGCCGCCGCCGCCACCGCCACCACATAACTATCACAATATAATCATTCATATCTCAGCCAAACCGTTATAGAAATATCTGATTTATTCACAATGTAGCTGGATAAATAGGCTTTCAAATGACACCTCAACCATTGCTCTACCACATTTAGTTGTTGAGTTAAAAGAGCGAGATAGATGATTCGTCACCAAAAATGCAACGCCACCACGTTCAAAACACATTGCCATGTAATAAGATACACCTAGCACATAAAGTCCCTGACTAGGTACCTTGAGGTCGGCTAATTCAAAATATATAATCGGTACCACAAATGTTAGATCTACAATAAATGAGCAAATTTCTTCTCCGCAGTTTGATACCTCATTCAACCTCATTCGACATTCATAAAAATAGAATGGATACTTTTAAAGTTATGGCGATTTCAATGATCGCGCATAACAACAGCAAAGTTGCACTAGGAAATAGGAAATCATTGATTTGTGTGTGATTACTGTCATAACTGTGTGCTATCTGAACGAGCCAAATGAATGGGTTTGGAGTGATAACCGCAATTTGCGGGACAAAGGGTGTGACTAGCTGCGAAGAATAAAAGTCTTAGCTGATTGGCTGTGAGTTTTTTCAGTACGTATGATATAGGCCTATTATAGGCCTAAGAATATATATATATATATAAAGGACAAACAAATACAGCATTCCATCACATGGACTATATTGAGCAGAGCTAAGCCATACTCTACAATTAGTCAAACTTGTAACTTATGTCTTGAAGAGAAATTCTTCATTATACATAAACCACACCTCTCTTCGCTCAACAAAAGAAATGAACTCACCAGTGCTTGTCGACACAGAAAGAAACACTTGTTGAGCAATTATACCAATAGATGAATTTATAAGGCCAAATATGGTGAATGGCATGCTGGTCGTCTTTATCAATTGTTATAATTGTTATTTTAGAAAAGAAAAAAGTAACAACACAATATTATATTATAAATAATCAGTGGGGACGATAAACATGTTATTTATTTATACTTGGCCTAATCACTTGACATTTGACATACACGTAACCATGGATATAGTCTACAATTGACTTTTTAACACAACAATGGATTTATTCTTCACTTGACTTTTGACATTACCATGACTTTCTCCACTTGACTTGTTTGACATAATCTTTGACATATATTAATCACTTTCTATGAACACGTATTATAATATGTACCATTGTGTGACACTACCATTAAACATCTAGCTTCTGAGGAGTGCGGGTCTGTTCTCAGGCCCCCACGAAACAGTACTGTAAAGCAATGTAAAATCAAATCTTAAATTTTTGTTTACTAAGGCTCCCCTTTAGGGTTGAGCACTCTTCCATTGGATGGTTTTACCCTCGTTATAATTTTATATATATATAATGTATATAAATTATCAAAATGATGCACTGCCCGTATCAAAAGTGCTCAATTCCTAAGAAGAGCGTAATATATTGAGAAAAAAAACAAGCAGTAAATTAAGAATTATTTATACATAGTAACTGGCAGTTTCATGCACACCGACCACACAGGGTGGTGGCAATAGTCTCTATTTTCATCTATTATGAAGCTCCTTATTTAAGTTGAGCACTCTACGAGGATCATCTTGGGTGATTATTTATGTATATATATATATTCTTATATTGTGTATTGAATTCGTTTTCCGGGGTCTTTATTAGGGGTTCACATAAGGAAACCGTACGGAATACACCCCGTGGTTTGTTCCGTAAAGACTACCGAATTTTGAATTGTGCCAGCGTACAGTGCGTTACCTTATAGAAACACTCGTCTTTATTCCCAACTCATTTAGAAATCTTATTATACTTGTTTTAATCAATGTGTTAGGTTTGTAAAATGTGTCTTTGTTATTATTTTGGCTTAGCTGAATCCATCTTATTTTGCATGACACGAATAATCGACCGTATTTAACTTCAAGATTAAGGTTGATTTCTTCGTTGATTCCGTAAACAGTTTTAAAAGCTTGAAGTTTAGGCCTATCTTCCGTTTTATCATGAAAGTTACTACTCTTTGAGCCAGATTACTCTTCTCATAATGCCTTTTATCACTTAAAAGTGACAAAATGAATGGTTAACTGGAATGAAGGGTCACACCTTAATCACGAATTGGCCCCTGTTCAGTGGTGGATTATGTTGCATTTCGGGAGATTTGGTATTTAAACATAATAAATTAATACATTATTGTTTCTAAAAGAAAAAAATAGTGAACAACAACAATTGTATTTGTCCTCTCTCATAAGCCCTGGATGATGATGCAAAGCCGATCATTTCAATTACTACAAACAAACTTTTCAAAACATTGTAAAACTTGCCCAACTCATATTATATGTTATGACCTCTTTGTTTTAATATAGTTATAACGTTTTAATAAAAGTAATGTTACACCCAAACTTAAATGCTTTTGGTAACCAGTAATGTTATTTATTATGCACGAGTAAGACCAAGAAAAATAATCTTTCTCACATACCCTGCGCGCGTAAGTATGTGGAGTCACTTTTGCCGCATACCCCTATGCGATTAGCCCAATTTTGGCTTCTTTTAATTAATTTTTGTTGTTGTCCGAAAACAATTGGACACAATGTTAAGAAAGTGAAGAGAAAAAAAGTTGGCCAAAAGCACAATGATAAGAATAATACAGATCTGCATTGAGCATAGCTATTTTTTCTATTTAAAAAAAAAAATCGCATATCGCATAGCTATTTTCCCAAGTGTATGTGAGACGGTCCTTCTGTCTTTTTTGGCATAAACTACATTATTGCAGCGTTTATTCATGGATACATAGATGTAATTGTATACTTTATTTTAGTACGTACTTCATCCAGAAAAGTGACAAATAATTCGGCGGTCATCGCCTAAATTGACTTTCTTTCTAACTTTATCTTATTCAGGGAAATAAAAATGGAATCTAAATCAATTGAACATGGCACTGTAGAGGAAAACTCCTCACCGCCTCCTTTGACTACAGTCCTTATACTCATCACTGTCTTCAGTGGCATCGGTACTTTTCTGTGTGGTTATACATGTGGTATTATATCAGGAGCAATGATTCTGCTGAAGAAAGAGTACAATCTTAGCATTACTTGGCAGGAGATGATAGTTAGCATTACCATAGCGGCGGCCGCAATAGCATCATTTGCAGGAGGGTTCCTCAATGATTTACTGGGAAGGAGGCGAGTCATAATGATGGCAGATGCAGTTTTTACCGTTGGAGCCATAGTCTCGGCAGCGGCCTCCGATAAAGAAGTTTTGTTTGTTGGTCGATTGGTCATTGGATTCGGTGCTGGTGAGTCCTGCTAGAGGTGAATAATTATGAATCGTTGTAAATAAGTATGTTTTGAAGCGAAAGGAATGTGAATAATTCTTGCGCATCCTTCCACTACTAATTTTGCCGCAATGAGTGGCGCTATTATATTTTGAAACGTCAATATTATTCTGAGAAACTGCTCTCATCTTTTCTCTTAAAATCAAACCATTCTATACTGGATATTGTATATTATCACATATACCTGTAATTTGATTGGTAGATACAACATCACATGTCATTAAACATTTGGACTATTTTTCCAATATTTCGACAAAGATTTCCCATAAATAGCCTACTATTGAGCTATGACGAGAAGCTATGAGGGCAATAGTAGCTTTTTATGGGAACCTTTCCCCCTGCTAGTCTATAATTTACATACAAATTTATGTGAGTATTATCTTTTTTTATCAAAGACAGGAATATTTTATTGAAAACAAGTATTTACTCCTCTTATATTCGGGTAATGGTGCAAATTAGCTCCCCCTCGGTGACTAGATCTTCGGTTTCTGGAAGATATATAGCAGACCAACGGTCTCCAGTCACCGAGGGGAGCTATTTTGCACCATTTCCTTCATGAGCAGTAAATATTTGTATATTAATAGTCATTATTGCGTATCCCAAGTGAAATGAAAAACGAGATTTTACCACTTTTGAAACACAAAATGTCTGAATCCATTTTCAGGCAAATATTTTTTTAGAATATTTTTAGCTTTTAATTTTTAATTTCATAGTCCAATATTTACATTTTCTATTGACCAACAACAATGTTTCACATGGGAAATGTTTACGTCCTGTATTAACAATTCATCTCTTAGGTCTTGCAGCTACATCCGCACCTGTCTACATTGCAGAAATGGCACCAACACACTCTAGAGGTCGACTGGTCATTATAATAGGATGTTGTTTTGCTGGAGGAACTGCCGCCTCTGGAGTTGTGGCAGGGTCATTCTCTTTTTTTCATTGGGGATGGAGGTAAGTCTGGGTCCAAATGATTATACAATAGACAAGGGGCAGTCTATTTTTTTCTTCGAGTGTTTGGCATGGCGATACACTATAGACAAGGGGGAAAATATATGTTTGTCTTCAAACGTGGGTCATAGTGGTCTATAGCTAAACCGGAAGAAGGCTTGACAGATTGAAGAAAATTGTCCGACAGCGAACCCATTCAACTTTCACCATGCACATGTATATCCGTCGTAAAAACCTTTGATATAAGGCCGCCCTGCAAAAGTAGTATGTATGACTCGTAGGTTTAAAGGTATATTATGTGATCTTTTCCATGGGACGCCCTCAATCGTCGAAAAATATTTGGAAGCTGATTTTCTTGCAGATTTACTTTTCTGATCATAAATCATAAATATATATCCAAGTTACAGAGCGATACGATTCCTAATAACCTCAAAATCATGGTTTAAAGAGTTAATTTAGAGTAAAATTTGAAGGTAAGACACAAAATATGTATTTTAAATCACCATCACAGTATCTTACGGTATCCCGCTGTGAAGAAGAGATTCCAATAATCGAAATGGGATGTTCACGTGACTTTTCATAATCAAAATGACAGCAGTGGCGACGGACGTGTCTACCGCTGCTCTCGACCTTGTTGATCTATCTACATTTAAACCTTATTAAGATGTTTGGTGAATTTTGCACACCCGACGGCCCATTCTTTGTATTTCCCGGGTTATACCAATAAAAAATGCTTAAAGCAAGTCCACTTTGTTGTGCCTTTGAACAGAGTGTTTCCGGGAATGTAGAATTACACAGCGCATTATTAACCCATGACCCCGGAGCATGTTCGCTGAATATATTAATGAGGAAAATGTCCAATTAATAAAATTACATATTAATAAATTATTCGCCAAAATGTTGTTAAATTAGCACGGTTGGTGTAGTGGATGGAACGTTGACATGGGGAGCGAAAGGTTGTGAGTTCGAGCCCCGTTATGATCACATTTGTTTTATATGCGGGGTCTTGTCGCTATGGATTTGTTTGGTCTGCCGACATCATTTGTATGCGTGCCAACACGGACAGCGGTCGGTGCTGGCGTTGACCGTATAAATGACGCCATTTTTGTGTTCGAAAATGTCAAAGTTTGTTACCGTTCTTTCAAAAATAAGGAGTATAATCACATTACAAACACATTTTGTGCGAGAGAAACACACACATTTGGCAAAAATGGCACAATAAAAATCCGTTCGTTATAAATAAATGGATATGGTTTAATAATAAAATTATCTCAATTATACTCGTCGATCTCTGTGGCGTGCATACGTTGGCCATAGCGTTGGCAATCGGCAATCACGGGTGCGATTTCCGTATGTTTCTTGTTATCCTTTTATTTTCCTATTTTTTAAACTTGATGGTGGATTAATGTAACATCATTGTTATGTCAAAATTTTATAAATTATAAAGGCCGCCCATGCGTTTATAGTTTTATTTATTTATTTATTTATCTATCATTTATCTCTTGATTTATTTAACTTTGTATCTAAACAATTAAAATGCGTAAACAATTATATTATTGCTCGATAAATAAGTGATTTAACTTGAGTTCAGTTTAATAATGATAGCAAAACTTGTTGTAAAACCATTTTACCAGTGTGCCCAACAATTTCTCCTTTGCACACTTTGTTTATACATTCAGAGATATCACACTTTTACCTTGTTATAGCTCAGCTAGGCTAATTATATACAATTTATTGTAAGCAAGTTTGCGACCTCTTTGATTTTAGGCTTGTAACACAATACCATAGTGCATTTCGTTAAAACAGTGTAAATTATTTTTTCAACGATACGTATCACGTGATAACCACGATCGTTTTCGCAAAATATCGCAAAATGGCACGGTACCCCCCCCCCCCCCCCCCCCCCCCCCTCTAGTCCTCTCTTATTAAGTATACCCATTACAAATACTGCTCTCCTATATACACCACGATTCATATCCAGTATGCATATTGTACCATTGTCGCCCGATCGTAATGCCAAACTCAAAACCACGCAGCGATTATAGAAGGCGTTGGTAATTTAGGCTTTTTTTTGCCAATCCCCATTATCGTTTGGTGAAACTATTTTTGGCCGATATATTCTAAAATACAGGAGCGATGAGCATCTGGATACCTCAGGGGTACACAGATTGATGTGAGGGAGTATTCTTCGCCTGATACCTAAGCACTCGACGATCTTACTCGATCCTGGCCAAAAACCGGTTGCGATCTAACCATGGTTTATCTATGGTGATTCTCGGTCGGAACCAGCTGTCAATTACGTTCACAGCGGGATCCTTTGAGATTCTGTGAATCACCATATCTATACGCAGTAATGGAAATACCCACACGACTGTCAACCCTCGGTTGACGATCATGTTTGTCACAGCTCTACAGGGTGTCTAAAAAAACGTGCAGGTGTTTACCCAACTTATTGTCCATAAACTTTTAGAATTTGGTGTAACAATTGAATACATATTGATAGACTAAACGCTTAGCTTTCATATGCTGTTTGTTTCATCTGATTTGGTTTTGTCATTCTTGAGATATAACCAATTAACTAAAGGTACCTAAAATCGACGTTGTGCCACTTTACAGTTTGCAATGAATAGAAAGGGTTACTCCGGAGAGGAGGGGGTGGGTGGGGGTTGTTACCACCCTAAGAAATCCAATCCAAAATGCAGAGTATGCTTATTTGGGTACCATGGTATAGCTAGAGGTTTCCTCTATCTATACGTACCAAAACAAGTACAAACATCCCACGCATGACGTCACAATGACGTCACCAAACATGGCCGAAATCCCGCCGTATTCGCTGGACAGTGAAATATAGGCCAACATACAAAATCTTCGCCAAAAAAGTAATCGGAATTTCACCCGGTTTTTGCTTTTGGGAAATGATATTTCTAACATAGGCCTATCCTAAAATATTCAGGACCATACAATTAAAATATTTTTAAATGTCGATTTAAAAAAAAACCTAGTTGTCAACCACCTCCCCCCTACTATCGGATTTTGACGGTTTACCCTACCCCGGGCAAGGTGGCACCCTCAATTATTGTTCGTCAAAATGAGCGCAGGGGATGTAAAAGCGATCACGTAGACGCCCTGGGTCACTGTTCTTTGCGTTTTAGCGCAATCGGCGACCACCCTCCCTTAGGAGGACGAGGGTTTTATGCTTATCTTAAGCATTCTTTCTGTAAAAGTGGCACAATGTCGATTTTAGGTAGCTTTAGTAAATTGATCATATCTCAGGATTGACGAAACCAAATTAGATGAAATAAACGGCATATGAAAGCTAAGCGCTTAGTCTATTCATATGTATACAATTATTACACCAAATTCTGGGAGTTCATGATCAATAAGTTGGGTAAACACGTGCACGGGTTTTTTTTGAGACACCCTATATTAATGATATTTTGTGTACTGATCATAATAGTAGTATTGCTTTATTCCGTAATAATAAGAGGGATTAAAATAATGTATTGGACAGTGTACCCTCGCTAGACTAGTGGTTGAGATACATGCCATACAATGCAGAGGTCCTTGGTTCGATTCCCACTAGGACCACTTTGTCAACTGATTTATTTCCTTTTGTAAAAGTTAGGGTTAGAAATACACAATTATATATACATGTACACGTACAAGCATCTATGAAAACTAAACTGAGACAAATTCCCATTGTAATATAGAAATATATTTGCATTAGTCTCGGTTCAATATTCCTGGATGCTTGTAGGTATATGGTGATCCAAATATTACTTTTCGCCTATTGTAACGTCTTACATGTACGTACAGGTTTCTTTACAAAATATCATTTCTATTTATATTCTTGATCATGTTACGTGCCTTGAGTGCTCTTGAATATGTGCCTTGCTAATTAACATGGCTAAGGCATTTTGATTTTAAACGGGATTCTAAAATCATGTGATATTCCTGAACATGCGCGCGAATTATTATAGTTGATTCGCAGACATTGGCCGATTCACCATTTCAGTCATAGGTAACAGAAGCAAAAGAGGGGGAGGCACTCGAATTTTAATCGTAATATGCATGGATAATACCTTGTCATCATCAGTACCTGTACTATTGTGACGTATTTACCATGTTTACCACTATGTAAAGATAGGGTGAACAACTATTATTAAACCTAGTGACTGGGAATTTGCGGCAAAATGATCTGCATTGACTTTGCCTGCAAACAGGTGTTGTCAATTGCCCGCATATTTTTGATAAAGAAGATGTGTTGTTATTCAGATAAATTGATAAAGGTATTCATGTGGTCTCATAGCCAGAAATACATAAAGTATTGGTCTTGGTTGATATAATTTTTTCTCCATCTAGGCCAAATGGTTTTGTACCTGGTTTATACAAAAGATGATGATTGAATTAATTAGTTTTTTCTCACAAATGAATATGTAGAACGGGTCTTTTTTAGTTTAATGTTTTCTTTATGTCACGTGCATAATAAAAAAGGAAAATAATAAAAAGTGAAACTTGATTATCCACTAAATTATGAATAGGTTGACAAACATAACATTTTTCTTTTGAAAACTATATAAGGTCGATGATGGTCGATTTGTATTATGGCCATGTGTTTTGAACTGACCACCCAAAAAGGGTGGCGGCGTTGCATTTTTGGTGACGAATCATCCATCTCTCTCTATTAACTCAACAACTATATGTGGTAGAGCTATGGTGTAGGTGTCATTTGAAAGCTTATTTATATAGCTACACCGTGTGAATAAATCAGGTATTTCTATAACTGTTTGGCTGAGATATGATTGATTATACTTCGAAAGTCAGGGGTGGCGGCGGTGGCGGTGGCGGCGGTGGCGGTGGCGTCGTGTACAATCTCTATGGGGAATATAGAAAATGTTCCCAATTATACGTTCAAATTACAATAACTCCTCATTTCTGTATGGTACAACCATGATTTTGCTCTCATTTTATCGATTGTTTTATATTCTATAAGTTTCTGTTTCAACAAACGTGTCAACTCTTACGTAACAGTTGTAATCACGAATCGATTGCATTGTCTTTGGCTTTTTCCCTATTCACTACACAGTAAACTTGCCCTAATTCATCGGTTTTACATACATGACTATAACAACAAAATTATTCAACCGATTATAGCAAAATTATACATTTTTGGAAAGCTCTCGAATAGGGGAATTCAGAAATCTTGCTTAAAATAGGATAGGGTGAATAGCCAAAAAAAAATATGTGTAAACTCTAATAAATTTGAAATGTAAACGTTTGTGGTCATTTACTTCCCGATATAGTATATTTCAACAAGTTACACTTGACAACCATTATGTTCTGATGGGTAAATTGCATGAGGAACTAATATGCACACTAAAATGATGATTGGGATAGGAATAAAAAAAATATTGAGCTTTAATCAAAATATGAAAAAAAATCGATATTTTTTGAACATTCTTAATAACAACATGTTACCATTAGGTCTTATGCAAATTGCAATCGCATATTTAGATTCCTTGTGAGATTACCGTTCAGAAAATATATACTTTTAATGGGGTAGAACAAGTAGTTATTGCGATATGCTAATTCGAATCTCAGATGGTGTAAAATGTAAACATCTGGACATGCAACGGGAAGGGTGGCGAGTTCAAAACACATGGCCTTATTGTGGTGACCGCTTCCAAAGGGATAACATATTGTTGGATCAAGTATTTGGTTGCCATGATTTGTAAAGCTACATGATCAGCTATATTCACTAATCACTAAAGCCACACGATCATGAATAGCATTTGATTATGGAACGCAAATAATAAAATCTATAAAAGTACCGCTGTTTCATCATTGGTCAAAATGGGTTCCTCAACGCCCAATGGACGAGGTCCAAAATCGAAACCAATACGCCAGAGTTGATGAATCTACTATAGTATTATTATTATTATTACTTTTACAGTTAAAGGTTTTACCGATTATAAAACGACTCTAAGGATTGTCGGTATTCGTATTTCACAAAGATAATGTCTTTAATCGACCTTAATTCAACCGTAGCTTCTATCATTGGACCAATTGTAAATATAATTTGCCAGGTGTCATGTTTTTCTCTTTTCATTTTTACTCAATACAGGGCCATGTTTGGGATTATAACCATACCAGCCATTATTCAGTTCATTGCTTTCCTATTCCTACCGGAGTCACCGCGCTGGCTCGCAAGATACGGTCAAAACAAGGAAGCCAAGGAAGTCCTGTTGAAAGTCCATGGTCTTCCAAATCTGGCTGAGGAAGAGTATGAGAACATAACAAGTGCAGAGACGGAGCAAAGGAGAATAGAAGAGGAACATAAAGGTAGGATGATAGTTGTTAATAAGTTGTGATTGTTGTTTCAAAGAGTCGCCTATTTTGATAACATTTGTCCACCCTTTTGGCCAAGGTCTTTTTTGTTGTTTCATGTGCATATACCGGCATGCATCTGATTAAGCAGCCACAACATTGCCATGTTGATATATTTTGATGAACAAATTATGCTAGGTTTTTTTTCTGGAAAAAAACACCTCTTGATATAGATGTGCAAGAATGATATAAGCAAGGTCGATTTCTGTGCAGAAAGAATAAGCCTTTTCAACATTTGATCACTTCACAATCAGTAACTATTACGGTTTTATCTCCAACGAGTTTGTGCTGAGACTACACTGCACTGGTACTTGATTTTGGACAATTGACCTTTGGCATCGTCGGTTCCTCATGAATATGACCTATATATACTCTAAACACAGAAGTATACCTGGCAAATTTCAGTATTGAATCGAATGCAGGGCTAAGATTTACCTTTTATCACTGAAATTAAGATTGGAAACTGATTTTACTACCACTCCTACAAATCACCACTAGTAATCCTAATAATTATCACAATTCTACAGTGTCGGGAGAAGGATTTCCTTGCATTGGTGCATAACTGGATGAAAACCATATCAATTATTTGATTTCTACTTTTACTGAAGACACAGATAGATCAATGATTTTACAAGTCCTCCAATCACCAGCTGTTTTGAGGGCCTTGCTTGTGGGATGTGGACTCCAGTTTATTCAACAAATGGCAGGTATCAATTCAATAATGTAAGTTGTCTTCACTTCTTAAAGTGGCATAGCATGCCTATATAAGAGCGTTTGAAATGACTGGCTAATTACTGTTTTACCAGTAAAGTAACTGAGTATGTCTTCGTGTGACTACTCTCTTTTTGGTATCTTGCGGCTAGGTCTTTCTTTGACAGCAATGGACATAAGGTCAGTGTACTTTCATCTGACCTGATATCGATGAAGCAATAACTCTCAACACTAGGCGTTCTATAGGACATCTTGGCACGTGTAACTTTGTTAATTGTGACATTTGAGAGACAAGTGATTTTGTGAAACTCAATAAAAAGGTGGAAATCAACTTCAATATTTGACGCGATTGACTGCCATGCGATTGTTGGGCTAACAAAATGGAAGGTCATTACTAAACTCTGCGTCAACTTGACTTAAATGCGCGTTCATGTCACATTACTCCCACATTCCCACATCCACATATCACACCCCACACCCCGCGTGAATGTCATAGTGTCGCTGGATATCAATAATTACAATTGTGATGTTACAGTTATAAGTTATCAATGAGGCCTAGTGGAATTCTTTCTGGACTTTATTGTGTCCAGAATGAAAGTTGCTGATTATTTGAAAAGTTCTACAATACATTTCTCACATTAGGCATGGAAGTAATGCTTTCACGGGATATACTCGCTAAATATAGTACTTTCATGGTCAGTTTTAAACCATCCATATGGATACATTGAAGACTGTAGCAGAAGTTGTAGCCCACCGAAGTGCCATGTTGACGAAATTGAGTTACGGGGGATTTTGAAGTCGTGTATGGTCAGATTTGTTTTGGAAAATGTTGGGTTAACTGACCCCTCACCAGCCTGGGTCACGTGGGGGTCAAAAGATGGGAATGCTTGAATTTATCTTATATATACAAGTACATGTAAACTTATATCAAATTACTCGATAGGTGATAAGGATAGGATGACAAAAATGTCACCAAGAGGTCAAGTGGGGTCAAAATGCCAGTAACGTCCGATTTACATGAATGATATATCAAATGGTTCGGGCTGCCACAGGCATTCCAAAATATATATAAACTTAAAACTATTTGAACAGCTAGTTTGGAAATAGTTGCATTTGCTTCGATCCGGATCATGATTATAATGGAAGAGGTACTCAAGTCCATAAAGGAGATTACTGATTTCAAGAAATCGCCACAACATTGTAATATTGCCACAAATGATTCTCTTGGTTATGACTACTTCCATCAAATAATAATTAAACGCTACAACGTTTATAGCATGTGTGAAATTTCAAAATATTTAAACGCGTATTTCTAGAAACTACTATTGTGTGACTTAAATACATGTTCAATTAGACATTCGCAAAGCCTTGACATCTGGAAGAATTTAGTATAGTTTTAAAGTTTTAAGGGTCCATTTGAAATAAATTGTTCAATTATTTTCATTTCCAGATACTATAGTGGTACTATCATCCGCATGGCCGGTGTACAATCTGATGTATTGACAATCTGGCTAGCGGCTGCTGTGACATCTGGTTCATTTATTGGCAATCTTATTAGTTTGTATTTAGTTGGCAAGTTTGGTAGGAGGACACTGACTCTCGGGAGTCTTGCAGGTATGTTATTGTGTAGCAAGTAACATGTCAGTTATCGGTTATTTCCTGCCAAACATGTCATGGTACGAGCGATTACGTAGATGTGGGGGTGCACGTGGGAGGGTGTGGGGTACTGGTGAGTAGGGGTGTGGATATACGAATGCCATTATATTTAAGCCAGTAATAAACGAGAAGTCGATAAATTAAGTCTTGTAATGGCAGTTGGCGCCATCGGATACTCACTCTGACTCAAAATATTTCCAGGAGAAAAATCCTTCCGCTCAATATACAGTCGTCGCACCAAACTACTATGGATATCTAAAGTTTGGCCGGTTTGCCATTCCAGTATACTAGGTAATATCTTCTAATTGAGTGGAGGCAGTGATTTGAAATCTTAATCTGATCATTGGTAAATGTGGCTCTATGCTTCCCTGTGTCTTGAGGATGTGTTGCTTCAACGCTTAAAAGTCCATTATATCGCAGCGAAACCAATAGCATCTAAACATTGCCGATATCGCTGTGATTGGTCCATTGTGGTTCCTCTAACGTTAAATGGAATATTTTCAACTCAATAACCGATCGGCCCATGTTATGAATCTACTATATAACAGTAGTTTCAGATTGTTCATATTATGATTTAAGACATTTCTTTTTATTTCACTTTAATTTTTCCATCAGGTTTGATTGTGTGTCTACTGTTTATTAGCACAGCGTTCCTCATAATGTCCATAACCACACCTCCTGTAACTGTATTCCACAACAACGTAGGGGCATGTTCCTCATTTAGGTATGTATGCTTCAAGTTGCAAAGGAAAAGTTAGCAATGACAAATTAAAATCTGACGTACGAAATTTGGCTTTTGCTTTCATTTTTGTTATAATTCGTTCATTGTCATGACAACTAGAATAGCTTCTGGTAACAACAGAAAGAACATTTATATGATAAGCATTTAGGAAAACAACCTTCTTGATAACACAATTGTTGTAGCTCTAGAGATGGCGCGATCTTTGGTGATAATGTAAAGCTGTATCACCATTGTGATTGAAAGTATATCATACAAACATATAACCATATACGAGGGTCGTTCAATAAATAATGAAAGTGAGCATGGTATGGGATGCATGAGTGATTCTATTGAAAGATAATATGATCAATACAAAGTATGAGCCTTTGTCTTTCAGACAATACAGTTTTGGATTTCTAAGTGTGAACTGTGACGTCATAGCATTGTCTCAAAGTAAGTACACTTGGGACACTGCTAAATCAGTTATTTGGCGGTAAATTTGAATTGTTTGTATGAAACATGTGGTAAGAAGATTGTATAACATGACACCAGAAGCAGGTTAATCCCGATTTTTTTTCGCGTAAGTATGATAAAAAGACCATAACTTTAATCCCTGTGTAATTTGATATATGTAGTATAAGAGGGAAAAGTAAGGAGAGGCAATCGAATAAAAGTATACAAATATCAGTTTTTCAAATAGCCAATTTCGTTGAAAAATGCCCAGTAAGTGAATCACTAATATTGCGGAAAATCAAACAATTTAGGAAAAATCCAAGCAATTAAGCAGTTTGAGAGATTCCATATGATAGCTAACTAATTATCTGAACTTATTCGCATGAAACCTGCAGAAAATATGCGCATGCGCAGACGGCAGATTATTTTGAACTGGGCCAAAAATTGCTAAAATCATGAAATTTACCAGATAAAAGCTTACTGTGCCTTCAAATTTTAATCAGAAAAAATGAAAAATGCTTAAATCAATGTGTATATATATTGTGATAGTCAAAATGAAGATATACATGAATGTATCAATCAAAGATGGCTGCCACAACCTCTCGTATTACTGTTACCTTAAGAGCTACTAGATATGTATTGTTAAAGTAATCGTCACATAATTTCAATGGTTTGAGGAAATTTCATGAACAGCTCCTCTTGATATCCCCACTATTATTGCTTTACATTCCACATCAATTTACTAAATTATAATCCCTCCATTGTTCGTTATCCTTTGTTGTTTTCTAAGGTATATTATTGCGGATTTTGCTAAATAAAAGCGTATTTGAGATGGTCCCTTCTTGTTTGTATTAAGGATTTCAGATCTAAAAAAGAGTGTCAAACAGAGATAAGTGTGTATTCTAACTATGTGCAAAGTGTTATCTGTTGTTATGCTTGCATTGCTGAGATATACGCAAATGTATCAATCAACCCATATTCAACATATTACATATCCAGCCAAATAATTGACAGATTTCAGTCAGTGTCTGAAACCTATTGTGTTTATGCTAATGACGTTACATAACCAAAGGTATCTATCAAATCAAAAGTGTATTGTTTGAAAGACAAAGGTTCATACTTGGTATTGACCACATTATCCCTTAATATAATCACTCATGCATCCCATACCATGGCCACTTTCATTATTTACTGAATGACCCTCGTACATTGTATGGCCAGTAAAACGAGGATTTTTGGATTTCCTTTGATTCTTTGCACACTCAGTCACAGACGACGGTGGACAAGATTGGCAGTAAAACCTCCGTTGGTTTCAATGTAAAAATGGATTTTGATTATATGACCCCAAAAAAAATTCATCACACGTTAGAACTAAACTAGCGACAGTATCATTTTTTAAATTTAATCCGTCGTTCAACCGTTGGTCCCATTCGCTTTCGTACGCAAAATTTAACCTCGAGCATTGTCTGCTTAGTCATTTTGCTAGCTCCCGAAGGTCAGTTAATCTTAAGGGTGTTTCTGAATTTTGTCAAATTTACGAGTCTACAACTCCTGGAGTAAAACTATCCGAGATATGGCCCCTATGGCATTATTACCTTTCGAGTATTCTATTGTTTAAAGGAAATCATTGAAAGTATCTTTAATCCATATTTTGACATTTCTATATCATTTCAAATAGCTCATGTAGCAAATGCATACTAGATGAAAACTGCGGTTTCTGCTACCTGAAAACATCGGACGGATCGTTTGTCAATAATTCTGGTTCATGTATCTCTGTAGACCAGACAGATTTTTCCTACTCGTCTATAGGGAGATGTTTAGCAGCAGATAAAACGTCTGACACCGTCTGGGCCATTGATTTCTGTCCTTCCTCCTCGGGGTTCATAGCGCTGGTTGGATTGGTGGTGTATCTGTTAATTTTTGGACAAGGTAAAACGGTACAAGGTGTGCCCAGAGAAATCCACATTCGTAGGAAACTTAAAAGCTACAATCCATCACTACAGTTTTATCAGTTCCAAATTGGCGAGCCTTCTTACAACAACAACTAATACAGAATGGTGTAGGCGCACATGCATGCAACAAGCATTATAGACTAGCTACTTAGAGACCGCTCATTACGTATACTAATACACGCAATTCCTTGACGCTATAGATAATGCCTTCACCATATCATGCAATCATGAATACGCGTACACGATGCTGGTGATGTATACGTATACACGCAACTCCTTGACGCTATAGATAATACCGTCACCAATTGTTAGGGGCGTATCATGGGCGCATCGGAATTCTGGCGCGTGTGCGTTAGGCGTATATCAATCATGCAACCATGAATACGCGCACACGATGCTGGTGATGGAAGCGCAACACGCGTACAGTATGTGTGCCTGCTGAAGCGATGTAACAAGGTTTGATACAGAGTTTGATTTTGCATGTTTCAAACTATAGAGGGCAGCATATTTATATATGCACAGTCAATGGGAGCCTAACACATGTGAGGTGCGATGGATTTTGTTTTTGTTTTTGTCATGGTGAGACTGTCCGTTCTTTGTCTTCAACTTGTAAGCGTCGTGAACAGGCAAGTAGCTAGTCTATGGCAACAAGGGCGTTGTGCATTGAATGCGTGACGCGTGCACTCATCCAAAATCGCATGAGTGTGGCTAATATCGCGCTGGATTACTTGGGCACGCAATGAGATAAAAACCACTGATTGAACTAATAGCAGCATTTTCACCATCATCATCGTCGCTCTTAATCTTCGCCTTATCATAGAATATTAGCTATTATCTGTGTCTATGGGAAACCCCTTTATTAAATAAAAAAGATAAGAAGGTGACGAACGTACATTCAGAGAACTCTTACGGAATATTTCGATTAGTTTGTGTGTGAAACTTTTCAAACCTAAACACTGAAATAATAGCGTAGGCTATGAACTTTTTCTTCTAAATTAATTTGAAATGCCTCATTATATTTCTGTGCTTTCGATGGGCGCTTCGTCTAGAAATTGGTTTACATGAAGAAAGATATCTTAAAACAATACAACATTAGATTAATAAAACATTATGCAATTTGGATACAAAATAAAGAAGGTGTTTTTTAAATAATTTATTACCCTTTCAAATCTCTAGGTGCTTTTGATTCATATATGATTGCAATATAAGCTCACTGAATTCCTTCAAAATCTCACCAACAGGAATGGGTCCAATGCCATGGCTTGTCAATACAGAGATTTACCCGACGTGGGCTCGTGGTTTCTGCAACGGATGTTCCTCAGCGGTGCATTGGGTGTTCACACTTATTGTTTCAATGACATTCTTACATCTGACTAAGGCAATCACGCGCTATGGTGAGGTTTTTTGGGTTTTTTACTACAATGTTCCTTGTTGGAACATTCCTAAAGTGCGTTGTATTTTTTTCTTTCTATGAAGAACTATTTCGAGATCACCTTGAAGAGATTGCAATATTGCATGCAGGAAGCAATGGTACTTCTTCGAGTCAGCAGTGGCGTTACCTGACGAAGGGATGGGGGCAAGCGGGCTAGAGCCCTGGACACTTACCCCCTTCTCAAATGTGTTTCCCGTCTATAGTATGTCAATACACCTTCAAATGTACAGGCTTGCTTCATATTGTCCAGTTATACCATTGCAGATCACTTTCAGGGTCATTTCATTATGCAACGCTGATGATTGAAAATAAGCAATTTTGATAGTTGCTACTCATTGTTGATCTAGAAATCTTCATCATCAGCCAGGTCTTCTTGACTGTGATTCCGTCATAGTATGTCTCTCTTTATACTACCATTAAGGTAGATCATCAGATATACATGTAAATAAAAGTAAGAATGTAGGCTATGTATGCAAATTTAACCATATTACCTCTTTGTATGTACAGTTTTTTTACCAATAATCAGTAGTAAAACCAAAATTGTTTCTATGAAATATAAAGCAGTTTTATCAACCCACCGACAAGATTGTTTCGATATTTCTTTTAACACTACTATTTCACATTAGATAATCATAAAAAAGGATAATTTATACTATGGAAAAAGGAAGTATTCGATAGATATACATAACACATTGGTATTGTATGATTGCAGGTGTCTTCCTACTCTATGCCTTCATGGCTATACTTGGATTTGTATTCTTGTGGGCATTCCAACCAGAAACCAAAGATAAACCTTTGGAAGAAGTCATCGATCTCTTTTCCAAACCTATGTGTACCAGTAAATGCTGTGGCGATACGGGTGAGTTAATGTGTAAAACAATAGGTAGTTTTAAAACATGATCCCCCGACCGACCCTCCGCTTGCGGCTGTTGCTTTTGAAATTTAAGCTCGTCTGCTGGGTCACTAAATATCATTCTTTAACGAAACTGTTACACCTGGTCATATATGATATAGAACCATACATTTCTTCTGTGAGCAGCGATATCAGTGTGTGTTTCAATGATAATGTTGGAGTTTGTATTTTAACACAATGCTCTCTGAAGTCAGTGTACATGAAAAGGTCAAATGGATGTTGTGTTGAGTTTTAGAGAAAATTGATCATTAATACACAACGAGCATGGACAAATCTCTGTCCCATTTACCTGCATAGGTTTTATTTTGACCCACAGTAAGTGACACTAGCAGTCAATGGAGTACAAGCAAACCTTGATTAGATATGATAGTATTTATATGACCCTATCTTAACCCTAACTCCCACGGCTATGTTTTTGCGTGTATCGGGGGGGAGGGGGAAAAGTACAATTTTTTTAACCCGAAAAATCACCGAGTACCCAAGTCTGTGCCCCTATCAACTGAGCTAACTTCCCAGCGCATGCGGCCACAAACTTCGTGGCCACATAACTGCACATATGCCTGCGGTAGGTGACGTAATCGAGCCAATGCAGCAGCACGCGCGTGGATTTTATTTTGGATTATTTTGTATGGTCTAGTGGGGTTAGGGTTATGCGAAAATTAGATCATGTTTATTTGCGTAACTCCACACACACAATTGAACGCTTTTAGAGAAAGGGAAACACGCTTGGCTACCTATAGAAAGTCCCCCTGTCAATATCATTATAACTTTTCACAAGAAAGTCACATTTCCCCCAAATGATGTTTAGTTCAGGAAAAAGTGGTTCTATTTAAGATCCTATACAAGTTTGTTTGCATGACTCCACACACAATTAGGCGTTTTGACAGATTGAAATACCATGTTTACTTCTCCCAAAACAGTCACATTTGCACAAAATCATGTTTTCCGAAAAGTAGCACTTTTCAACGATGCAGGCAAGCGATTGACGTAAATTGCAGACACTTTTGGCTAGTTATGCATAAAAGCATTTTATTTTTAATCTCAAATAAAGACCAGCTTAAGAAAAAGAAAAAGAAAAAGAATATTTTAATTGAAAATAAAGACAATTTTTTTGTATAGGATAATAATAATAATAATAATAATAATGCATTTATAATGCGCCATCTATCTAGACAACCTATTCCGAGGCGCAAACATCAAAACAAATAAAACAAACAGTTAAAATATAAAAACAGTTAAATAGAAATCAACCAGTCAAATCATAAGCAATCTTAAACAGATGAGTTTTTAAAGTCTTTTTGAAATCTTGAAGTGCTTATTCTGAAAACATCATTTTGGGGAAAATGTGACTGTTTTGGGAAAAGTAAACATTATTGGAAAGGGAAACTTTCTAAGGGTAGCCACACGTTTTCCTTTTTCAAAACGTATACTTGTGTATGATGGAGTTCTGCAAACAAACGTGATATAATTTTAGGGTGGGGGCTTAATTCATTTTAACCCTTTATATTCGTAGATGAAGACACGTGGATACAGGGTGTTCCAATAAAATTTAAAAAAATAAAAAATAAAAATAAATAAAAATAAAAATATGACGCTCCATTAACTCCTGAATACAAGTAAGAATAGAACATCTGAAACGCCAAAATAAAGACAAATTAGTTGGCTATAATTGGAAGAAAACCGCGTTTGATTCGGTTCAGTAATTACGAAGACATGAGCGATTACGTAATAGTAATCGAAGAACACTTTCATTCAAGTTTGTGAATTCGTGAAGTATACACATTTTCTTTTGCGCAGCGGGTGGTCACTTAATCATCATTCTCCTTTCAATTAGCCGGCACTGTTGAATACTTTTCTTCATAATTATCATTCGAGTACTGAGTAATAATCGATCGTGATATTCATAACACCCAATAAACAAAAACAATACAACTCATTGTAAGGAGAGATAATACGATTGACTCTTTTAATCTTAAGAGAAAGAAAGAGAAAGTGAAAAAGATGGTTGGATTGGAGTTCAGGCTACTTAAGTCGGGAGGTTTAATAAATAAAAGAACAGGTGAACAATCCAAACAATGACAATCTTTGATGTACTATTGTTGTTCTCAAATGTTATTCATTAAAACGGATTAGGACATTGGTCTATATCTAAATTATAAAGGCACGATTTGAGTAAAGATTTCAAATTCTCGCGTCCTAAATAACAAAGATTGAATTATTGCGCAAAATTGGCGATAGCAAATTTGAACCTTTATAAAGTTTTAAACGTGAACAATACCTATAACCTTTGTGAGCAATAATATGTTGAACTTGGTTAACAGTTGGCATATTATTATTTAGAATAAAAGAAAAATGAGAACAAGAACAAATGCAATGAATGTTATCTTTGAGAGAGAAGTATTATTTATTTATTTTTCTGTGTTGTCTGAATCACTCATTATGAGCAAACTTGGATGGAAGTGTTCTTCGACAACTATTACATAATCGCTCATTTCTTCGTAATTACTGAACCGAATCAAACGCGGTTTTCTCCAAATTATAGCCAACTGATTTGCCTTTATTTTGTTGTTTCAGTTGTTCTATTGTAACTTGTATTTAAAAATTTACGATCACCTAATGGAGCATCACAATTTTTATCGGGACACCATGCATGTAGGGTACTGAGAGATACGTAGGGGAGTGAGCCCTCATTTTAAATCAAGAATTTTGTACCTCATGGTTCTTACGTATAACCTTTTTCTCTCAGTGCCCCTTTAAGCATCTTCAAGTCTACTCTTAGAAATCTCCATGGCAGTCTTAAGGGAACTTCTTCATTATTCATTTAATCTATATAAAATAATATATTTTTTTGCAGAAAGGGGTTCAATGAATCCAACCATGATCATGAAATTGACCACTTTGGAGAAAATTATTAAAAAACACGTTTTTTGACCCATTTTAGGTTTGGAAAAGATAACTCAAAATATATTTTGTCAAATTTTGTCATACTAGTTTTATTATATTCCTCATATAATTTTTTTTGTTTTTGAAAATCTTTTTTTTTTTGAATTATCGAGCAAAAGGTGCCAAAAATTTTTCACTATTTTGGAGGTAATAAAATCACGTTTTTTAAGACAGGTTTGTCATCGCATGAAGTAAATTTTAATAATCAGTTAGAAGGCTTGTTGGATGATGGAAGGAAGTGGTTGGATATGTGTGAAAACTAATTCAATAAGATGATTATTTTCAATACATACATAACGTATGTTTTACTTTTGTTGCTCGTTCTCAACTTAATTACAGATCAGTCATCTGAGCCACTGCTAAAGGAATACAAAGGCATCAATTGTAGGAAAACTACATTCAACTAGAGGACAACATTGTATAGCCTAATGTATGATACGGGATTAAACCTGGTTTAATTAAGCTAAAAAGTTACTCATGGGGCATACGTGGGAGGGTAATGTAAATTATGTGCTATGTTTTCTACGGTGACTATGCCTTCAGGGTCACCGGGGAGTCACTAACAAAACTCGGGTATTTAGTATTTAGTTAAATGGATCGAAATGGGTCGAGATGGATCGAAATGAGTTCAAAGGAGTCGAAATGGATCGAAATTAGTCGAAACGAATCGAAATACGTTGGGAATGCGCACAAGCATAGCTTATTTCTTAAAAGAAAAGGTTATAAAAGCTAAACATATGCTATTTTATCGCAATTACTTCGTAGCAGAAGTGCTAAACAGGAGCTCGTAGGATGAGGATCACTGTTAACTCAAACTAGTCGGGCGCATGCTTGACAAGCTTAAAACTAGTCACAGGCTAGTCCATCGTTCTTGGCTAGTTTATTCTAGTCACGCGGTATTCCAAACTAGTCGAGCGAGCTGGACTAGCTCAAGATATCGGAAAAACTAGTCGTGCATGCTTGGCGTTGGACTAGTTTCTGTACTAGTCTTGACAAACTAGTCAAACATGTAGGGGAAGGTGGGGTAATGGCGGACACATTTTGCCAGAGAGGTATAACACACATATAATACGTCATATAACAATAAAAATCATCTAAACACAAAGCACTGTGAAGGTTCTACCTTTTATCAAGTTTTTATCAACTCATCATTTTGAAATTCGAAGCTACGACGCATTACCCCACACTCTGGGGGTAATCCCGGACCTTATTTATCAATGGCAGCCCTCTTTTTATTGGAATATATTTCAATGGGAGTTAAAAAATACCCTTTTTAAAAGTGTAGCAGAAATCAAAGACCAATGTGACATATTTATATGGTCAACAACTATTACCGATTTATGATGTTAAATTGACCACGCCCATATTGGTTACCATGGAAACGGTACATGTCCGGGATTACCCCAATCCATGTGCAATGTATGGGCACATCCTCTCTTATTATTATGCTCATCATTGTGACTCCGAATTAATTTCTTTTTTATCAGAAGGTATCATACATTACATAAAAAAAATAATAAGACTTTGTTTTCCTTGATGTAGAAATACCAGTTTCAAAGAGAAATTAATACACCAAAATATCAATTTGCCCAAAAAGTGATTTTTGTAATTCTCGCGAGAATTTGCGAGACAACCATCCCATTTAGGTTTTGTGTGATTTCAATGGAGAGGCACCTAACATCATAGGGTTGCAAAATACCACCTTCTTTCACCTGCCTTTAGATACAGCCCTGTCCGCGATTACCCCGCGTCCGCCATTACCCCACCTTCCCCTATATGCACCAGGGGTGTGCCTCTATTTTCCCCCAACCAGTCAGTCGAGCAGGTAACAAGTAAAGGTTACCAGCCCGAATGTTAACTTACCAGCCTAACAAGTAATCTTCATTTTTTTGACAAGATGAAACTAAAGCTTAAAGGAGGTGTCCCGCAAGCATATGCATTATATGTTAGAAAAATAACTATCGAGCCCAACTTTTGTAATTATATAGAACAAAACACCACTCTTTTGTCAAAAAACAAATAAAAACCGCAATCTCTCAACATGCACTTTTTAAAATTCGCGGCGATCGAAAGTCCCAGTGTCGATGATGTCATAGTTATACAATGCACGTGCGCAAATTTGAGCACCGATACCCATGACGTCATCGACACCGGGACTTTCGATCGCCGCGAATTTTAAAAATTGCATGTTGAGTGATGGCAGTTTTTATTCATTTTTGTGACTAGTATGATGTTTTGTTCTATATAATAACGTAATTTCGGCTCGATAATTATTTTTCTAACAAATAATGCTCAATTATGTGCTTGCAGGACCCTTTCTTTAATAAAGATTTTGAACTCTTGAATCAGCGTCACCTTTATTTTTCTGAATTGCCTCATATTCTAATTAAAGGGTGGTGCCCTGTACCAGAGGGGCTTTTTTGTTGTTGATGCATCAAAGGCATAATATGCGATATTTTTCAAGGGACGCCCTCTATCTGTGATTTGGTCCTAGAAATGCATTTGTTGGTATCAAATTGCATTTATAACCATGAAACTAAAATATCACATAGGCTATTATAACTTTAAGAAAACACAAAGTTTGTAAGTTGAATTTACAAATAAAAAATAGTTATAGAAAATGTATTATCCCCCAGTGTTGAACAACTCTAGTGTGCGCAACATTTAATGTAGAAAATGCAAAATGTTGTGTGCAAAAAATGTACTGTAGGAGATGGAAAAGGTAGTGTGCAAAACATTTAATGTAGAAAATACAAACGTAGTGTACAAAACATTTACTGTAGAAAATGCAAAAGGTATTGTGCAATACATTTAATGTAGAAAATACAAACGTAGTGTACAAACATTTACTGTAGGAAATGCAAAAGATATTGTGCAATACATTTAATGTAGAAAATACAAACTGTAGTGTACAAACCATTTACCGTAGGAAATGCAAATGGTACAAAAGGTAGTGTGCAAAACATTCAATGTAGAAAATACAAAAGGTAGTGTGCAAAAACATTTTATGTAGAATATTACAAAAGGGAGTGTGTACAACATTTAATGTAGAAAATTACAAAAGGTAGTGTGCAAAACATTTAATGTAGAAACTACAAACGTAGTGTGCAAACCATTTACTGTAGAAAATGTAAATGGTACAAAATGTAGTGTACAAGACATTTTATGTAGAATATTACAAAGGGGAGTGTGTACAACATTTAATGTAGAAAATTACAAAACGCAGTGTGTACAACATTTAATGTAGAAAATTTAAAAGGTAGAGTACACAAATGTACTGTTGGAAATGCAAAAGGTTTTGTGCAGAACATTGACTGTAGAAAATGCAAACGATAGTGTGCAACACATATACTGTATAAATTGCCAAAGATAATAGAGACGAGCATCTCGGCCTGCTTTTCATAATATCTGGTTAACGGTTGCCAACTCAATGCTTACATACATGGTGCTCTCTTTTCTGCATGAATGAGCGTCACAGACATGATAGATGAAATACGGCAAATCGAGGTCATTTGTTTAAACAAAATCAATGCATTTTGCCCATTTAGTGTGTGTGTTGTGTTTTTTAAAGTAAGATAATCCATCATGTGAAAACAAAATTATTAAGTCTTGTAAAGTTAGTCCTTGAAACCTATAATAAAATGAAATGGATCCAGGAGACTTACGTTATGACATAATCTTGTAATATAAGAACAACCTAATGTAATAACGGTTTAACAGCAGATAATACACTGTAAACAGGCAATGAGGGTGACCTGGATCTATGCAAAGATGCCATGATTAGGTGAGTAATACAGTAGTTAAAAACATGTCAAATTAAAGAAACAGAGCTTTCGACCTAAGTCGATCGCCAGTGTGTAGTAGAATGGTCATAAAGAGTCAAGTGTGAGAGAAGGGAAGCAAAAATATAAGTTTGTGTGACAAATAAATTAGCATAAAGGATGGATTGTGGAGTGAGGAACTGGTGATAAATATGGAACTAATCATCAATATTGAGCCCAAAACTACTAAGTTGCTGGATCAAGAATTTATCTTTAGTGCGACGGGTGTGCAAATGGTCAAATGGAGGGAAGCATCGATACCAATGATGGTAATATGGTTAATATTGTGGTTGAAAGAGTTGAAATCAGCGCAAAAACGAAGTCACGTAATTGTACACAGAGTCCTAATGAACCATTTTATTTGTCATTGTTTAAAATGCTAATCGATTCATTGTTTTAATTTTGAAATAAGTATGGGGATCATCAACGCGTATGAAACAGTTAGTCTAGTGTAGCGTAATGGCCACGCTCTAGCGCTTCCACGTAGGAATCCCAGGTTCAATTCCTCATCCAACCATATCATTATATATGGCTTTTTTGATGTAACATACCTTTCTGCAGCGTTTATAGTTAACTCGTCGGATCTGAACAAAAGAAAAGCCCATCAATTATCATATTTTGTAGTATGGGATAAACGCTGAGGGTGCTATGCGATGCAGTTATGATAAACAATTTGATGATTTGCCTGGTGGTTTTTCAGACTTTTTGAAGCCATGTCTTGCAAGGCAATAACGGTTAGCAATCACAAAATGGCACAAACCAAGATACGACTGTAAAGCAAGTTGTAAGAATTGTTGGCAGTTCTTCATACCACAAGGCTACTACATGTATATGCAATAATGCAAGACATGTCCCGCGATGAAATATCACCACGGAGACACGTAATGTAACAACACGCCTATGTAAGACCATTAGTCTATTGAAGACAGTTTTTATCCTGAGTCTGTTCCCTCTTCTAACAAATGTGTGCTTTAAGCCTTCGGGGAAGTGTAGTGGCTCGTGTCTTCTAAGTGTACACTGTTACCGTTCCACGTTTGCAAGACAAGACTTCAAAAACTCGCCAAAACCAGTCATTTTTACCCAGCGTGACAAGCCCCAAAACCACCTCATTCGCAGCAGGTCGCTGCACGTTAGCACTCATGATTCAATGCATAACATCAAAACTATCAGTATATGAAACAGAGATATGAAGCTATCGAAATAGAACTGCTAACCTTTATAGACTTATGAAAGTCTTTATTTACGCTATATTGTTATTGTTTACGCTAGTTGTTCAACGTGTATTCATTCATGTGTGTGTGGGTGCTTGTTGCATTTTCCCCTTTCACATGGAATATGTTATTTCATTACAACTACTGCATGTACTGCATAGCTATTTAATTGGATAATATAAAGTCATAATGATAGGTTTGGTGATGCGTTATTGGCTTGCGAATTGAAAACTACAATGAAAGAGCTTGTTGAGAGGCTAAGCCCGGACAAAACTGTAGCCCCACTTGGATTGTCTTGGTTTTTGCCGGACGAACCTTAACTGGATTGGACTGATGTGGTGTTTAGAGGGCGGTATACACGGTGTTTTCAATATACTTATTGCCGACGGGTTGGAACCCGATTGTTTATTTTAAATGTATATATAATCGTATGCAAATTGGGAACCAAGACAATGCAGGGGGTAATTCTTAAGCTGCCGAAAGTCAATGGTTTTCTCCATCCTCTATGTTGTTCTCGGCATTTAGCCGGTCCCGTCTGTGTTAAGAATTGTTTCTATCAGATTTGCACGTTGTATCGGAGTCACAGCCGCCGAGAATCTCAGTAGCAGGGGCCTGACAAAACGTAAGCAGGGATTACAGGCATGAGATTCAGGGCGGATATTGTACGCTTGTATCTCTCAACAAAGACTTAGTAAACATAAATGCTCATTTAGGTGGTGCCCATGAAAACACAGTCCCCTGTGATCTAGTGGGTAGTCCGATCGTCGCAAATGCGAGGTGATCTAGTGGTTAGTCCGATCGTCGCAAATGTGAGAGGGACCGGGTTCAACCCAGTGTATTTTTAAGGTCTTTGTTAATTTAATTCACGCCAGTTTGTGAGTCTATTTATTATTTATTCAACTCACTTACTCGGCTTGTATAATTTGCTCGATCCTCGCGTGAATTTGACTGGCTTGTCATAGATTCTGCTAATATAAATTGTTAATATTTACTTGATGTATTTTTATTTTTTTCGTCATTTATTCAACTGGCTATCAACATCAAAATATAAGCAACACAATAAAGGAGGTCTGCTGAGCAGCCAGGGAGCACTGAAAGCACAAAAGAGTACTATAACCACAAGGTGCAGTGCTCCCCCTGCATTCAGTGAGCATAGCTATATATATATATATTGGTTTTTTTAAAAACGCATATCGCATAGCTATTTTCCCAAGTGTATGTGAGACGGTCCTTCTGTCTTTTTTTTGGCATAAACTACATTATTGCAGCGTTTATTCGTGGATACATAGATGTAATTGTATACTTTATTTTAGTACGTACTTCATCCAGAAAAGTGACAAATAATTCGGCGGTCATCGCCTAAATTGACTTTCTTTCTAACTTTATCTTATTCAGGGAAATAAAAATGGAATCTAAATCAATTGAACATGGCACTGTAGAGGAAAACTCCTCACCGCCTTCTTTGACTACAGTCCTTATACTCATCACTGTCTTCAGTGGCATCGGTACTTTTCTGTGTGGTTATACATGTGGTATTATATCAGGAGCAATGATTCTGCTGAAGAAAGAGTACAATCTTAGCATTACTTGGCAGGAGATGATAGTTAGCATTACCATAGCGGCGGCCGCAATAGCATCATTTGCAGGAGGGTTCCTCAATGATTTACTGGGAAGGAGGCGAGTCATAATGATGGCAGATGCAGTTTTTACCGTTGGAGCCATAGTCTCGGCAGCGGCGTCCGATAAAGAAGTTTTGTTGGTTGGTCGATTGGTCATTGGATTCGGTGCTGGTGAGTCCTGCTAGAGGTGAATAATTATGAATCGTTGTAAATAAGTATGTTTTAAAGCGAAAGGAATGTGAATAATTCTTGCGCATTCTTCCACTAATTTTGCCGCAATAAGTGGAGCTATTATATTTTGGAAAGTCAATATTATTTTGAGAAACTGCTCTCATCTTTTCTCTTTAAATCAAACCATTCAATAGAATACTGGACATAACATAAAATATTTGGACTAGTTCTCCAATACAGGTTGAGTCAAAAAGAAGTTTTTAAGGGTGAAAGTCTTATTGTAGTCACTGATTATTTATTTTAGGCACACCATTCCCATCTGTGTCTGAAACTCCCGGGCTGTAATCTTATTTGAATATGAATGACCGTGTGTACATTTTGCTGCCCACTTAGAGTGGGTAGATATCAAGAGAATTAAGCATTCCGTGGACATCTAAAAAATGGGTTCTTTTATTAAAACAGGCATGTAGCTCCTGATATAATTGATCGATTTCAATGATTTCTTTTGTCATATGAGCGGAATAAGTTGCTCTTTGAATACGTGTCTCATTGGTTTGTCAAATTTGTTTGGTCTATTTTTAAACAAATATTCATTCCCGTACAATTTCTTTTTGACTCACCCTGTATTTCACACGGCAAAGATTTAATATAAAACGTAGCCTACTATTGAGCTATGGCGAGGAGCTATGAGGGCAATAGTAGCTTTATCATGTTTATATGGGAACCTTTCCCCAGCTAGTCTGTAATTTACATACACATTTATGTGAGTATTATCTTTTTTTTATATAGGATAGTATTGAAAACAAGTATTTACTCCTCTTTTATTCGCCCCTCGGTGACTAGATCTTCGGTTTCTGGAAGATATATAGCAGACCCACGGTCTCCAGTCACCGAGGGGAGCTATTTTGCACCATTTCTTTCATGAGCAGTAAATATTTGTATATGAATAGTCATTATTGCGCATACCAAGTGAGTTGAAAAACGAGATTTGACCACTTTTGAAACACAAAATGTCTGAATCCGAAATATTGTTCAGGCAAAAAAAAAAAAAAAAAAAAATTTTCAGTTCATAGTCAAATATTTACATTTTCTATTGACCAAAAACAATGTTTCATATGGGAAATGTTTTGATATGTTCTGTATTCACAATTCATCTTTTAGGTCTTGCAGCTACATCCGCACCTGTTTACATTGCAGAAATGGCACCAACACACTCTAGAGGTCGACTGGTCGTCATAATAGGATGTTGTTTTGCTGGAGGAACTGCCACCTCTGGTGTTGTGGCAGGGTCATTCTCTTTTTTTCATTGGGGATGGAGGTAAGTCTGGGTCAAAATGGTTATACAATAGACAAGGGGCAGTCTATTTTTTCTTTGAGTGTTGGGCATGGTGATACATTATAGACAAGGGGGAATATATGTTTTTGTCTTCAAACGTGGGTCATGGGGGTCTATAGCTAAACCGGAAGAAGTCTTGACAGATTGAAGAAAATTGTCCGACAGCGAACCCATTCAACTTTCACCTACAAATGTATATCCGTCGTAAGAGAGAAGATCTGTAAGTGAAAATGATGGTGAAAATGATGGTGGTGAAAATGTTTGGTGAGGTAGCAATAAAAATGATAAAAAGATCGGATTTGCTTTGTTGCCATGGCAACAGGGAAAACAAAAGAACGATATAGCAAGAAATTGCTATTTGAAAATCTCAACATTTGAGTTTGTTTGCAAATTGTCACAAAAAGTGTAATGAATAAAAATTATTACTGATTTTATATTATGTTGCTACACATGTTGTTCTACAACAACAAAAATAATACCAAAAAAAAAATTGCGTTTCGGGAAATCCCCAAATGGATGCTTAAAAATCCCCATATTTGACAAATTTCAGAAGTCTGATTTTAGGTCAACTATGAACCCGTGTATAAATCCAGGTAGTGAAATGTTATATATGTCCAATTCAAGATAGAAACAATGAATCTTGCTCAACTCAAATCCACTTTAAAATAACTTGGATATTACTTTTTGAAAGGGTGCTGGCCCGTCAAATTTGTCTCATTCTGTAAAAAGGCTCAAATTGAATGTATTAGCATTTTCATGGGTACTCGAAAAGGTAAAATATCAAGTATAAAGTCAATTATATTGTTTAAAATGTCTCATACTAGTTTTGTTTTTATTTATTTTAGCCAAATAAATAACTATTTGCGCATGCGCAGAATTTATAAAGCTAATAACTTGCTTATTCCTATATAATAATCATGAAATTTGGTCAGTAACTCTATTGGATAAAAGATTTCCTGTCAGATCGTACCCAGCAAGTCATTTTGGAGGGAAAGAAGAGCAGTGTTGCCATTGTCTCATCGGGGGTACCCCAAGGCACAGTACTGGTACCCTCCTTGTTTCTGGTTTTCATCAACGACCTGTCTGAGTGTGTTTCATCAAGTATTCGCCTCTTTGCTGACGATGCCCTTCTATATAGACCTATCCAATCCCAAGAGGACAAAACAACCCTAGAGAAAAACCTCGCTAATCTACAGCTTATGGGAGAAGAAGTGGCTAATGTCTTTCAACGCAGACAAATGCGAAGTGTTACGAATCTCCAACAAGAGAAACAACATCATTGGAGTATCACCTTATTCCATCCATGGGACTGCACTCCGTACCGTAGAAGAGGCAAAATATCTTGGTGTCACCATCCATAAAAATCTCAGCTGGAAACCTCACATCAACAATATCTGCAAAAAAAGCAATAGTACCCTTGACTTCATCCACCGCAACCTGAGGAGATGTCCTTCTAAGATCAAGGAACAGGCCTACAAAACATATATTCGTCCCATCCTTGAGTATTCGTCTTCAGTGTGGGACCCACACACCTCAGAGCTGATCTCCTCGATTGACATGGTGCAGCGACGTGCTGCTAGATTTGTTACGTCTGACCTGACTACAAACAAAAAAGCAGCGTGACCAAGATGCTACATGAACTTCAATGGCAGACTCTCTATGAACGCCGGGCTCAAAGTAAAATCCTCATGCTGTATAGGATCATGCATGGCATTGTCGCCATTCCTGCTGCTCCACCCTACTTGCACCCTTCTTCAAACCTAACCAGAGGTCACCATCTTCACTTCCAACAGCAACACTGCAGGATCCTCTCATACCAGCACAGTTTCTTTCCAAGTGTCATTTGCATTTGGAATGCACTACCATCCACGGTGGTATCAGCTCATGCAGTCTCTGGCGATCTTCCGGAGCCACCTGAAGCCACTCACCTTACGCTAGCCAGCCATGGGCTCCATTTTTACTTGCACCTGAGAGTTTTTGTTTACGCACTTTTCGTTAATTAATGTTCCCGAGATCGGAACCATTGCACCAAGTACGACAATACTCCGCATTTGAGGGATGTACTTCAGAAGTTAGACAGGCACCCGGTACAAACATCACCACTCTGCACCATCAATTAACATGCTGCAGTACTTCACCTGTGCCTAACACTACAATTCAGGTAACACATTTTGTAGAACACTCATACCTTATATTATTTTTACAATATACATTACAGAATTGGCTCTATACATGTAAACAAAGTGACACATAATTTGGTGTTTTAATTTCATAATATGCAGGCTTGCATCAATGTCCAAAACCAATGTCATGGCCAATTGGGTAAACAATCAAACATATAGTAACTATCTTAGGAATGTGGACTATAATTTATATCATGGCTAGCTATAAGCATGATAAGCCACGTTGAAAACATTTAGCAAACCATATTATATAAGGCAATAAAAATAAATAACATGTTTAGCATGCCCTCCCGTTTCCTTTTTGGGTCAACTTATTTGGCTTAAACTATTTTATACAGATAAAGTGCTAAAGAAGTGTTGCCATTTTCTCCACAATAAACATTAATAAATTGAGGTGAATTGGTTGGTATAAGCATATACCATGGAATTATATGTGATTGTATAGTTGTCTACCTATTTTGTACTTTGACAGGAAGTGTGGTGAACAGCAGAACCCGTTTATAAGCAGCAAATGTCGTGTTCGTTTCATCCTTGTGGACATAATCCAAGAGTTCCTTCTCAGGAAACTGTCTTTGTTCTTGGTTGGTTGGTATATACGTTTTTCTGTCATGACTGACAGCTCGTGACGTTGGTGATGACACGCCACTTTCGTCGGTCAGCAGCCAATCGATAAATGACTGCAATGAAGACATTTCATCACATTAGCGCAGTCTACAACTTATGAAAACCAGTGGAGATGGAAATTAAATAGATTTGATTCTCTCTAGGGTAGGCAAGTTTGGTTAGATCCAGTAAAGGTGGCAAAACAAATGAGACTAGAAAAGGACAGAAATGGTCAGAAGCGATTCAGTACTAGTGAATATTTGACATCCCAACAGATATCAAGTTTTTTCAAGACTTGCATCAAAGAAACGGACAACTGGAGGAGGACTAATCCGGAAAGATTTGGATGAAGTCAATGAAGAAAATGAAAATGGTTGTGACAGTGGATGTGAATTGGAACAATTGGAAAACCTGAGGAGAATTAGAGAGAGAACTACAACTGACTCATCCAATAATTTGTGGATTATTGAATATTTATGAGCTGGTGAAAAAGCAGAAACTCTCGTCTAGTACTAATATTCGACTCTTATTGACATTTGTAACCAATGGGTATCAGTACAAGTGATATAACAACACATATCAGGTGAAAGGCTCCATATATTGATAAGATTAAAACATTTGTTGGTCAGTGCTCTTGCAGTCGACACTGAATTCAAAAAGCACCATCCAACTATGTTTTCACACCATTCTCCCATTAATCAGTATTTTTATGTGAAAATATACTGTTCAATCTCAATTTTCAGAGATAGATAATGTATGCATGCATGTGAAGGGTGTAGGTTAATTGGTGGGTGCGGGTTTAGGGGTGAAGTGGTGGGTGGGTTGGATAGGTTGGGGTGGTAGGGTTAGATTGGGTGGTAGGGTTTGGTTGGGGTGGGTGGGATAAGTTGGGGTGAGTGATCTTTTAATTTTCAAAGAATTTGCATGTTTTCAGATTTTAAAGATAACTCTGCATTCCATTATTTCAATGCTGTTATAATGTATGTCAAATTAGAAATATGCATGCCCTACTTAGAAATACAAAGGTCATTCCTGACATCACCTCTTTAAAAAATATAATTTTTAGGACACAAAATTATCCCAAATAGCTAAACATTTCATTTTCTATGCAGGATTAACATATTGGGACATGTTGCAATACCTTAGATATAACGAACAGTAAAATTAGATTTAGCATTTTTTATGAAAATAGCCATTTTTGTAGAATGTGTGTAACATACAGGACCAAATATCCCAGTTATTTTATTTCCTGTATGATTTACCAAAGGTATGAATAGTTAAATCCATGAAAAAAAATATTTCAAAAAACACTACCTCGGCTGCTGTGGCGTTTCAAAGTTGAGGTAAAATGAGGTTATGGAAAATCGCTAAAAAGAGTGATTTTTCAAAGGTTGTATTGGGGATTTAACAAAGTGCAGAAAAATCTGGCAACATTTTGTATGTAAAATTGAACAATGATACATTATAGTAAAATCATAATTGATATTATTTTATGTAGCAGTTTTTTTGTCAGTAGCACAAACCTACCCTATTCAGACCCTTGAAAATTGTAAAATACTTCATCATCATATTTTCATCATCATATTTTGAATTACGTTGCCATGGCAACCATGACACTAGGGGTAGTGATCATGGTAGGACAAACTATTTGACCCAAGACCTATATCCTGCCAAAGTGTCGATTAAATTTGGTGAACTTCATTTTTTAATTTTGTCTGAACCTTGCTAAATGTTTCTGGACCCTATCTCGTAAAAACCTTTGATATAAGGCCGCTCTGCAAAAGTAGTATGTATGACTCGTAGGTTTAAGTGACTTTTTTATAAGGCACAAAAGATGTATTTTAAATCACCATCACAGTAGCTTACGGTATCCCGCTGTGAAGAAGAGATTCCAAGCATAATATTGAAATAGAATGGTCACGTGACTTGTCATATAATCAAAATGACAGCAGTGGGGACGGACGTGTCTACCGCTGCTCTCGACCTTGTTGATCTATCTACATTTAAACCTTCTTAAAGGGGCGTGTACATCTCAAGTGTTTGTCCTGGACAAAAATCACATGACTCGCTTCGCTCCCAAGTCCTGGCGTGCCCGGCAAAAAGCCCATGATGCAATTCTTAGTCGTAAAAGATGTGCACATAAATCGACAAAATGCTGTACGAACGAAAGATAATATATCTAGAATTGTTTCAAAAAGTAGTGTTATTCGTTACATTTAAATCAGAATTACATTCTTTAACAGTAAATAAACAACTTTTGAGCGAGAAACTATCTTAAAACTGCAAAGATTAAGAAATATAAAGCATTTTAAACATCTAATTTATAGAAGAGTGGTATGTTGAACCATATTACTTTTGTTTGTTAGCGAGTTCACATAGCGCATGGTTGGCTCAGCGGTAGAGCATTGGACTAGTAATCCGGAGGTCGTGGGTTCGAATCCTATCACGGCTTGACATTTTATTTTAATCGTTTATATACATTTTTTTAAATTAGTTTTCGATATTATTTATCATTTCGTATAATCATTCATTATTGTTCCATTATAGTTTATTTTGGAATGTGGAATTATTTACGATTTAATTTTAATTTTCCACTGACTGGTTAGTGTGCATGGCATCATGAAAGGTGACATGTACTGCGGTATACCACCGCACTGTCCTACTCATGCAACAGGCCAATACAATAGAAACTCGTTGTGTGTTATTATCGATTGAGCTAAACTTGTAAAGTAAATGCCAGCCGTTATGTAATACAAATCAATGTGCCTGTATTATTATTATTGAAATAATGTTTCGGTGGTGTAGGAAATAGGAAATAAATACACCACCATTTGTAGTTTCTGAGTAATATATTTAAAACTAGCTAGGACGGTTCACGGATTTCGCGGCTCGAAAAGGATGTTTGAATTTGATCTCAATATAATATAATCCAAGCTGCTATAGGCAAAAGCTATATACAAATGGCCGTGCAGCTATTTCGTGAAAAGCTATACAGCCGATGATCCAGCAGCAACCCTTTCCCTAATCCTAACCCCAACTCTAACTCTAACTCTTACCCTAACCCTAAGGCCAACAAAAGGTAGGGTCGGTAGGTCGGAGTGTTAAAAGATCTTGGGGTTTTTTATACGGATATTGTATTTGGGAATTTAAATTCGGCATGGATACTGTGTCCAAACACAAAACACAAAACACATCGCTTTGACAATAAAAGTAGAACTCTTGTTCATGAGTTTGCGACATTGCTGCTTTACTCTCGGCCACCTTCACACTGCTGATTTCGATCTCCAACACAGAAAACTTTTCTAGGTCACAAGTGGGTCACAAGACACATTTACGTGAGTCTTTCTTATTTTAACCACCTAAATGGGTCAATGTGACTCAGATCACAAGTACATTGACTCTCTTGTGATGGGTCATTGTAATCCCGAGAATGTAATGGGTCATTTGACTCAATTTTGTGTAGTTACTGGGTCAAGATCGATACTTGACTCACTTGAATTTATAACTAGGTCAAGATCGCTGTGAGTCACTTTCGTGTTTTACTAGGTCAAGAACGATGCTTGACCCGGCTGTATTTTTCTGGGTCACAAGCGGGTCACTTGACCTATTTGACCTGAGTCACTACTATGTAACTTACCTAGATGGTTGAAATGACCCAGACCATGAAGTAGGCCTACAGTTACTCATCTGAGATATGACAATGGGTCAACTAACATACTTGCTTATGTGACTCACTTGATTATGTGCAAGTGTGTCAAGATCGAGTCAATATGAGTCATTTGACTTACTTGCTCTTGTGCTGGGTCATTCCAACCATGAACGTAAACAGGTAAACTGACTCAGTTCTGTATAGTTACTGGTCAAGATCGACATCTGACCCACTTGTATTTTGCAAGTAGGTCAATATCGATATCTGACCCACTTGCATTTTACAAGTAGGTCAAGATCGATAGCGGGCGTTGTGTAGCGCGAATGGTATTATGGGAAGGGTCCCAGCCAACATCGATCGTGGGCCCACTTTGGGCCTTCATGGGACCCTTAATATTTTGTCCACTTTGGCCTGTATACGGGCCAAAGTGGACAACATATTAAGGGTCCCATGAGGGCCTACTGTGGGCCCACGGTCGATGTTGGCTGGGGTGTGCATCAGCTTCTTTAAAAATAACACCATGGAAAGTAGATTTCGTAAGGATATATATATCCATTTTATTAACATGATTAATTCGAGACGTCACTCACTAAGTGATTGTTCACAAACCAGATACATGGGACCCTTAATATTTCTGAAGACTCACTTTGCAGTTTGTTGAAATTTAAATTGTGTTTCAGTCATGTAATTTTTGGTGTGACCCATTTTTCAGTTTGACCCATTTCATCATTGGTGTGTCAGTATGACTCATATGATTTCCACTGTGTGTAACTACATGGATGAAAACAAAGACCTATGAAAATGGGTCAGTTTGACCTGCTTAGCCATGTCAATCTGACTCATATGAGTGAGCTGATGTGACTCATTTGGATTTGAGGCGAGTCATGTGACCCAAGATAGTGAGTACTAGTCATGTGCAGAAACTCGTTAAATTTGAATAACGTGTCATATGACCTATATACATGTGTTGTTGTGACCTACTTTGTAGGTTATTTTGACCTATTATATGTGTGTCATTTGACCTACTGTATTTGCCAAGGGTGTAACTAGGTGGATACTCACTTACGTGAGTACCGATGACCCATTTAAAGTTGTCTGTGAAGTAAGTGTCAAATATAATTTTTGTACCAAGTTTGCAACGCGCAGATACCGTGTAGGTCGCCGCCATTATTACAGAAAGCGAAAGAACGTTGTGTTGAAGTTTTGTTAGAAATATAAACGTGAGAGTATTACTAAACCTATTTTTCCTGTACTAACTACCCCAACTTTTTATACTATGTTGAAATTAATATTCATGCCGTTGAGCAACATTTTGGGAACAAATATTAACCGTAACTAGATTTCTTCATATTTTCTTACAGTATAAAAAATGACATCACTTGCACGTGCCAACCATTTTCATTTAGTCCTTTTAATAGTCCCCGCGGGTGCCAAGTTCACGCAATAAACATCATGTTACACGAGATTGCGCATTGGGGGATGGTGTTATAAAGACCAGATTGAATATGTCATACGAAATCAGGAATAAAACGGTCCGTTTGGCCGTTCAAATTGCTAAAAATGTTGTTTAAAAAAATAATCGAAAAAAAACAAAAAACGGTCGGCACCACAGGTACACGGTTGGTCAGACGTGGACAAACAAACAATTTATTTTTCTTGGCCCAACTCTACCTTACCCAACCCTAACCCTAACTAACCCTAACCCTAACCCTTACCCTTACCTTTACCTTTACCCTTACCCTTACCCTTACCCTGACCATAACCCTACCTAACCATTACCCTTACCCTAACTATAGGTTGTACAGTCTGGTACCATAGGTTGTATAGTCTGGTGAAGCAATTGGCTACCCGATGATAGGTCGTATAGTCACTTCCATATCATAAACAGTGGTAGATTTGTCAAGCAATTGAAGCAACGGTGTGTGGTTAGTCCACTGTTAAGTTGCGATTTTGTCTCAAAACAGAATGCACATATAAAATGGCGATACATTCTTAGTTTTTACTCAAACCCTGGTATTTCAAATTTGGGCATCGATGGGTATATCATTTTGTGACAGCCTGTGTATGAATAAATGCACCAAATTGGAAACAGACAATTTTGCGCATTTGACTTAAATGTTTTCTGAACACTTTGGAATACGTTTCATTTATGTAATGTTAGCATAACACTGATGTTTTGACAATTTCTTTTGCAAAAACCCACATGAATGGAATCTGAAGAATGAGCACGTGTTTACCATGTTTGAAAGTGATTTCAATGTGTATTGTTTTGAGTTATACAATCTAACATTTTATAGCTCATGGGGCCTCAGAAATTGTTAATGTTAAAAACTTATTTTACAACTTATTGAGCCACTTGTTGGCGCACCCGCTACGACGGTCGCCTCTATCATGTTTATAATGTTGAGTTTAAACATAAAACTAGTCGGCATACCCACCTGCACTCTCAGAACAGGTATTAAATAACCATGGGTTAAAAGAATGTTGGTTAAAAAGTATACAACATTGGTTAAAAATGAAGCGTTGGTTAAAAATTACTTTTAATACTGCGTTGGTTAAAGAGTAAAAATATAATCAATTTTTAGTTTAATCAACGTTGGTTAAGGCATCATAATTTTAACCAACAATAGGTCATAACAAGATTCCCGCCAAAGAATTTCATTGGCGAGGAAAATATTTTGCGCATATTATTTAGACCACGTCAGAATTTGTATATGAAATCAATCGTGTTATTTCCCACCCCTGGTATTTGCATTGGCGCTCTTCAATTGGCATCATGTTGCCAGTTAATATTGGACCAATAATGGGCATATTATTAAGATATATAATATATATTAAAATAACACGATAAATAACACGATTGATTTCATATACAAATTCTGACGTGGTCTAACAATTGCGGCCGCTGTTTCAAGTTATCGCTTCCCGGCCTCGTAGCTAGGATCTTGTGCCTTGTCCTGTCCCTTGTTGGTCCTGGCCACGGGTTGGCGCGCCAATATTGAAAGCCAATATCGGGCCAATGAAACACCAATATTGTAATGTTGTATGGGTTAAAAGTTTAGCAAAAATAAATAAAAGTGTATCCAACATTTTTTAACCAACAAATGATTAAAATTTGTAACCAACCACAGGTTAAAGTTTAACCAACCACTGTTGGTCAAAACATATTAACCAACAAATGATTAAAATTTGTAACCAACCACAGGTTAAAATTTAACCAACAGCTGTTGGTTACAGTTTTAACCAACCAATTGTGTGGTTCACCTGGTAACCTCCCGTTGGTTAAAATTTTAACCAACATGGTTAAAGATTTTAACCTTTGTTCTGAGAGTGTGTGATCTTTTCCAGGGGACGCCCTCAATCCTGGAAAAATTGGAAGCAGATTTTCTTGCAGATTTACTTTTCTGATCATAAATCATGAATATATTCCAAGGTACAGAGTGATACGATTCCTAATAACCTCAAAATCATAGTTTTAGAGTGAATTTAGAGTAAAATTTAAAATAAAAAAGATTGTACCGCTCGGTACAATCTATTTTCAAACCATGCATGATTTTGAAGTAATTAGAAATCGTATCGATCTGTAACTTAGAAGATCTTTATGATTTATGATCAAAAATGCAAATCTGCAAGAAAATCTGCTTTCATAGTAAAATCAATGATAGAGGGCGCTACTTGGAAAAGATCACATACTATGCCTTTAAGTCTCACAGTGTTTCACAGTACAAATAAAATATCTGTTTCACCTGTGGTATGATGTGGTCAAGACGAGAGAGAGAGATTTTGGACAGCGAAAACGGAAAATTACCCTCAAAATGTATACAGTCATGTTTTTGCTGTTTTTCTCCGTATTGAATCGATAGATCTAAGACTGCGATTTCAACACAGAAAATGGAATTACTGTTGGATTATATCTAAATATAATATGGAACGATCATATTGCAAGAGTTAAAGGTTTTGTACTTGCAGATAGCATAATATGAACTCCAATGTATTATATGCTTTTAGCATATCTGGAATATTTCTAATCGGTCACATTCATTGTAAAATGTATGTCGTAGTGATGCCTCTTATGTTAAATATTTAGAATCTTTATGAGTTTCTGTGTGTGCAACCTTCAGAATAACCAATCAGATAGTCAACCGTACAGAAAATCAATTCGTGAAGAGACTTGAATCATCTTCAGTTAGTCCTGTAATTGATATATCTCAGTTCAAAAACAAACTACTTTTGCAGTATTTCTTATAGGGGAGGGTAAAGCTGAATGGTTGTCTTGACCTGGATCTGGATAATCAAAATGCAATTTAATATCAAATTAGCCATTTCTATTGTTTGCAGTCTGTGAAGTGAAAGAGATATCTGAAATTTAGACCAGTTATATTTGACCTTATTTCACAGAAATTCACACTAAATGGAAATTTGGTTTTCACTGAACATATGGTACTGATATCAATATACTTGTAGCTGAGATTCAAAGCTACAATTACGGAATATTGCGTAACACTTTCCACGCGGCTATTGGTTTTACCATATAAAAACAGATGTTCAGAAATCTTTCCCAATCTATCTCAAGGATTACTGAACCAATACGAGGCATGTTTGTATTTATTTCAATGCATTTCACATGCTGATTCCAAGTATGGTTATGAAATTTAACAATTTTGACAACAGTTTGAGACATTTTAGAATGTCGTCTGACGCCTGCCACGTGGAAAGTGTTAAAACTGGCTTATATAATAGAAAAGGTAGTTGGCAAAAAAGGAACAATAGCGTAACCTACAATTTTTCCTGATCTTTGTACCATTGAAATTGACAACAGAGAACTGTAGTCAATCTCGGGGGGAAAATACCTTTACTTTTGACATGTTTGACATTGCTGAAAACTGACGTCATGAAAATAATGTTTGCAATATGTTAATATTGCAAACTATATGCAGCGGGATATACATGTACATTGTATCAAACACCATTGTAAATTATCAGGTGATGTATGTATTAGACCAATAATATGGACAACATCTAATTCATTTGTTCTTGTGGAAAATTAGCGCAAACGAATAGGCCTATCCTCGCATATAATTTTATTTGTTCAAAATGTGTATAATGTTTTCTCATTTAAGAAACCATGAAATTGTGAATAAAAGGTCCGAAAAGATCATCGACCCGGGCAGTGACTTGTATCTGTTTTATTTACAGTCAAGGTTTAAATAAAATAAAATTCCGAACAACTCGTATCATTTTATTATAGTTATATCGAAATAACCATAATGAGCACTATATCTGTATAGTTGCGTTCAATTAGATTATAGTCGATATGACACTCAAGTCAAGTCTAACATTTTTATTTATTTTATGCTCACGTGATCCTAAAGCAATTAAGCTTGGTTGCAAAAATTGTCAATTTAGGCAAATCTGATAATTTTCACGAATTCAAAATAGTTCCATTAAAACGTTACGCCAGCATTTTATAATTACGCTCTCGCAGCAATGAGCATGATGAGTTCAGCACGGTATCAAATCCACGCCAAAACTGTCGCCCAAATCAGGCCGTGAAAGCCGTGAACCGCGTAATGTACTTTTGAAGATACAACTCTCTTTTCTGAATTGTGAAGCAAATTACAAATATCGGTGGTGTAGGAAATAGGAAAATCGATTCAAGGACATAAGCCGACTGGCTTCTTATTTACATAACAATTGGCCTTTGCAGATCATGTTCATAGACTAGCTAGGGCCATTCAATGTAGGCCTACGGAGTAGTAAACACAATTATATTTACAGGACATTATTTATCGCAGTGAAATTGCAAAAGAAAAAAAGTATCATATTTAACATTCAATAAATATAGCGAACGATAAGCAGTCCTGTCAATTTATAAAAACAAACAGTGTAATAACAAAACAAAACAGAAAAGAAAAACCCCATCCCCAGGACTCGAACCACTGACCTCATGATTGTAAAGCCGGCGCTTTGACGATTGAGCTAATGAAGGCTATACATAAACGTTATGAAGAAAAACATTACATAGAGTTTAAAATACAAATATCTCTTAAATCGGAGGCTAAAATGCTTTATATTTCGATTGGTGTGCATTTTTAACATGGGTTATCGCCCAAAAGTTGATTTTATGCTGAAGGAGATTGTAATTCTGATTTCATTATAATGCATAACACTATTTTTTGAAACGATTCTAGACACCTATTTCGTTCGTAAATAAATTTCACCATTACGTTTGATCGATTAAAATTCGCGGCGAATCTATTGCACCATGGGTATTATTACTTGGAAACACGGAGACTCAGATACATAGGGAGTCATGTGACTTTTGTCCAGGACAAACACTTGAGATATACACGCCCCTTTAAGATGTTTGGTGAATTTTGCACACCCGACTTCCCACTCTTTGTATTTCTCGGATTATACCCATACGGAAGTACGCCCTCTCTTATTGAGTATACACATTCCAAATACTGGCCTCCTATATCAACCACGCTTCAAATAACTAGATGCATGATTGTACTATAGTCGCCCGATCGTAATGCCAGACTCAAAACCACGCAGCGATTATAGAGGGCGTTGGTAATTTAGGCTATTTTTGCCAATCCCCATTATCGTTTGGTTAAACTATTTTTTGGCCGATATATTCTAAAATACAGGAGCGCTGAGCATCTGGATACCTCAGGGGTACTTAGATTGATATGAGGGAGTATTCTTCGCCTGCAGATACCTAAGCACTCGACGATCTTATTCGATCCTGGCCAAAAACCGGTAGCGATCTAACTAACCATGGTTTATCTATCATATCTAGGGTGATTCTCGGTCGGAACCAGAGAAAATCTTTGCCTTGTTTATCTATCATGTCTATGGTGATTCTCGGTCGGAACCAGCTGTCAATTACGTGCACATCGGGATCCTTTAAGCTGCTGTGAATCAACATATATATACGCAGTAATGGAAATACCCACACGACTGTCAACCCTCGGTTGACGATCATGTTTATCACAGCTCTATTAATGATATTTTGTGTACTGATCATAATAGTAGTATTGCTTTATTCCGTAATAATAAGAGGGATTAAAATCATGTCTTGGACAGTTCACCCACAACAGCTTACGGTATCCCGCTGTGAAGAAGAGATTCCAAGCATAATATCGAAATGGGATGTTCACGTGACTTGTCATAATCAAAATTACAGCAGTGGCGACGGACGTGTCTACCGCTGCTCTCTACCGTGTTGATCTATCTACATAAACCTTCTTAAGATGTTTGGTGAACTTTGCACACCTACTGCCCATTTCTGTATTTCCCGGGTTATACCCATACGGAAGTACGCCCTCTCTTATTGAGTATACACATTCCAAATACTACCCTCCTATATCCACCACGCTTCATACATGTATATCCAGTATGCATGATTGTACCATAGTCATCCGATCGTAATGCCAGACTCAAAACCACGCTTCGATTATAGAGGGCGTTGGTAATTTGGGCTATTTTTGCCAATCCCCATTATCGTTTGGTGAAACTATTTTTTTGGCCGATACAGCGTGTATCAAAAAGAACTCAACACTTTTTGTCGAGAGCTGTACGGTTACAGTAAAACACAAATCACTCTAAAACTTATATATTCTGTTAAGTCTACTTATTGGCTATCACATAGTCAAATTACAACGATATCGATCATATATTCGCTGGGATATTAAAGGTAAGTAGAAAAGTGCAAAACACGTTTTACATCGTTCGTTCTAAAAACTTGGATTTTGCCTGTCCGATAAGGGTTATGGGTTAACAGTTTAATAACTATGTAACCTTAATGTCTGGAATGGTTTATCTTAATTTCCTTTGTTTGAGTAAGGTGGTGCATAAAATCATTTATTCGTGTAATCTGATAATCATTCGACCATTTGAATACGTCAATCAAAAATGGATCGCTTCCAGGGGCATGTTATTGGTTCCAAGCTCATAAGTCCTGGGCAGTTCACGACAGACTGCAGGAATTATTTCCAAACAGAGTTGTTGGTATTGGACATGCTAGGGAGTGGTCTGCTCGCTCTCCAGATCTTACACCGTTAGACTTTTTCTTTTGGGGTTATGTTAAGTCCCCAAGTTTTCCAGACACAACCAACTACTCTCCAAGATCTTAGGAACCGCATCACAAACGCTATTCAGGGAATGAGGCGCACTCGGATGACATGTCGAGCAGTGCTTCACATGCAGGAACGCGCTCGTCGATGCATCTCAAAACAAAGACAGCATTTTGAGGGTCGATCAGCTCCATAATGTCCCATTCACAACAGACTAACAATGACTGATTCATACAAGACAATTACTACCTTCAACTGGACTATTCCATTGGTTTATCTTTTGAATAATGTACTGTTTTATTTATGACATTAACGAGAGAAAAAGAGAGAGAGAGGATTTGCAAACAGACTTTGTAATTTGGATTTTCAAGTTGTGTCATTAACTATCAACTAATTTATTGCCAGATTTGATTAATATTGATATGATACTGTAATAGCCAGACATTTGATACCTTTAACATGACATTTTCTTCTCAGAATGATGAGTTTGATTCCAACTATTTAAATACAATTAGTTATCAAAGTGTCTTGCTAATATTCACCTGACAAGAAAATCAGGCATACAGGATGAACGATGTAAAACGTGTTTTGCACTTGTCTACGTGTATCGTTGATATCTCAGCGAATCAATAATCGATATCGCTGTAATTTGACTATGTGATAGCCAATAAGTAGACCTAACAGAATATATAAATTTCAGAGTGATTTGTGATTTGCCATAATCGTAGAGCTCGCGACAAAAAGTGTTGCGTTTTTTTTATACACCCTGTATAATATAAAATACAGCATCTGGATACCTCAGGGGTACTTAGATTGATGTGAGGGAGTATTCTTCGCCTGCACTGCACAGATACCTAATCACTCGACGATCTTATTCGATCATATCTAGGGTGATTCTCGGTCGGAACCAGCTGTCAATTACGTGCACATCGGGATCCTTTGAGCTGCTGTGAATCACCATATCTATACGCAGTACCTCGGTTGACGATCATGTTTGTCACAGCTCTATTAATGATATTTTGTGTACTGATCATAATAATAGTATTGCTTTATTCCGTAAAAATAAGAGGGATTAACATCATGTCTTAATACATGCTTTACAATGCAGAGGTCCGTGGTTCGATTCCAACTAGGACCACTTTGTCTACTGATTAATTTCCTTTTGTAAAAGTTAGGGTTAGAAATACACAATTATATATACACGTACAAGCATCTATGAAAACTAAACTGAGACAAATACAATTCCCATTGTAATATAGAAATATATTTGCATTAGTATCAGTTCAACTTTCCTGGATGCTTGTATGTATATGGTGATCCAAATATTACTTTTCGCCTATTGTAACGTCTTACGTACAGGTTTCTTTACAAATTATCATTTCTATTTATGTTGTTCATAATGTTACTTGCCCTGAGTGCTCTTGGATACGTGCCTTGCTAATTACCATGGCTAAGGCATTTTGATTTTAAACGGGATTCTAAAATCATGTGATATTCCTGGACATGCGCACGAATTATTAGTATAGTTAGTATTACTTTTACAGTTTTACAGGTTTTACCGATTATAAAACGACTCTAAGGATTGTCGGTATTCGTATTTTACAAAGATAATGTCTTTAATCGATCTTAATTCAACCGTAGCTTCTATCACAGGACCAATTGTTAATTTAATTCGCCAGGTGTTATGATTTTTTTCTGTTTCATTTTTACACAATACAGAGCCATGTTTGGGATTATAACCATACCAGCCATTATTCAGTTCATTGCCTTTCTATTCTTACCGGAGTCACCGCGCTGGCTCGCAAGATACGGTCAAAACAAGGAAGCCAAGGAAGTCCTGTTGAAAGTCCATGGTCTTCCAAATCTGGCTGAGGAAGAGTATGAGAACATAACAAGTGCAGAGACGGAGCAAAGGAGAATAGAAGAGGAACATAAAGGTAGAATGATAGTTGTTAATAAGTTGTGATTGTTGTTTCAAAGAGTCGCCTATTTTGATAACATTTCCCACCCTTTTGGCCAAGGTCTTTTTTGGTTGTTTCATGTACATATACCGGCATGCATCTGATTACGCAACCACAACATTGTCATGTTGTTATATTTTGATGGTTGTTATATTTTATGGTAGTTTTTTTCTAGGAAAAAAACACCTCTTGATAAAGATATGCAAGAGTTATATAAGCAACGTCAATTTCTGAGCAGAAGGAATAAGCCTTTTCATCATTTGATCACTTCACAATCAGTAACCATTACGCTATCTCCAACGAGTTTGTGCTGAGACTACACTGGTACTCGATTTTGGTTGACCTTTGACATCGTCAGTTCCTCATGAATATGACCTATCTTTAAGTAAACACAGAAGTATACCTGGCAAATTTAAGTATTGAATCTAATGCAGGGCTAAGATTTACCTTTTATCACTGAAATTAAGTTTGGAAACCGATTTTACTACCACTCCTACAAATCGCTACTAGTAATCCGGGGAACTATCATACTTCTAGTACACAATGACTTCCTTGCATTGGTGCATAACTGAATGACAAACAATATAAATTAATTGATATCTACTTATTACTGAATACACAGATAGATCAACGATTTTACAAGTGCTCCAATCACCAGCTGTTTTGAGGGCCTTACTTGTGGGATGTGGTCTTCAGTTTATTCAACAAATGGCAGGTATCAATTCAATAATGTAAGTTTTCTTGTATTCTTAAAGTGGCATAGCATGCCTATATAAAAGCGTTTGAAATGACTAGCTACTTACTGCTCTACCAGTCAAGTACCTGAGTATGTCATCGTGTGAATACTCTCCGTTTGGTATTTTGCGGCTAGGTCTTTCTTTGACAGCAATGGACATGAGGTCAGTGTACTTTCATCTAACCTGATATCGATGAAGCAATAACTCTCAACACTAGACGTTCTATAGGACATCTTGGCATGCAATAATGAAAGCGGGCGTAACTTTGCTAATTGTGACATTTGAAAGATAAGTGATTTTGTGAAACTCAATAAAAAGGTGGAAATCAACTTCAATATTTGACGCGATTGACTGCCATGCGATTGTTGGGCTAACAAAATGGAATGTCATTACTAAATTCTGCGTCAACTGGACTTAAATGCGCGTTCATGTCACATTACTCCCACATTCCCACATCCACATATTACACCCCACACACCGCGTGAATGTCATAGTGTCGCTGGATATCAATAATTACAATTGTGATGTTACAGTTATCAGTTATCAATGAGGCCTAGTGGAATTATTTCTTGACTTTATTGTGTCCAGAATGAAAGTTGCTGATTATTTGAAAAGTTCTACAATACATTTCTCACATTAGGCATGGAAGTAATGCTTTCACGGGATATACTCGCTAAATATAGTACTTTCATGGTCAGTTTTAAACCATCCATATCCATAAATTGAAGACTGTGGAAGAAGTTGTAGCCCAACGAAGTGCCATGTTGACGAAATTGAGTTACGGGGGATTTTGAAGTCGTGTATGGTCAGATTTTTTTGAAAAAATGTTGGGTTAACTGACCCCTCACCAGCCGGGGTCACGTGGGAGTCACGTGGGGTTCAAAAGATGGGAATGCCTGAATTGATCTTTTATATACATGAACATGTAAATTTATATCAAATTACTCGATAGGTGATAAGGATAGGATCACAAAAATGTCACCAAGAGGTCAAGTGGGGTCAAATTGCCAATAACGTCCGATTTACATGAATGTTATATCAAATGATTAGGGCTGCCAAGGGCATTCCAAAATATATATATACTTAAAACTATTTGAAGAGCCAGTTTGAAAATAGTTGCATTTGCTTCAATCTGGATCATGATTATAATGGAAGAGGTACTCAAGTCCATAAAGGAGATTACTGATTTCAAGAAATCGCCACAACATTGTTATTTTGCCACAAATGATTCTCTTGGTTATGGCTACTTCCATCAAATAATACTTTAACGCTACAACGTTTATAGCATGTGTGAAATTTCAAAATATTTAAACGCGTATTTCTAGAAACTACTATTGTATGACTTAAATACATATTCAATTAGACATTCTCAAAGCCTTGACATCTGGAAGAATTTAGTATAGTTTTAAAGTTTTAAGGGTCCATTTGAAATAAATTGTTCAATTTTTTTTTCATTTCCAGATACTATAGTGGTACTATCATCCGCATGGCCGGTGTACAATCTGATGTATTGACAATCTGGCTAGCGGCTGCTGTAACATCTGGTTCATTTATTGGCAATCTTATTAGTTTGTATTTAGTTGGCAAGTTTGGTAGGAGGACACTGACTCTAGGGAGTCTTGCAGGTATGTTATTGTGTAGCTAGTAACAGTTATCGGTTATTTCCTGCCAAACATGTCATGGTTCGACCGATTACGTAGATGTGGGTGTGCGTGTGGGAGGGTGTGGGGTGAGTAGGGGTGTGGATATACGAATGCCATTATATTTAAGCCAGTAATAAACGAGAAACCGATATATTAAGTCTTGTAATAGTAGTTGGCGCCATCGGATACTCACTCTGACTCAAAATATTTCCAGGAGAAAAATCCTTCCGCTCAATATAATAATACTTTGACTGGGTCTTGTATTCATCCAATGCCGCCACCTACAGTCGTCGTACCAAACTACTTATGGATATCTAAAGTATAGCCGGTTTGCCGTGATATCTTCTAATTGAGTGGAGGCAGTGATTTGAAATCTCAATCTGATCATTGGCACATATGGTTCTATGCTACCCTGTGTCTTGAGGATTTGTTGCCTCAACGCTTTAAAGTCTATTATATCGAAGCGAAACCAATAGCATCTAAACATTGCCGATGTCGTTGTGATTGGTCCATTGTGGTTCCTCTAACGTTAAATGGAATAGGTCCAACTCAAAAACCGATCGGCCAATGTTTATGAATGTACTATAACGAAGGTTTCAGATTGTTTATATTATGATTAAAGCCATTTCTTTTTATTTCATTTTATTTTTTCCCATCAGGTTTGATAGTGTGTCTACTGTTTATTAGCACAGCGTTCCTCATAATGTCCATAACCACACCTCCTGTAACTGTATTCCACTACAACGAAGGGGTTTGTTCCTCATTTAGGTATGTATGCTTCAAGTTGCAAAGGAAAAGTTAGCAATGACAAATTAAAATCTGACGTACGAAATTTGGCTTTGCTTTATAATTCGTTCATTGTCATGACAATTAGAATGGCTCCTTGGTAACAACAGAAAGAACATTTATATGATAAGCATTTAGGAAAACAACTTTTATAAATTCGTGAACGAGCTCATGTCCGGCATCGTCTGCTTAGTCATTTTGCAAGCTCCCGAAGGTCAGTTAATCTTAAGGGTGTTTCTGAATTTGAGTAAAACTATCCGAGATATCGCCCCTATGGCAATATTACCTGAGTATTCTATTGTTTTAAAGGAAATCATTGAAAGTAACTTTAATCCATATTTTGACATTTCTATATCATCTCAAATAGCTCGTGTAGCAAATGCATACTAGAAGAAAACTGCGGTTTCTGCTACCTGGAATCATCGGACGGATCGTTTGTCAATAATTCTGGTTCATGTATCTCTGTCGACCAGAGAGATTTTTCCTACTCGTCTATAGGGAGATGTTCAGCAGCCGATAAGACGTCTGACACCATCTGGGCCATTGATTTCTGTCCTTCCTCTTCGGGGTTCATGGCACTGGTTGGATTGGTGGTGTATCTGTTAATTTTTGGACAAGGTAAAACAGTACAAGGTGTGACCAGAGAAATCCACATTCTTAGGAAACTTAAGACTGAGCTACAATCCATCACTACAGTTTTATCAGTTCCAAATTGACGAGCCTTCTTACAGCAGCAATAATACAGAATGGTGTAGGCGCACATGCATGCAACAAGCATTATAGACAAACTACTTTGAGACCGCTCACTACGTATTCTAATACACGCAATAGACCATATTCACGCGGCAGCCATTTTCTAAAATTTGCCACCCAAGCCTCGTTCTCGTTACGTATACCTGCGTCTGCGTGACTTGCGTGAGGATGCGTACGCCGCACGCTTTGGTACCACGCGTCTCTCGCAGTTCTATTGTGCAGCGCGAGGCGCAGATAGACCAAACGGGAACGTGGCTTGGGTGGCATATTTTGGAAAATGGCTGCCGCGTGAATAGGGTCTATTCTTTTACGCTATAAATAATGCCGTCACCATGGCGATTGTTAAGTGCGTACCATGGGCGCATCGGAATTTTGGCGCTTGTGCGTTAGGCGTATATCAATCATGCAACCATGAATACTCGCACACGATGCTGGTGATGGAAGCGCAACACGCGGGGAGGCTGCCAAAAAGTGACGCACTACGAACACGCGAGAAGGTGTTGCTAGTATTATTTCAAATCAACTCGTAACACATTTTCTGATTGGTCCAATATATGGTTTTCCTAAAATATATGCGTCCGTAAACCAATCAAATTGCATGGTGTTCCATATTGAATTTCTCAAGTTAGCCTGTTTACCAGTGAGCCAATCAGAAACGCGTACAGTATATGTGCCTGCTGAAGCGATGTAACAAGGCTTGATACAGAGTTTGATTTTGCATGTTTCAAACTATAGAGGGCAGCATATTTAAATATGCACAGTCAATGGGAGCCTAACACATGTCAGGTGCGATGGGTTTTTTGGAATCGCGTATTTGTTGTTTTCATGGTGTGACTGTTCATTCTTTGGCTTTAACTTGTAAGCGTCGTGAGCAGCCATAACAGGCAAGTAGCTAGTTTATGGCAACAAGGGCTTTGTGCATTGAATGCGTGACGCGTGCACTCACCCAAAATCGCGTGATTGTGGCCAATATCGCGCTGGATTACTTGGGCACGCAGAGAGATAAAAACCGCTGATTGAACTAATAAATAGCAGCATTTTCACCATCATCATCGTCGCTCTTAATCTTCGCCTTATCATAGAATATTAGCTAATATCTCTGTATTTGGGAAACTCCTTTATTAAATAAAAAGATTAGATGGTGACGAACGTACATTCAGAGAGCTCTTACGGAATATTTCGATTTGTTTGTGTGTGAAACTTTTCAAACATGAACACTGAAATAATAGCGTAGGCTATGAACTTTTTCTTCTGAGTTAATTTAAAATGCCTCCTTATATTTCTTGTCTTTCGATGGGCGTTTCGTCTAGAAATTGGTTTACATGAAGAAAGATATCTTCAAACATTACAACATTAGATTAAAACATTATGCAAATTGGATACAAAATAAAGAAGGTGTTATTTTTAATAATTTATTACCCTTTAAAATCTCCAGGTGCTTTTGATTCATTATGATTATGATTGCAATCACTGAATTCCTTCTAAATCTTATCAACAGGAATGGGTCCAATGCCATGGCTTGTCAATACAGAGATTTACCCGACGTGGGCTCGTGGTTTCTGCAACGGATGTTCCTCAGCGGTGCATTGGGTGTTCACACTTATTGTTTCAATGACATTCTTACATCTGACTAAGGCAATCACGCGCTATGGTGAGGTTTTTTGGGTTTTTTACTACAATGTTCCTTGTTGGAACATTCATAAAGTGCGTTGTATTTTTTTCTTTCTATGAAGAACTATTTCGAGATCACCTTGAAGAGATTGCAATATTGCATGCAGGAAGCAATGGTACTTCTTCGAGTCAGCAGTGGCGTTACCTGACGAAGGGATGGGGGCAAGCGGGCTAGAGCCCTGGACACTTACCCCCTTCTCAAATGTGTTTCCCGTCTATAGTATGTCAATACACCTTCAAATGTACAGGCTTGCTTCATATTGTCCAGTTATACCATTGCAGATCACTTTCAGGGTCATTTCATTATGCAACGCTGGTGATTGAAAATAAGCAATTTTGATAGTTGCTACTCATTGTTGATCTAGAAATCTTCATCATCAGCCAGGTCTTCTTGACTGTGATTCCGTCATAGTATGTCTCTCTTTATACTACCATTAAGGTAGATCATCAGATATACATGTAAATAAGAGTAAGAATGTAGGCTATGTATGCAAATTTAATCATATTACCTCTTTGTGGCAATTTGTATGGACAGTTTTTAACCGATAATCAGTAGTAAAACCAAAATTGTTTCTATATAATATAAAGCAGTTTTACCAACCCACAGACAAGATTGTTTCGATATTTCTTTTTACACTACTTTTTCACATTAGATAATTTATACAGCGTGTATCAAAAAGAACGCAACACTTTTTGTCGAGAGCTGTACGGTCACAGTAAACAACAAATCACTTCTATATTCTGTTAGGTCTACTTATTTGCTATCACCTAGTTGAATTACAACGATATCGAATATTTATTCGCTGAGATATTAAAGGTATAAGTGAAGAAGTGCAAAACACGTTTTACATCGTTCGTTCTAAAAACTTTGATTTTCCTGTCCGATTAGTGTTATGGGTTAACAATTTAATAACTATGTAACCTTAATGTCTGGAATGGTTTATCTTAATCTCCTTTGTTTCAGTAAGGTAAGGTGGTACATAAAATCATTGAATCGTGTAATCTAATAATCATTCGACCATTTGAATACGTCAATCACCCTTTTTAAGTTCTGAATCACCGATTGCTATGATCGCCACATGTCTATGGTACGTTCTTTCATAAATTAAAGTTCATAATTGATGCATCTTAAAACAAGGACAGCATTTTGAGGGTCGAGGAGCACCATAATGTCCCATTCCCATTCACAACAGACTAACAATGACTGATTCATACAAGACAATTACTAAAAAGTGAGAGGATTTGCAAACAGACTTTTTTAATCTGGATTTTCAAGTTGTGTTATTAACTATCAACTAATTTATTGCCAGATTTAATTAATATTGATATGATACTGTAATAGCCAGAAAATTGATACCTTTAACTTAACATTTTCTTCTCAGAATGATGAGGTTTGATTCCAATTATTTAAGTACAATGAGTTATTAAAGTGTCTTGCTAATTTTCACCTGACAAGAAAATCAGGCATACAGGATAAACGATGTAAAACGTGTTTTGCACTTGTCTACGTGTATCGTTGATATCTCAGCGAATCAATAATCGATATCGCTGTAATTTGTATATGTGATAGCCAATAAGTACACCTAACGGAATATATAGATTTCAGAGTGATTTGTGATTTGCTGTAATCGGAGAGCTCGCAACAAAAAGTGTTGCGTTTTTTTGATACACCCTGTACTATGGAAAAAGGAAGTATTCGATGGATATACATGTAACACATTGATAACATATGATTGCAGGTGTCTTCCTACTCTATGCCTTCATGGCTATACTTGGATTTGTATTCTTGTGGGCATTCCAACCAGAAACCAAAGATAAACCTTTGGAAGAAGTCATCGATCTCTTTTCCAAACCTATGTGTACCAGTAAATGCTGTGGAGATAAGGGTGAGTTAATGTGTAAAACAATAGTAATGAATATTATTTGGAACGTGATTCCCCGACCAATCCTCCTCTTGCACCACATATGGCTGTAGCTTTTGAAATTTTCAATGATGCAGGGAAGCTATTGACGTGAATTGCAGACACTTTTGCCTAGTTATGCATAAATACGAGTAAAGCATTTTATTTTTTATCTCAAATAAAGACCAGCTAAAGAAAGAAGAGACTTTCTTTTAATTGAAATAAAGACAATTGAAATGATCAAATAACAAACACTGGAGACAATGTTGTAACTTTCTTGTATAGGGTCTTGTAGTGCCACTTATTCTGAAAACATCAGTTTGGGGAAATGTGACTGTTTTGGGAAAAGTAAAAAATATATTGGAAAGGGAAACTTTCTAAGGGTAGCCATACGTTTTCCTTTTTCAAAACATCTAATTGTGTATGATGGAGTTATGCAAAAAAAACTTGATCTAATTTTAGGGTGGGGGCTTAATTTATTTTAACCCTTTATATATTCGTAGAAGAAGACACGTGGATATGTATAGGGGTACTGAGAGATACGTATGGAATTGAGCCCTCATTTCAAATCAAGAATGTTATACCTCAGGGTCCCTACTTATAACCGTTCTTCTCGGCAATCCATCAGTGCCCCTTTAAGCACCTAAATGTTTACTCTTAGAAAACTCCATGGCAGTCTTAAGACAGATTGATCATCGCATGAAGTACATTTTGATAATCAGTAAGAAGGTTTGTTGGATGATGGAAGTGGTTGGATTGGATATATGTGAAAACTAATTCAATAAGATGATTATTTTCAATACATAGCCGATGTTTTACTTGTGTTGCTTGTTCTCCGCTTAATTACAGATCAGTCATATGAGCCACTGCTAAAGGAATACAAAGGCATCAATTGTAGGAAAACTACATTCAACTAGAGGACAACATTGTATAGCCTAATGTATGATACGGGATTAAACCTGGTTTAATTAAGCTAAAAAGTTACTCATGGGGCATACGTGGGAGGGTAATGTAAATTATGTAATATGTTTTCTACGGTGACTATGCCTTCCGGGTCACCGGGGATTCAATAACAAACATCTGGTATTAGTATTTAGTGAAACGGATCGAAATGGGTTGAGATGGATCGAAATGAGTCCAAAGGAGTCGAAATGGATCGAAATTAGTCGAAACGAATCGCAATACGTTGAGATTACGCACAAGCATCGTTTATTACTTAAAAGAAAGGTTATAAAGCAAAATTATGCTATTTTATCGCAAATACTTCGTAGCAGAAGTGCTAAACAGGAGCTCGTAGGATGAGGATCACTGTTAACCAAAACTAGTCGGGCGCATGCTTGACTAGCTTAAAACTAGTCAGGCTAGTCCAGTGTACTTGGCTAGTAAATTCTAGTCACGCGGTATTCCAAACTAGTCGAGCGAGCTGAACTAGTTCAAGATATCAGAAAAACTAGTCGAGCATGATTGAGTACGTTAAAATCGGCGCTGGACTAGTTTCTGCAGTAGTCTTGACAAATTAGTCAAACATGCATATGCACCAGGAGTGTGCCTTCATTTTTTTCCAAACCAGCCAGTCGGGCAGGTAACAAGTAAAGGTTACCAGCCCGAATGTCAACTTACCAGCCCAGCAAGTAATCTTGATTTTTTTTGACAAGATGAAGCTAAAGCTTAATAAAGATTTTGAACTCCTAAATCAGCGTCACCTTTATTTTTCTGAATTGCCTCAAATTCTAATTACATAAAAGTGTCAATCCCTAAAAGCGTTCAACTATGTGTGAATTTATGCAAACAAACGTTCTAACTTTTATCGGGGGGGGGGGGGCTTACTTTTGTTTAACCCTTTAGCTTAAAATTGGGTCATATAAATACTATCATCCATTATATGTCGCTAAAAACAGACTCAACACTAATATATTCCCTTTTGTCTTATTTTGTGTTTCATATTATAAGGAATTCATGTTAATCCGGGTGTAAATCATTTTCGCTCTGAAATGAGAATAAAAATGTAAACGTTTCTGTTCACTAAGAATTTCGTTGACAGCTTAAGAATTGGGTATTTCAAGAAAAAGGCAAAATCTTTGTATCAATGAATATTGACTTTATCCATACTGTAATTCATTTCTGTGTTTGAATGTCCCAGCTACAAATATTCTTTGAATTTGAATGTCAATGAATCTGTGTACTATTTGCAAGATCCTCAGTTAAATGGATCATTTCAAAGCAGTTAGCACTCCCGGACCGTTACCCAAACGGGGCCTGTTAATAAAACAGACATAACTCTTGATAGCAAGGGGCAATTCCAGTAATTTTTTTAATATGAGTGAGATGATATGTTCTTTGAATACATGCTTTTATTGTCTGAGTATGATTTGAATTTGAATAAATCTGTACTCTTTGCTTCTCACGTAGACGGATAATTTCAAAGGATTTAGCATTTCGTGGACAGCTACTAAAATGGGTTCATTTATTAGTCCAAAAGAATGAAAATGTCTTCATGGCCCTTGTCAGCAGCGAGAAGTAAGTTATTATATATAGACACAAAGAAGCGCTGTTTCTGTGCTGTGGTTACACCTATAGGCACTCTGCATTTTCCCATATAGGTTGTTCTCTGATAAATAATCTTGAATTTGGGTGGTACATGCACGATCAACAGTCTTGGCAAAACTTTAGATTGCAATATGCCTGAGAGCGCGGAAAACTGTCCGATATTGTCCATTTTTAAATCAACCGAGCAGTTCTGAAGGTCTCCTCCATTAAAACCTTGAATTGTATTAGTTATTAGTAATAGTACTTATTAGCTTATAATAATCATTGAAACCAGTTCAAATCAGTAGGAAACTTTTTTTTCAAGTCAATAATATCCATTAGTTTCAAATTATTATGATTCACATAAATAATACCACTTCTATACCACTTTCTATCAATTCTAATGAAGGAGTTGCACCAAATGGCCTCGTATAAAATATCACTGCAATTCTCAGTTCCTTGTAATGAACTGAATGAAGACCAACATTTTAAAATATTTTTAACAAAATGGTTATTTATCTTATCAATGAAAGGTTCTTTGCTATGAAAATTACATTTGAACAGTACTATTCCATATGATTCAAGCAGATTTGAATATAAAAGTTTCCATCGAACATCATCGGCTTTGTCATAGAACCTCTTGACCCATACCATTTTCAAAGCAATACAGAAGTATTTGCAATCGGGCATACTTATGCCTCCCTATGTATATGGCAAAATCATAGTCTTCCTTAATTTTTTCGGGGGTTCAATTCAAAAGAAAATCATAGAGAAGTTTATCAAGACATTTGAACGAAGGAATCTGGAGGGTTAGGCAGAACTGATAAAGGGTAAACAAGCTTTGAAAGAATAAAGCTTTGTATCAATGTGATTTTACCCAACAAAGTTAAGTTCTTAAAGCTTCCACACTTGTAAAGCTGCTTTAATGTCTGCAAGCTTGATTTTAAAATTAATCTCATTCCTTTGTTTTGTATCGTGTGAAATATTCATGCTTAAATATTCAATGGAATTATTTGACCATCTTAAGTTTATATCGGCACAATAAGCAACATTGGAGGCTTTACAGCTCCCAAATCTAAATACAATACTCTTATTTATTTATTTATAACATTCGGCAGTGATGGCGGGCAAAACCCAATATTGACAAGCAATAAAATGAAGGGATGCCCAAATACACCAAACAAAATAGAAATGGACAGACAAAAAAAAGAAAAAGAAAGCCAAAAGCAACAACGAAAAGACTACGGAAATGAATAACCAAGGAGGACCAAACAAAATGAGGATGGAGAAGACTGACTAACAAAAGATGGGAGTGAACAACTGACTTTATAAAGGAAGCTATGGATTGACATTGGACAATTTCCTCAGGGAGGCAGTTCCAGAGAGTAGGGATATAATCATATCATAATTAACACGCAGTCCTGAAAAATAGAAAATTTACCAAGGAGCACAATCAGTCGTTTCTGCCATCAGTATGGATAATAGTATCATCAGCATATTGACTTACTTTAACATCAAAAAGAAAATTCTTTCCCATCAACAAGTATGGACCCATTTATATCAATAATCTGTTTGGATGATCGAAGGGAATGAATTAGCATGAACACACCAAGAACATGTATGGAGACAAACAACAACCCTGGGAAGAGTTGTTCAATTTATAAATGTTCTAAACTGATTCATCAGACTATGTGAAGAACAAAAATATCATGTATACATAAAATGATTAGCTTACAGGTCATGAGTAATGCTAAATAAAAGAGAACGAACAAAATTATATTGATGAATAATTGGTATGTTACATGTATGTATTTACAAAATATTAATTTGGACACACTAACAAAAGTCAAAATATCTTCTTCTTTTAAAGATATTTTACAGCTTAATTTCTCACTGTTTGCATCAACATATCACATATGGTGCAGTGACATCTATTACATTACGTTCTACAGGGTTTCCCTAAAAAAAAGTTGCACATGTTTTACGTCATTGCCCACATTAATTACCTTGTATTTTAATGGAATCTTGATATGAAGTGAAAAATAATTTAGTTGTCTTGTGCGTGCCGTTTATTTTTATTTTATTTACTTTTCTCGATCTACAAATATGTTTGATCAACAACGAGCGCTAAAAATCGGGCTGTGCCATTTTTCGAAAAAGATTTTTTTTTTGTGGAACGTTTCATTTTCATCTTTGAACATTTCGTAGTTGGATTCGATGGATCTGCGTGCTTCAAGATAGCTAAATAGCCTTTATAGTGCCGTTCGTTTTATCGAATTTGCTTGAGTCTATCCAAAGATATACTTGTTTGACTATGAGAAAACAAGACCAAAGTTGTGCCATTTCTTTTTGAAGAAATTATCCATGTTTGAAATTGCTGTTATGTTAAACAATTTAAAGCATTTCTTCAAACAAAATAACACAGATCTGACATATTTTTGTCAATTTTAATCAAGCACATTTTATGATAGGATGAAGCAAATGAGACCAAACAAACGGCAGTTGAAAGGTAATTTAGTCATCTTAAAGCCCATATCAACATCAAATGGTAAATACTAAATGAGCAAAATGACTCTTTCTACGAGTATCTATTTTATAAAAAGTTGCACTACCCGGTTTCTTTTTAGTACCCGTGATTGATCCAATCATATTGTTGGATTGGGAAGAGCCATAACAATCAAACCAACGGCATTTGAAAGCCAACTAAATGATCTGCTAGCTTATATAAACATTAATACCAAATACCGAATGTTGGATGAAAGTAATGACGTTTGAACACGTGCACCATTTTTTATGGGACACCCAGTATAAATCTATACGGTTCATATTTATATTATGTGATGTTTGTCATGTTAGTATTTTCAGACATATTTCGAAAGAAAAGTGTTTAAACTGAAATCACAGTCAAGTTAATTGTTCGCGTGACGGTATCATTCTCATTAACGGTACAATACTGTGGGGGGAGCGTGTTGGCGCAGCGGATTGTTCTCTTGCACCAATGAAACCCGGGTCAAATCTGTGCACGACCGCGGGCTTTATGTGCATTTGGTTTATCACGATCCATGCACGCTCTCGCAGGTTTTCTTCGGGTACTCCGGTTTCCTCCTGCTTTCAAAATCAGTGATCAGTTGTTTCGGTTATCAAAAACTTCCTTGACCCAATGGTATTTGGGGAGCTGCATTAAAAAATGGTGGATATTACAATCTAAGTGCGGATAGGGTTTGCGCTACGTGCTGCACCCTAGTTGATGCGATCTGATTCTGATGATTCACCAGCAGCGAAATTACAGCGCTTTGTATCCTTTGGCAAAGGCGCTATATAAATGCCGTGTTATTATTATTATTATTGTTATTACTTAATTCACGCATATATTTTCAGTAATGTATTTTTCAACTCTATAATAGCTACAAGGAGGCAGATGGTTACTAAGTATCACGTAGGGCTGCTATTTCAAAAGTGAGACTATCTAGTGAAATCCATTGGATATACAAACACTGAGTCACTCCATCCTACCCCTCGGGGTGGTTCTCGGGTTTGTACGGTTGTCGGATTGGGTTGAGGTTGAGGTTGGGTTGAGGTTGGGTTGAGTCCATTAATAGTATAACTAGTTAATCTATATTATATCCTCTGACCATGCGATGAACCTAGTGTCTAACGATTGTTTATGCCTCAATTGAACCCTTAACGTCCTCTGACAAACGAACAAAGTTTCCGTAATTTGATGAGGACAAATTACGGAATCTTTGTTCGTCTTGGTCTCTGGGGTTGTTTTTTTTACTTAAAATGTTTAAGAACCATTTAATGGAGTTTCAAGAACCTTTTTAAGAGTTGCATTAACGTTAGAATAGGTTGTCCTTTTTGGAAATTTGAAGAGGGAAAACGTTTCTTTAGCCATTTTGAACTGAGGTTGGTTCTGTGTTAAGTTTACGGAACATTTTTGAGATTTGAGAACCGTGAAAGACGAATCGCAGATTTTCTAACATATTGGGTTACATTGGAGTTACAATCAGTTAAATCTTTCGATTCAAGCGAATGTTGCTGATTTAAAACTAAACTATCAACATGATCAACATAATATATCAATACGATATTGTCAAATTCAGCGTTATTATATTATCAGATTATGCCAATCGATTCTATACATCAAGCTTAAAGGCCCTGTCACACCATAACGTATCGCCTCAACGTATGCCAACGTATGCGAAATATCGAAAACTACGTTGGTGTACGTTGGCGTACGCTGATATAAGTTAGGGGTACGTTGGGGATACGTCGTTTACGTTAAGAGCACGCTATGATACGCTGTGACAATTTGGACCACGAAAAAATATTGAGCATGCTCAAAATTTCTCGACGTACTCAACGTGTGCTTAATACGTTCTGCATAAGTTCCCGGTAAGTTTGTGGTACGTTAAATATACGTTGACATACGCTGACATACGTTAGTGGTACGTTACTCGTACGTTACTCGTAAGTTGGTATACGTTGATGAACGTAGGCTGGGGGAAACGTACAGCCAACGAGTTGATAACGCATATGTGCCGTATGTCTAACGTATGCCTGACGTATTTCCAACGAGTTTCGACGTATTCTCACGTATTCACCTGATGTCGGGCGATCGTGTAAGGCCCTGTCACGTATCCATAGCGTATCCATAGCGTATTGAACGTATACATAGCGTATGACTAACGTATTGATAGCGTATCACTAACTTATAAAATACTTATGACAGCGTATCACAGCGTATGCGAGCGTATGACTAACGTATGCTTAACGTATACTTAACGTATTCGTAGCGTATGTCTACCGTGTTCGACGTATCGTCTGCGTATCCTCGACGTACAACGAACACGTGGCTTATTATGCCGCTGTAGCACGTATAAATACCGCGCCGATCTCACATTACATCATTCCCGCCGATGTCATCAAGCAGTTATTACATGCCTCCCAAGAAGAAGCAAGCAACCAGGGGCCGAGGCCGAAGAGGAGGAAAAAGCAAGAAGGCCAAGACAGACCATGAAGAAGTGAGGATGAGATACTCAAGGGACCCATTTATATACTCAAACCCTCCATAAGTTCCCAAAACGCCGAATGCGCGCTAGCTGTACGGTAGCCCTGTCACACTATGGCGTATCGCCTGAACGTATAACAACGTATGCGAAATATCGAAAAATACGTTGGCGTACGTTGGCGTACGTTGGCGTACGTTGGTGTACGCTGATACAAGTTAGGGGTAAGTTTGGGATACGTCGTATACGTTCAGAGCACGCTGTGATACGTTGTGAACATTTGGAACACGTCGAGCCCGCGAAAAATTATTGAGCATGTTCAAAATTTCTCGACGTACTCAACGTGTGCTTAACCTACGTTCTGCATAAGTTCCCGATAGGTTCGTGGTACGTTAGACATACGTTTACAAACGCTGACATACGTTAGACATACGCTGACATACGTTAGAGGTACGTTAATCGTCTTAAGTTATAGGTTGGACATATAGATTTACCCTTCTAGATATTTTAATAGTTATCATCTAGGCTGCGTTTACTTGAACTGGCAACACTTGTCCCGCCGCGTACGAAACTCAATTTCTGCAACGGCATAAGTCACGTGTTCGTTGTACGCCGAGGATACGCTGAGGATACGTCGAGCACGGCAGACATACGCTACGAATACGTTGGTCATACGCTCGCCGATCGCATACGCTGTGATACGCTGTCATAAGTTTGTTATAAGTTAGTGATACGCTATCAATACGTTAGTCATACGCTATGTATGCGTTTAATACGCTATGGATACGTCCATTTCATCACCGATGTTGACGCAATTCGTTGGGAAGTTGGACGTTCTTGGACGTTCTCGGACTCTGACAATTTTCGAGCTATATTTTGAATACGTCGGCATACGTTCAGGCCACGTTCAGGCCATACGCTATGGTGTGACAGGGCCTTTACATTTTAGTGTCATATATTCCAAGCATTACAATACGGTAATTCCCAATGACGTTTTACCGGCAACATCGGGTCATTATCACACCAACCGCATGGCCAAATCGGCACGAGTACGGTAGCGCAACGGTATCAAATCGCTAAGAACGGTAGCGATGTGATACCGTTGCGCTACCGTACTAGTACCGATCCCCGAAAATCGCCAAATTAGTGCTCCGGTATTAGCTCCGGCGAGCCAAATCGGCTAGGTGTGACAGCGCCTTAAGCTTAATAGATGCAATCGTTCAGGAAACGAGAGTGAATATTTATTGATGACTTGGTATTGAGTTATTTCATGACAGGGCTCGATACTACACTTGATCTTGGTCCGATTAGTAATCACGTACTAGAAATTAATTGTATATATAAAGCGGAAGGATCTATCGACAAGCTATTGCATCTTAAAAACCTTCCTTGGGCACATGATAATTCGCATATAGGCGAATATGTTTAGTTATAGCATAAAGAGAGTGTTCATAAATACTTTAGTGGGGTTGGAAAAAATGAGGTTGGGGATCAACAACAAAAAAGTCCTTAAAAGGGGGATCAGAAAAAGATCCTTGTTGGAGGGATCAACAACAAAAAGATTGGTATTTTTGACAAAGCAGCATTTTGAAAGAGTTGTTAAATTTAGAGGAAACCGAGGACTACCATTACATTTTAATACCAACCAACATTTATGGAACAATACAAATTGAAAAATAAGCTTGGATCAATGAATGTAAAACTCAAATTAGCTTAAATTGTTGAATATTCAGTTGCAACTTGATAGCCATAGTTCTTTACACAATGGTGGTGGGAGCAAGGTGGCAATTAAGTCCCATCAGTGGCGTAGCCAGAGGGGGGGGGGGGGGGGGGGGGGGGCGAGGTCAAATATTGACTGTCGTGTCGGTTGAGATTGGCACCGTCGGTTCATTTGGCAGAGCAATCATGGAACTATGATGGTCAAAAGTACACAGATGGAAAATTGTCACACGATTTAGACGTTAGCTCCACGCTGTCGCCTTTGATTGCGGAAGCCGTCGCTACTCTATATGTGGATTTAGGATGTTTGTTGCCACCAACGGTTGACTTCCCAGAGAAATTGTACGTTCCGGAAGTGCCGAAATTGTACCACCTTTTCCACACATTGCGGACTTCTTGAGAACGAACGCAGAACAAGAGGAAGATGAACAAACCTTGAAGGGAATTAAAAAGACAGAAGAGCACCTGGAAAGCCAAACTGGATTGACGATTTTTGATAATTGTGAGAAATCCAAAGATCCACGTCAAACCAAGCAGAATGGAAATTGCTATCGCGTAAACAGCTCGGATGATGGTTTGTTTATTATCGCCATCGCTTGACCGTCCAACGTTCTTACGCCCGCAAGAAAGCTTGTAGATCAGCATGACGAAGATCACCAAGTTGCATGTAAGAATTAGGAAGATAAGGAGAAGATCGGCAAAATAGAAAGCGTAGCTTGGCTGCATGAAGCAACTGTGTAGAGTAGAGACAAATCGAATTTATACAAATCAAATTATGTTATTACGCCATGAAAAATGCCTGACTTAATTGTAATATTAAATATGACATGCAATCCACATACTGTACTCGTTAGTATTGGTCTATATAAGTCTATTCAGCCTTGGCAGAAAGAGTATCATCAGGACCTAAATTGACGATTGATTTCGATAAGATAAAAACCATTAAAAATAAGCCAAATAAACAGCGCACCTTTACATGTTGCAGCATGTGCACCTTTTAAGAGGAATATACATGCGTTACACATACATTGGTACTTTTCTAGAACATCTTGTTTATACCATCGTAAACGGTACCCGACCAAGCCACACTGCAAATATATTGCGTATGGCTTAATACCACCGGTACTTTCTATATGAAAGAGGTCACCTAAGGTCACTAGGATCACGTGAAGTCACATTTAGGTCACGCACGATAACCCTCCGGAAGATGGTGGTCATGTGACATTCCGAAGTCTACCGATGATAATGATACATGGTACGTGATATATGACATCACATTATAGAACCGAATGGATCACCGGTGATACATGGTACTTTCTATATGAAAGAGGTCACCTAAGGTCACCAGGATCACCTGAGGTCACATTTAGGTCTCGCACGAGGGTCCTCCGGAATATATATAGTGGTCCTGTGACATCCCGAAGTTTACCGATGATGATGATAATTGGTACTTGATCACATCACAGAACCGAATTGATTATCGGTTTAATAGGTACAGGCGACTTTTCCATAAGAGTATGGAAATACTTGCCATTGGTCTCAATGTTCAAGGTATGTAGGTATAACGAGTGCTCAAAACCTATTCGATGGTCAGTTACCGTCTAATTTAACCAATACGTAGAACATACTGAAATACGTCATTGTCATGTTACTATTTAGTCTGCCAGCTACTCAATGTATGTAGTCGGGGTAGCACTTTTGCGGAATTTTCTTCATCGGTTAATTTAGATTGAAAGTTAGCATTTTTTGTTGGAAATGTTGCAGAATTGATGGAACATGTTTGCACTCTCAAAGGCCGGGGTAAATTTGCATTCAGTGGGAAATCTTTTGAAATACAAAAGATAATTTTTTTCATGGAAGATAAAGGTTGCGACTAATCCCAGCCACGAATGGCAGCTTCTTTTCAAAATTTGGAATCATCGTTTTTACACAAATACAGAGCTCCGATCCCAGATCCGTGATATGCACTATGAACTTTTGATAGCTTTTGTTTCGCTTATAGAATTTATAAACATGCTACTTTGTCATACTAAAACATGGAAATGGACTCCAATACTCACTGGTGATCGTTATGGTACTGCGATATATCAATAGCAAGAACTAGGATTACTGGAATCAGAGGTCCACCTGTAGTAGGACAAATAGACATATGAGTGTGCGGATCAACAAATAACTATACACAATATAAATCTTGACGAAACCATCACTAGAGATAGCGATAGTGCTCAACTATTTGTAAGAGCAAATAACATCAACATTTGTAATCACTTAATCGGCCGAGTGCACCAATGACGGGTAACTTAATAGGGAGGTAAGCTACCTCCCTAGTAGTTATGCTGTAACTGTAGCGTAACTTACTAACGATGTAATTCTTAGAGCACAACTGGCGAATAACAACAGAATAGTAACTAGCGAGGTAAATATCCACATTAATCAGCATCGTCCCCTTACAAAATTAAATGGCGCATATGCGAAGTGTTAACCTATAGGTTACTGTAAAATACTGACGTGAGTGGTCCTCCGTAATATTTAAAATGTGTCGTCACTCGCTAGGTCATAGGTGAGTGTACATAATCACGTTGAGTCGGCTTGCGTTCCGAACAAAAATGACGGTATTTCTTTGGCCAAAAAATTTCGAATTTGTTCAACGCTTTTTCAAAAATAAGGACTATCAAGACATTACAAACATATTTTGGGCGAGGGGCACACAGAAATATTGCACCAAAAAGCACAATTTTAATGACAAACACAAGCACCCGATGCAAACAATTATATACAATTATAACACACCTATTTACACTCATACTTCCGTGGCATGGATACCTTGTCCTTCGCCTGTTAACCGCAGGACCCCGGTTCGATTCCCAGACCACGCACTGCACGATATACTTTTATTTTTTTTCCTCACAATAATGTTGAAACTTCAGTTTTAATTAATAAAAACAATAATAAGTTTATTTATTTAGTCATTATTTAAGATCCTTGGACAATTATAGTACATTTTGGTCAAAATATGACCCAAAGTCGGTGCGATTAGTGTTTGAATGGGCAAAAGGAGTTGATCTAAATTTTGACTAAAAAAATCCCCAAATTGCATGAATGGATTTTCAAAATATAAAATATTTCAGCTTATGAGGGGTCACATTCCACTTCAAATATACATCCCCTGGGCATGCAAGCGAAATTGGTCTTTTAGCATCAGCGAATCATCCCCTCCAATGTTCACAACAAATTTACGCTACTGCTAGAATCGACTGACTTGTGGCATAAAATGTTATGCCCCAACTTACTCTTGGGTCCGGTCAGGTATAACATTTAGCGTAAATTACCCGCCAGTTACTAGCCTAGTAGCTTACCCGGCATTGGCGCTCTCAAAATTTTGGGTTACGCCTCAGTTACTAGCGAGGTAGCGCTATTCTTCAGCTACCCGTCATTGGTGCACTCGGCCGATTCGGCCGAGTGCACCAATGACGGGTAACTTAACAGGGAGATAAGCTACCTCCCTAGTAGTTATGCTCTAACTGTAGCGTAACTTACTAACGATGTAATTATTAGATCATAACTGGCGAGTAACACCAGAATAGCAACTAGCGAGGTAAATATCCACATTAATCAGCATCGTCCCCTTGCAAAATTAATTGGCGCATATGCCAAGTGTTAACCTATAGTTTACTGCAAAATTCTGACGTGAATGGTCCGCCGTAATATTAAAAACGTGTCGTCACTCACTAGGTCATAGGTGAGTGTAAATCACGAATCACGTGGAGTTGGCCTGCGATCCGGAAAAAAGATGCCATTTCATGGCCAAAAATTTCAAAGTTTGTTCACCGCTTTTTCAAAAATAAGGACTATCATGACATTACAAACATATTTTGGGCGAGGGGCACATACAAAAATTCCACCAAAAAGCACAATTTTAATAATAAACACCCGATGGAAACAATGATATACAATTATAACATATCTCTTAACACAAATACTGCCGTGGCGTGGATACCTAGTCCTTCGCTTGTTAACCGCAGAACCCCGGTTCGATCCCCAGACCACGCACGGCACGATATGCTTTTTTTCTTTCTCGTTCTTCTAGTTCTACCCTTCCACTCACAATAATGTTGAAACTTGGCTTTATCAGTTTTTAATTAATAAAAACAATTATAAGTTATTTATTTAGTCATTATTTAAGATCCTTGGACAATTAGTACATTTTGGTCAAAATATTACCCGAAGTCGGTGCGATTAGTGTTTGAATGGGCAAAAGGAGTTAATCTAAATTTTGATTAAAAAATCACCAAATTGCATATATAAATATAAAATCTTTCAGCTTATGAGGGTCACATTCCACTTCAAATAGACACCCCCTGGGCATGCAAGCGCAATTGGTCCTTCAGCATCAGCGAATCAACCCCTCCAATGTTCACAACAAATTTACGCTACTGCTAGAATCGACTGACTTGTGGCATAACACGTTATGCCCCAACTTACTCTTGGGTCCGGTCAGGTATAACATTTAGCGTAAATTACCCGCCAGTTACTAGCCTAGTACTAGCTTACCCCGCATTGGCGCTCTCAAAATGTTGGGTTACGCCTCAGTTACTAGCGAGGTAGCGCTATTCTTCAGCTACCCGTCATTGGTGCACTCGGCCGATTTAATGTATAATATACTATTAAGTGTTATTTCGAAAATGTCAGATAAGCAATGTTTTGTATCACCTATCGTTCAAATACTCAAAAACTGAACCGAGACAAAAGCAAATGTTGCCATCTCCGAAAAGATTCACTATCACCGTGCCAATTTTGTGAATACATTATGTGTACGCTTTGTGATATCAAGGAGGGTACAAGTTACTTTTACGATTGCGATTTTACGGTTAGATCCAGCGTTCTGATTTTGCAAGTACACCTTAAACGGACCAAATATTAAGATCAATGAGTTGGACCGATCAGGGTCTATGCATCAAATTAACTATGCATCCTTAATTTTCATTTAGTTGTTGTTGCAGTTTTGCAGTTTAAACCTGACCTACAAATGTATCAAAATTAGTCTACAAAGAGAAAAGGAAAATGAAGGGAGGAGCAGTTCAACTCTACAGATGGTTCACAGTCAGGGAACAAATTTTACTGCATACATACTTAGACGGGTTATCAACTTTGTTTGAAAATCAGGGTCAGCTAATCACATCTCCTCTTATCATGCTCATGTGCATATGGTACACGTCCATTATTTTCAAGTACTGCACATGGGTATTGAAATCTAAAATAACTGTCGCAATTTTGAAATGTGTATACTTTACTTCACCTCCATCCATTATTAATACCTGATTGACATAATTACGTATATTAAGCTTTTTAAAGCTCAACTAATCTTCAAGGTAGAAAGTAATATATGCTTGGGTACACAATGCTCGTTGAGAAGTAATAGAGGAGTAGCAGGGTCTATCTGTGAGCATAACTACAATACGAAATGTAATTTTTTTTAAATTATTTTTGACAGCTATTCTTCCGAAAGAAAGATAGCTATCTACACGTAGCTTCCGTAATTATCTTACCCCAAGCCAGGAGGCACGCCTTCAGCATGAAATGTGATACATAAGCATTAAACACTTTCACGATCAATAAGTAAGATATGATAGCCTCAATACCCATCCAAGCTACCGTCGCTAGCGTCAGATAATGTAGCAATACAGCGACTGCTACACATCCGGAAGAAGAGCTAATTTGGTCCACTCCAACAACAAACACAAAGTATAGACACAGCAAGGTAAAAGATAAGCAGATCAATATTTTCGCTGGTGTTTCGCTTCGGAGTGACCTATAATTATGATCAAATGTAAACAAAGACAAATTATAAATGTTGAATATTTATTTTTGTTGGAGTGCAGAAATATGGTATAATATAGACTTTAAAAGAAACAAATGTAGACAAACCATAGGCTTCATATGTATGGAACGCATTTTGGGTTTTTAATGATATGCTCATTTTGAAATTCAACAACAATTGAAACGGTTCTTTTTGGAGTAAAAACTTACTTTGCGGACAGGTATGTAATGAGAGTAATGATAAGAGCTGTTATGCTGACACCACAACCAATCTGGCTAATAACGTCTAGGGCAAGACTTGCAAACTTCTGACCATGCACATCCTATGAGTGAAGAGGAGGAAAGCGAGAGAGAGCGTAATAAAAAGGCAATATTGTAACATATTGACATTTGATTTAGAGGTATGGGATAAAGTCCATAATAGCGGCCCGTAAGAACGCCCGATCTTGTAGTTTTTGGTGCCCCAAATTTTAAAGATTACGGCCATGGTAATAAAAGTAAAAGTGCGCAATGTTCAGAAAATCCTACTTTGAAGCAGGTTGACAAATGACAACTAAAATGTTTTATTTTAAAAGAGGGAAGGTGATTGGTAGTCCTAGTATGAGTGGACTATGAATCGCCTGGGCAACTTCTGTTATAGTATCTTAGGTGATCAGAAGGTCAAGTTCAACACGAGTGGATGTCTATTCTTTGTTGTTAAATTGGCTATTGCAACCGGGTGGGCTTGATTACATTTGTTAATAAAATATGTTGTTTCACATTAAAACTTACACAACCACGAAATATTATATAACCCTCATCTTTCTAAAGGGGGTTACCATCCTACCAGCCCCCCCCCCCCCGCCCCCACCCCCCCCCCCCCCCCGCCCCCCCCCCCCCCCCCACCACCTACCCCTAAGAGTTTACGTCGGTTGCGCTAAAACGCAGAAGACAGTGACCTACACAGAGAAAACAATATGTAAACGAAAAATATGTAAACTTTTATTTGATAAAAATAACACAAGACATGTAAAAATGTGGAACATAATATTTGTGTAAAAAATGTCAGTACTTATTTCTTATGTTAAATTGACTGTTTACCAAAGTTGTGTATGTTTTACACAATATTTGCAAAAAAAAGATAAACATTAAAAGTGTGTCAGTTTTACAATTTATAATGTTAATTGTACATGTTTGTTATGTAAAAAAGCACATGGTGCGTGTGACTACGTAATTGTGATATACATTTTTCGCTTCATCATGTTTGTTATGTAAACGTACGCGGTGAACATATACCATGCAGTTTCAACATGGCCGATGCAGGAGAAGCTTGTAATGAAGAGGTCTCTGCAATTCTGCAGCAGTGGGGGCTGGAAAAGTACATCGAAAACTTTGAATGCAAGTAAATCACTGCACTGATAAACTTATAGTTGTTATTGATGCGTATATTTCAATTGTTGCCGATGGAAAATGCAGTTGATGTGTCTGTGTTCACTCACGCACGCAAGTCCCGTGATTTAGTATACATGTATGTAGGCCTACCGGTTGCCGTACATGTTGTATAGTTTCAAAACTAGTATTATAGTGCAAATAATATTATTAGCGCCGGGTATAGAGAAGATAAAAGGAGGCGGCCCCAAAAAAGGAAGCGGGCGGGGACGAGAAATATATGGGTTTTTTTTATTTGGCCTAATAGTGATCTTAAAAAGTGGTTTGTCATTCACAGCAACCAGAGAAAAGCTATATACGAGGGGCGTTCAATAAATACCCGCAACCATTGTTTTTCTCCACTCATGCGCGACGTATGCCAACTAGAAATAGGGTAATTTGAAATTTGGGTCTTTATCTTTCCTTGCTATGCATGAATGAACAATATCGTTTGTGGGATTACGTAATGGCACGTAAAATCAATACTCTCTGGACACTGCATGAAAAATAGCTGATCAGGGCGGAGAATATTTGCAAGCAATTTGATGCACAGTTACTTTTTTCAAAATATCTCAAGAACCGATGCATGGAACAAGTTGCCGTTTGAAACGGTGATAGACCAGTACTATGTGCTCAACATTACTTATTTTCAGATGCAAATTATGGGGAAAAAACACTTATTATGTAACATTAAAACGTCATATTCTTGTCATAGCTTAAAAGAAATTCTTTAATGAATAAACAGTCAAGGTCAAGGTATCCAACCGCAAGGTGTGGCTTACACCTCTTGTTCCTTATCGTTACATGTTATAGATTTAAATGGGAGATTATAAAGACAATATCTGAAACCGTTTTCTGCAGAGGAAATTTTAATACAATGAAGCTCTTTTTACCCAATTTAAGTAAATTCACTATACTGACCATAACATTAAATTGAATTGTATTTTCAAATAGATGTTTACATTTTTGAACTTTGTATATGTATTGAAGTTCACCACAGTCCTTGTTTTCTTAAATTCAATTCCTTATCTGTAATTTTTACGTTAGTTGCAGTGATTGTTTAACATTTCTGCTCATTATGAGCGCTTTCTGACCACCGTGCGTTCTACGCATGCACAGATTTGTATTCCAAGTTCAACAATTCTCGATGTATTTATTGATACCCTGTCATCTATACAATAACGAATCCTGCATTTGCTGTGGTATTTCAGGAAATCCCAATTGTTTGCTATAACTATCATTTTCATTTCTTTGGATTTTCGTCATTTTGGGGCTAACTGTCAAAGCCTAATGTTGACCAAGATAAGATGCAGTGTATTTCCAAAAGTCTTCTTTGACAGAACCTCTCCATTTGGGACCTCGTTGAACATGGTATCTGGTTTCCCGATGCAAAATGTTAGACTTGCACACTTATCCGGAACAAAGTTATGCTTATTTCAATACACGTGCTATCAAGCTAATTCAAAATTCCTGCCAAAGTGGCATGTTTTTCACTGTCCAAATATGGGTTATTTTATGCTTATGCTATTACGTAATTATGAATATTCAGTAAATCCAGATTGTGTTAAATGATAGGTTAAGGTTCATACTTTATAATGTACCCACTTAGATTTCACAGAATCACTCAGGTGTGGAGAACAACAATGGTTGCGGGTATTTATTGAATGCCCCTCGTAAAATGTATGTCAATCAAATCTTGAAACGTTAAGACAAGGTATCGTTCTTGCGATAACACGTTTCTAAAATTCTCTTTCCGAGTTTCCAACTTTTCCAACCACCCGGAACAAAATACATTGGAGCCCTGTCCCTGGTTCAGTTACTTACTATTAATACGGCAAAGCTTGTAAGATGATCACATTCGCATATCGTTCTTTCACTGTCTGTGGTGTCTGTAAGCTTACATCCATCAGTAGACCAATCCCCACTACCGGCGTTAAACTCAAAGTCCCAAAACACACATTGCACATTTGTGATTGTGGTTTTTGTATTTGTCGGCTGAAAAATTAGGATCAAAATTTAAATTATTTACTTGAAAATAGGCTTTTTGGTTCAGAAAATTATTACTAATATTATTACTAAAAGCTAATACAAGCCATAACCTTCTTTAAAGCTCTAAAACAATCGAGCATGTAATACGAAATTACTCTGATTTTAACATTTTGGTGCACTTTTCATGCCTTACTTTCATACACCAATTCCGGCTGTTTGGATTGAGTAAGTGAAATGATGTCTTCGAAGTTGAAGAATTCAGTCGATTAACAAACGAAAATTGCCATAACCCATAAAAATCGCAGGGAATTATATTAGTGGTGTGAAATTATATGCATGTATTGTACGGTCGACGCAGCAGACGATAATCGCTATAATTTAAACCGCCCTCAACGTTAAAAAGGTATCCATTTTGGAGCTGTCGTCTGCTAAGCTCTTATACTTACCTTACTCGTTTGAAATATTAATACAACAGGTTCAGCTAATTTGGTGATATTCAATCCCTCTATCGTAGCGGAAATGACCCGGGATCCCACCTGACGAGTGACATCAGTTGTAGACTGCTCGCGTAATAGTTTAGACTGGAACAATTTGCTGTTCTGGTATAGTACGAAACTCACCGGAACTACCGCTGAATCATTTACTAAAAAGACGCAACGACAGGCTATGATTAAATACTGAATATCTAACTGATATGCGTTTGAAATTGAATCAACTATTGGAATATAGTTACTTGTACACATAATTATAGGACTTTTCGGGTATGACGTGACGGACACTACATACTTAACGCAACGGTATTTCCCGAGGCTTAGGCTTTACAACCTCCCCTATAATATGCCAGTTTTAACCTCCCATTGCTTCAGCCATACTTCCAAAGGGCTGATATGTTTAGGTTTAAGGAATGTCACTTCAAAAAGTTTACACTTTTTGGTCCAAATTTCAAAAAGTATAAGGTTAGGTTAGAAAATGAGAAATTGGTCCATAAGTTAGTATCTTTACATCATAATCAAGCGATTTGGGCATTTTTTACAGAAAATTATTTTTGTTGGCTTTGGTAAAAATGGAAATTGGGTCAAAAAAGTGAACCTAGTGATTTTCTCAATTTTGATTCTCTGATCCATTTTCTTTTCTACAAATGTATACTTTTATGCGTTTGATTAATAGTTCAATAATTACAACACTCATCATAAACTTCCTTGAGTCCCCCTTAAAGCTTTGTTTGAAGCTGTTGAATAATAAGGTGGAGCGTCGAAATTAAAACGCTGAGTTCCAGAGTAAAAGAGACTTTTTACATTTACAGAGTATTTAACATGATCCATCGTAAAAATCGAACTGTAACAATGCCTTTGTTGCCATTGATCTCAATCGATCAACTGTTTACATTTTTCATGAGTATTACAATAATGATGTATTACAAAAAAGGTGTAACCGCACGAATAATTGGTCTGAAGCAAAAGTAATTTTTACTTTCGAACCGAGAGCATGTATTTCACATCTGCGCCTTCGTGGTATAATACAATGTTTTATTAAGGGATGGTGTACTTTGATTCGGGTGTATCCCGGATGGAAAAAATGTATGTCAAACAAGTCTTTCAAGACTTTTATCATGTTATGTATCATTAATATTTAGAAAAAAGGATTAAAAATAACCTGCATCTCTAAATCGGGCTGCAACTTCAACTGGTAGGACGATAGCTGCCTCCGTTTCACCCACTGGTATATCCTCGGGGTTGTTAAATAGTTGAGTATCCTTCGAGACATCATTGAGAACACTGGCAAATCCAAGTGCATCATCAAAAGATGTCTGAGGTATTTGTACCGCATGGACATCAATATTATTTCCGTTGGCGGTGAAATTTTCTCCTTGCGTTTGGGTGCTGGAGATCTGTTTCTCCAAAGAGCGCAATATACGCGTAGGAGCTTTAAAATCAATAGCCTCGATAAACTCTTCGTTGTCGATGTTCAGAATATTGTCGACGGTTTCAATCACAGAGCCGGTTACCTAGAATATAGTACACAAACAACAAAATAATGAAGAACAACATTTGATCAAAAGTTGTTGCCTATCCAAACACAATCGATCAGATGGCAGTGGGTTGGGGCGCCACCTCCTCCTCGAAATGACGATCTTGCTCGCTCATATTCCATCAATGGAAGACATCGTTACACCGAAGAAGACTATGAAGATTCAAAAGATTTAACGGCACCTTTTGTACTATGGAAGGGCACCACTAATACTACAGTGCCACTTGGTTCGTAATTAGACATTCAAATTAATATAAACTCCCTTATATTAATAAGATTTCATCGATATAATTTCAAAATTGAACTTACTGTTCCAGACAGTCTCGACGTCCGATCGGATATCTTTTTCAATGGTGTATGACCGTCGATTCAGGGTTGCCAGAAGCAGTTGATTTTCTGATGACGTCTAGGGATGTATTTGATGACGTATTGAGGATCAATTGATCGTAAGGTGACTAAGTTGGTAGGACCCCTCGTCGCCATTCATGAGATGCTGTTTCATGGAGCACGTAGAAGATATTGCCATCGCTACCGCTCCGCTTGACTGCAAACCCAAACTGTTCAAACGATATATGGATGACATCTTGGAAATAGTAAACAAAGGCACAGAAGGCAAACTCACTGACCACCTCAACAGCGTTGATGACACTGGCAGCCTCAAATTTACATATGAGAAAGAACACTTACATTTGAGAAAGAACAGAAGTACAAAATAGCGTTCTTGGATACCCTCATAGTACGTAAACCAGACGACTTTGTAAAACTACTTGTTTACAAAACACCGACCCACACCAACCAATATTTGAACTTAAATTCGGCGCATCCATAGGGCATGTAGGGGTGATCCGCACGATGCTGGACAGGAAGGACAAAAAAGTCACAGAACCCGAGGATAAAATCGCACTTAAACATTGCGGTTACCTGCAATGGTCGATTGATAGAGTCAACAAAGCGCGAAGCACAAAGCAACCAAAGAAACAGAACAGTAAAAATGCAAAGAGTGAGAGAAAAACTCTAATTAATGTCAATCTACCGTATATTGCAGGAGTCACAGAAAAGATCCAACGAATCTTCAAAAATCACAACATAGGTTCGGCGGTCAAACCTCACACGAGTCTCCGCAATATGTTAGTACATGTGAAAGACAAACAGGACAATGGCGATAAAGCAGGCGTGGTCTATGAGATACCTTGTCAAAATTGCGACAAGATCTACATGGGCGAAACAAGCCGCCGTTTCTATACACGCAAAAAGGAACATATAACGGAAACGGACAGAATGACACACGCACGGCATGGAAAGACCCACAAACTACAGAGATGAAGTCCTCCATCACAGATCACGCTGCTACTTCAAACCATCTAATAAATTGGGACGATACAAACATTCTCGCGAGAGACAACACTAGAAACACCAGATGGATTAGAGAATCCATTTGGATCCGTCGCAAAGACATGAAACAGCACATCATGAATGGCGACGAGGGACCCTACAAACTTAGTCACTTGTACAATCAATTGATCCAAAATGTGTCATCAAATACATCCCGTGACATCACCAGAAAGTCAACTCCTTCTGTTAACCCTGTATCAACGGTCATACACCATTGAGAAAGACATCCGATCGGACGTCGAAACTGTCTGGAACAGTTAGTTCACTTTTGGAATAATTTAGATGAAATCTTATTATTATATAATGTTTCCTTGGATTCCTGATGAAATTGTTCTCTAATTTACGGACTAATTATAGACAGTATAAACTCCCATTTGTTATTTTCTATTATAGATTATCTGGATTGGCATTTCTTTTCCTTATGCCTAAAGGTTTGAGTATTGTTAATGTTATTAAAATTGATTGTTGAACATGGTCTTCTTTCCTTTTCTATTATTTTTCGTTTGTTCTTTCTTTCGATCTTTATGGGGCCAGTAGGGCAATAGGCTGACTCTTCTCGTATTGTCATTATATATTTGGGTTTGGCCCCAATAGGACTAAAATGTGAATCTCATGGAGCGTCCTTTATCAATTCAGGTTAAATGTACCCCTGATCCTTGATCCCAACAAGCGGGCGCAAATACGACCCGCTTACCGTGCACGTTGTAATATTTTGTCTTCGTATAATGTGTACCGCGGATATCGCCTATCCACCTCCGAATGATTAAAAAAACCTTTTACCTGGGCTGACGGTACCGGTAACTCCACGTCAACTATTCTCTCCAGATTTAAAGCAATTGCCACTAGACCAGTTGTGTTTATACCATGTGTAGCATTGGTGACCTGGGCTAAATCAAAGGCAACCTCGGCGACGTTTGCCATTGTCACATTAGTCTGCAGGGATATTTGAATTAACATAAATGTTGATATTTAATTAGTAAGCCTACAACCCGGGGTATTAACGATTTCGTACCACGTCAGTCCACTTATTAAGAAGTTGTAAACCCGGGGTATTAACGATTTCGTACCACGTCAGTCCACTTATTAAGAAGTTGTAAATCCAACACATTAAGATTAGATATGAATTGAGGACACTTTGTCAGCCAAGGTAACGCCAGGCATTAAATACACTTGAACAACCATTCAAGACTGTTCAATATTTGACTTCACCCACTCATTCATGGTGGTCATGGATCCATTGTAGCTTAACAGACGACGATAAGTTACCCCAATGTAGAATTAGTCCCCGGGTTTCTTATTGGGTTCTCTTGATGACCATTGATTAACATGACCTCCAGAATTCAATCCTTGTTTTTCTTTTACCTGTAATGAATTTTTTCAAAGTTACCTCCGACAGGACGACAAGTTTGTTGTTCACTTCTTTTATCTCCTTGTCATCGAGGCAATCACTGACAATCACTTGCTGCCACGTCGCTGTAGACACTAAGTCCCCTTTGCAGTACCGTGTAGCACGTGGTCCTGGATTCACTATTGATAGATAAAAGGGGTCCTTGACAGTTAACGGAACGTGCAGGTATTGTAAGGTGACAGGTAACGAAAAAGGAAAGGTATCGTAAGGTGACAGGTAACGGAACGTGCAGGTATCGTAAGGTGACAGGTAACGGAGAGGGAAAGGTATCGTAACGGTACGCGCAGGTATCGTACCGCGACAGGCAACGGAACGTGCAGATATCGTAAGGTGACAGGAAACGGATAGGGAAAGGTGTTGTAATGTGACAGGTAACGGAATGTGCAGGTATCGTAACGTGACAGGTAACGGAACGTGCAGATATCGTAAAGTGACAGGTAATGGAACGTGCAGATATCGTAAGGTGACAACTAACGGAACGTGCAGGTATCGCTACGTGACAGGTAACGGAAAGGGAAAGGTATCGTAAGGTCACAGGTAACGGATAGGGAAAATATCGTAACGTGACAGGTAACGGAACGTGCATGTATCGTAAGGTGACAGGTAACGGAACGTGCAGGTATCGTAAGGTGACAGGTAACGGAACGTGCAGGTATCGTAAGGTGACAGGTAACGGAACGTGAAGGTATTGTAAGGTGACAGGTAACGAAACGTGCAGGTATCGTAACGTGACAGGTAACGGATATGGAAAGGTATCGTAGCGTGACAGGTAACAGATATGGAAAGGTATCGTAACGTGACATGTAACGGAACGTGCAGATATCGTAACGTGACAGGTAACGGAAAGGGAAAGGTGTTGTGAGGTCACAGGTAACGAAGAGGGAAAGGTATCGTAACGTGACAGGTAACGGATATGGAAAGGTATCGTAACGTGACAGGTAACGAAACGTGCAGGTATCGTAACGTGACAGGCAACGGAACCTGCAGATATCGCAAGGTGACAGGTAACGGATAGGGAAAGGTATCGTAAGGTGACAGGTAACGGAACGTGCAGGTAACGCTACGTGAGAGGTAACGGAAAGGGAAAGGTATCGTAAGGTGACAGGTAACGAAACGTGCAGGTATCGTAACGTGACAGGTATAGGAACGTGCAGGTATCGTAACGTGACAGGTAACGGAACGTGCAGATATCGTAACGTGACAGGTAACGGAAAGGGAAGGTGTTGTAAGGTCATAGATAACGGATAGGGAAAGGTATCGTAGCGTGACAGGTAACGGAATGTGCAGGTATCGTAAGGTGACAGGTAACGGAACGTGCAGGTATCGTAAGGTGACAGGTAACGAAACGTGCAGGTATCGTAACGTGACAGGTAACGGAACGTGCAGGTATCGTAACGTGACAGGTAACGGAAAGGGAAGGTGTGGTAAGGTCACAGATAACGGATAGGGAAAGGTATCGTAGCGTTACAGATAACGAATCGTACAGGTATCGTAACGTGACAGGTAACGGAACGTGCAGATATCGTAAGGTGGCAGGTAACTGAAAGGGAAAGTTATCGTAAGGTCACATGTAACGGATAGGGAAAGGTATCGTAACGTGAAATGTAACGGAACGTGCAGGTATCGTAAGGTGACAGGTAACGGAACGTGCAGGTATCGTAAGGTGACAGGTAACGGAACGTGCAGGTATCGCAAGGTGACAAGTAACGGAACGTGAAGGTATTGCAAGGTGACAGGTAACGAAACGTGCAGGTATCGTAACGTGACAGGTAACTGAACGTACAGGTATCGTAAGGTGACTGGTAACGGAAAGGGAAAGGTATTATAAGGTCACAGGTAACGGATATGGAAAGGTATCGTAGCGTGACAGGTAACGGATATGGAAAGGTATCGTAACGTGACAGGTAACGGAACGTGCAGATATCGTAACGTGACATGTAACGGAACGTGCAGATATCGTAACGTGACAGGTAACAGAAAGGGAAAGGTGTTGTAAGGTCACAGGTAACGAAGAGGGAAAGGTATCGTAACGTGACAGGTAACGGTACGTGCAGGTATCGTAACGTCACAGGCAACGGAACCTGCAGATATCGTAAGGTGACAGGTAACGGAAAGGTAAAGGTATCGTAAGGTGACAGGTAACGGATAGGGAAAGGTATCGTAAGGTGACAGGTAACGGAACGTGCAGGTAACGCTACGTGAGAGGTAACGGAAAGGGAAAGGTATCGTAAGGTGACAGGTAACGAAACGTGCAGGTATCGTAACGTGACAGGTATAGGAACGTGCAGGTATCGTAACGTGACAGGTAACGGAACGTGCAGATATCGTAACGTGACAGGTAACGGAAAGGGAAGGTGTTGTAAGGTCATAGATAACGGATAGGGAAAGGTATCGTAGCGTGACAGGTAACGGAATGTGCAGGTATCGTAAGGTGACAGGTAACGGAACGTGCAGGTATCGTAAGGTGACAGGTAATGGAACGTGCAGATATCGTAAGGTGACAGGTAACGGAACGTGCAGGTATCGCTACGTGAGAGGTAACGGAAAGGGAAAGGTATCGTAAGATCACAGGTAACGGATAGGAAAAATATCGTAACGTGACAGGTAACGGAATGTGCAGGTATCGTAAGGTGACAGGTAACGGAACGTGCAGGTATCGTAACGTGACAGGTAACGGAACGTGCAGATATCGTAATGTGACAGGTAACGGAAAGGGAAGGTGTTGTAAGGTCACAGATAACGGATAGGGAAAGGTATCGTAGCGTTACAGATAACGAAACGTGCAGGTATCGTAACGTGACGGGTAACGGAACGTGCAGATATCATAAGGTGGCAGGTAACGGAAAAGGAAAGGTATCGTAAGGTGACAGGTAACGGAACGTGACAGGTAACTGAACATGCAGGTATCGTAACGTGACAGGTAACGGAACGTGCAGGTATCGTAACGTGACAGGTAACTGAACATGCAGGTATCGTAAGGTGACAGGTAACGGAACGTGCAGCAGGTATCGTAAGGTGACAGGTAACGGAACGTGCAGGTATCGTAAGGTGACGGGTAACGGAAAGGGGGAGGTATCGTAAGGTGACATGTAACTGAGCGTGTAGGTATCGTAACGTGACAGGTAACGGAACGTGCAGGTATCGTAAGGTGACAGGTAACAGAACATGCAGGTATGGTAAGGTGTTAGGAAAGGAACGCAACAATTAACATAACGTGAGAGTCAACATAACTTCCCATTTAACGTATAGTAAAAGTTAACTTATTGTGGCAACTTAGGTAACGTGACATTGAACGGAACGAGCCAGGATACGTGTTTGACTTTGGGATACGTCCTTGATGTTTACCAAGTGTATGAGGGGCACGTGTTCCCGGATTAACTTCTGCTAGATAATAATGGGTACTTTGTTAAACCTGAGACTAATATAACTGAGATTTTTAGTTACGCAAATATAATGCAGGTTGGCCTATACTTATTTACAGCTTTCACATAACGGCTGACTAACCTTCATTTAAATAGCCAGGGCATCTCTCTGATGACTCTGCCGTCTGTCCGAAATGCGCTCCAGGCCACGTCAATGGGTAAGGCACCGAGGTTTGAACAGCGGGACACCTAGTAGCTATGGAATAAAAATGCCCATATTTTAGGCGAGATCTCATTAACGAGAGGCACCTTATAATCGCGACATATCCCGTTGTGATTAAATGTAGAAAACGGGAAGAAAACTGGGTAACAACGGGATAATCTCCGTTAATTAAATCGCGTTGATTTATTCAAAATCCCGAACATGCTTTAATATGCTTTAATACAATTTGGAATCATGCAGAAATTGTCATTTCTGCCAAAGTAAGCTTTGTTTTTAAATTTAATGATGAAAATCTATTTTGGGGTACATAACTTCAAGAATTCTATTTAAGTAGGAGCATGGAGTTATGGCTAAACTTTGTATAAGTAATCACCCAAATGTGCTACTTTTTTCGATTCAAAATTGAGAATGCATAAGGTTATTTAATTTCCATGATAAACTGTCGTACAATTATACTGTATGTATGATGGTATATCTGTATAACATAATAAAAAACAAAAACAAAACACAACACAACAACTAGAGAATGCGTAAGGTAATTTGACTTTTGTTATTTGGCATTTATGAAAAGTTTGTTTCCATAAATGATAAAGAGTTCTATTACATTTTCTACTATTCTGTTCATGCATGTACGATGTTGTTGTATTATAATTTGGATTTATTGATGTCCAGTAGTAATAAAGGCACGAGTGTTTTCGTGGGTGCCTGCTAGTTGAAACTCATGTCTGCTGACCCAGCAGGTCATTGTAGACTTGTACTCCCTGGAGTGAAGGGACTGATCATGATGAGAAAAAGCTGGTTAACCATCGTTCCATCTCCCTTGATTCTGTGTTTCTCAGTCTTTTTAAGGTAGTGTTTGAGGGCCCCAACAGAACACCAAGGACCATAGTCTGGAGACCCGCTAGCTAGACATAAGTCTGGCAGAACGATAGGTTTGGAGTAAAGTCTTGATCCTGGTTCTTCGTCAGGAATCCAGTCCCCGCTGGTAAAGCGTAATGTGACCCTCCTTCATCGAAAGGAAATTAATCTCAGAGACACGTTGTCCAGAACACAGTTTTCACGGTAGGTCTAGAAGATGCATCGGCTCGTATGGAGAGTCTGCTACGTTGTCCAGAGCTGTTGAGAGTTGGTGACGTGGACACTGTCAGGCCTTCCTCAAATCCATGATGAGCTGAGGCGATGGCCGTATGAAAGCATCTCGCCGATCCAGGTTAGTCATGTTTTGTTTGAATTGTTCGGTTAGAAAACCAGCTAAGGCCCCCACAGGAGCTTAATGTGGACTAATCTGTTTACCCCTACACCACTGGAATAACATGACGAGGCGGGAATAATAATTCGCCCTGGTTGAAGGTCTCCTTTCCTTTGAAGCCAGGGTGGCAGCCTCTCTTAAAAGGCCCTCTGCAGTGTATGATAAAATACTCCATGCAGTTAGGGGCAGGGTTGGATTATCGTCAGTGGAATCGTTGTCTGGTCCGGATACAGGAGAAGATCCCCCATCAGAGGCAGGCTGACTGGTTCATGGTTCATGTGAAGACATTTGGTGAATATAATATTGACATCTTTGCAGTCCCTCTCTTTTTAATATCACCATAGAAGAGTATACACACATTTTGTATAGTAAAATTGATTGGCAAATACTTCTCCAAAACTTACCGAGGACATTCAGAAAAACATTGGTTATCTCTTCTCCATAGATATTCTCGGCGATGCACTGGAACACAGCGGTGTCAGACGTCTCGATTTGAGTAACGATAATCTTACCGGTGGCTGGTCCAGATATGATCTGTCGCCTTGGATTCGGTGCTGTTAAAACAACAAAGGTGGGGGTATTATTATGCAATGCTTAACAATGCGTCAAAGAATGCGTACCAACGCGTCAAAGAATGCGTACCAATACGTCAACGAAATGCGTCAAATGTATGCTTTAGAGCATAGACCAAATTGTATTTCTTTAATCCAAAATGAAAACTACATGGATACATAACTTCTTGCACCAATCAGAGACATTGTTAGAATAATTGTATCCTAATTAAGATTAAAGATGAAATAGTTAAGAATCTGTGTTTTATTGTTTATTGAAATGATTATGGTTTGTTGTTATACCAATTAAAACCCCTCAAAACACTGTTGGATAAGAAGACCAAATGCCTTGGGAAGACAGTGCTCAGTACTTACGAACTTCACTCTCTTTCTTTCCATTGATTAGCCATGATACAGTAGCTACTGGTGAGCCTCCAGCCTGGCATGTTATTGTTACCGACTCGTTGGGAGCGATGGTGATGTCAGTAGGAGGGTTAGGATCCCAATATGGTGCCGCTGGAGAGAGATAAACATGTATAGTGAATGGTGTTACAATTCCATAATGTTTAGGCTGCTTGCAAAGAAGATTTTAACGTTGCACCCATAATGCATTGCGCCAACTCAAGATATTTCCCCTTGTATCAGTGACCTTTGACCCCCGAGATATTTATATCGTAGCTTCCTGTCACGCATGACATACGATATCGGAAAAAATGTATGGTTCCCCTGTCTTTTTGGCTAGTGGCTCTTTTAACTTTATTCTTTTCTTCCATCTTTTCTTACTGTCTTTTCATTCAGCTATCATGCTTATAGGCTTTTTAAGCCTGGCCCGAGCATTTTGCTTGAGTCTGGTCCCTTTAGGACCCAAGCGTGTGTCCGTACGGACCGACCGTGTAAACAAACAAAGTGTGTTTACTAGTCGAGCTCTTAGGTTTTAAAAATAAGAAAAAGAAACAGTGAGAACTAATTAATTTATTGATGTAAAAAGAATTTAAGAGCTCATACGATGATGGCGCTATAAAGCCATTGTTTTGTGCATATGTCAATGGGAACCGAGATAAATCGGGGACCAGATTTACAGCATTTTGGGATGCTTGTAATCTGGATAGCTGTGACATATGGTCCATCACAATATAGGCTTCTTGAAATATCAGTGGAACTACTTCTTCTCACCCTATGTTAGAAAAAGCCCACTTCACACCCTGTTAATGAAAAGGCCTACTTCTCACCCTGTATATTAAAAAGCCTTCTTCTCACCCTGTTAAGGAAAAATCCTTATTCTCACCCTGTATATTAAAAAGCCTACTTCTCACCCTGTTAAGGAAAGGCCTACTTCTCACCCCTGTTTATGAAAAAGCACATTTCTCAAACTGTGTATGAAAAGCCTACTTCTCAAACTGTGTATGAAAAAGCCTACTTCTCACCCTCTTTATGAAAAAGCCTACTTCTCAACCTGTTTATAAAAAAGCATACTTCTTAAACTGTGTATGACAACGTCAATTTCATACCCATGTATGAAATAGCATACTTCTCAAACTGTGTGTGAAAAAGCCTACTTCTCACCCTGTTTATAAAAAAGCCTACTTCTCACTCTGTGTAGGAAAAAGCCTACTTCATACCCGTGTATGAAATAGCCTACTTTTCACTCTGTATATGAAGAGCCTACTTCTCACCCGTTTCGTCCTGTAAGCTATGAAAAACCCTATAAATAATAACCTACTTACATCTTACTCTCACACTGGAGGTGTAAGTAACAGGCTGTCCCACTCCATTGCTTGCTTCGCATGTGTAGTCGCCCTCGTCTTCATACATGACATCGTTTATGATCAATTCTGATCCAATTGGGCCTTCGTAAATACGATCGTAAGAAATGTTTATGCTATCGCTCCATGACCAGCTAATACGTGGTGTAGGGCTGGAAAAAAATGGGTTGTGGTATATGATATTAATCAGCCACATTTTCATAGCATGAACTTAACGTAAGGGCCCTGTCACACCATGGCGTATCGACTGAACGTATGCCAACGTATGCGAAAATATTGGAAATACGTTGGTGTACGTTGGTGTACGCTGATATAAGTTGGGGTAAAGGCCCTGTCACACCATAGCGTATGGCCTGAACGTGGCCTGAACGTATGCCGACGTATTCAAAAAATAGCTCGAAAATTGTCAGAGCCCGAGAACGTCCAAGAACGTCCAACTTCCCAACGAATTGCGTCAACATCGGTGATGGAATGGACGTATCCATAGCGTATTAAACGCATACATAGCGTATGACTAACGTATTGATAGCGTATCACTAACTTATACCAAACTTATCACAGCGTATCACAGCGTATGCGATCGGCGAGCGTATGACCAACGTATTCGTAGCGTATGTCTGCCGTGCTCGACGTATCCTCAGCGTATCCTCGGCGTACAACGAACACGTGACTTATGCCGTTGCAGAAATTGAGTTTCGTACACGGCGGGACAAGTGTTGCCAGTTCAAGTAAACGCATCCTAGATGATAACTATTAAAATATCTAGAAGGGTAAATCTATATGTCCAACCTACAACTTAAGACGATTAACGTACCTCTAACGTATGTCAGCGTATGTCTAACGTATGTCAGCGTTTGTAAACGTATGTCTAACGTACCACGAACCTATCGGGAACTTATGCAGAACGTAAGTTAAGCACACGTTGAGTACGTCGAGAAATTTTGAACATGCTCAATAATTTTTCGCGGGCTCGACGTGTTCCAAATTTTCACAACGTATCACAGCGTGCTCTTAACGTATACGACGTATCCCAAACTTACCCCTAACTTGTATCAGCGTACACCAACGTACACCAACGTACGCCAACGTATTTTTCGATATTTCGCATACGTTGTTATACGTTCAGGCGATACGCCATGGTGTGACAGGGCTACCGTACAGCTAGCGCGCATTCGGCGTTTTGGGAACTTATGGAGGGTTTGAGTATAAATGGGTCCCTTGAGTATCTCATCCTCACTTCTTCATGGTCTGTCTTGGCCTTCTTGCTCTTTCCTCCTCGGCCCCTGGTTGTTTGCTTCTTCTTGGGAGGCATGTTAACTGCTTGATGACATCGGCGGGAATGATGTAATGTGAGATCGGCGCGGTACGTATTTATACGTGCTACAGCGGCATAATAAGCCACGTCTTCGTTGTACGTCGAGGAAACGCTGACGATACGTCGAACACGGCAGACATACGCTACGAATACGTTGAGTATATGTTAAGCATACGTTAGTCATACGCTCGCATACGCTCGCATACGCTGTCATAAGTATGTTATAAGTTAGTGATACGCTATCAATACGTTAGTCATACGCTATGTATACGTTCAATACGCTATGGATACGCTATGGATACGTGACAGGGCCTTACACGATCGCCCAGCATAAGGTGAATACGTGAGAATACGTCGAAACTCGTTGGAAATACGTCAGGCATACGTTAGACATACGGCACATATACGTTATCAACTCGTTATCACTACGTTGGCTGTACGTTTCCCCCAGCCTACGTTCATCAAAGTATACCAACTTACGAGTAACGTACGAGTAACGTACCACTAACGTATGTCAGCGTATGTCAACGTATATTTAACGTACCACAAGCTTACCGGGAACTTATGCAGAACGTATTAAGCACACGTTGAGTACGTCGAGAAATTTTGAGCATGCTCAATATTTTTTCGTGGTCCAAATTGTCACAGCGTATCACAGCGTGCTCTTAACGTAAACGACGTATCCCCAACGTACCCTTAACTTATATCAGCGTACGCCAACGTACACCAACGTATTTTTCGATATTTCGCATACGTTGGCATACGTTGAGGCGATACGTTATGGTGTGACAGGGCCTTAAGATGGGGATACGTCGTTTAAGGCCCTGTCACACCATGGCTTATCGCCTGAGCGTATGCCGACGTATGCGAAATATCGAAAAATACGATGGTGTACGTTGGTGTACGTTGGTGTACGCTGATATAAGTTAGGGGTAAGTTGGGGATATGTCGTTTACGTTAAGAGCACGCTGTGATACGCTGTGAACATTTGGAACACGTCGAGCCCGCGAAAATTATTGAGCATGTTCAAAATGTACGTGCTCAACGTGTGCTTAATACGTTCTGCATAAGTTCCCGATAGGTTCGTGGAACGTTAGACATACGTTTACATACGCTGACAAACGTTAGAGGTACGTTACTCGTAAGTTTAGGTTGGACCTATAGATTTATCCTTCTAGATATTTTAATAGTTATCATCTAGGCTGCGTTTACTTGAACTGGCAACACTTGTCCGGCCGTGTACGAAACTCAATTTCTGCAGCGGCATAAGTCACGTGTTCGTTGTACGCCGATGATACGCTGAGGATACGTCGAACACGGCGGACATACGCTACGAATACGTTAAGCATACGTTGGTCATACGCTCGCATACGGTGTGGTACGCTGTCATAAGTTTGTTATAAGTTAGTGATACGCTATCAATACGTTAGTCATACGCTATGTATACGTTCAATACGCTATGGATACGTCCATTCCATCACCGATGTCGACTTTTCCTACGCAATTCGTTGGGAAGTTGGACGTTCTTGGACTCTGACAATTTTCGAGCTGTTTTTTGAATACGTCGGCATACGTTCAGGCCATACGCTATGGTGTGACAGGGCATTTACGCTGATATAAGTTAGGGGTAAGTTAGGGATACGTCGTTTACGTTAAGAGCACGCTGTGATACGCTTTGAACATTTGGAACACGTCGAGCCCGCGAACAATTATTGAGCATGTTCAAAATTTATCGGCGTACTCGACGTGTGCTTAATACGTTCTGCATAAGTTCCCGGTACGTTCGTGGTACGTTAGACATACGTTGACATACTTTGACAAACGTTAGAGGTACGTTACTCATAATTTGGCTAAAAATAGCTATCTAGCATTGATCAAAACCAAAATATTGCAATTCGTTGGGAAGTTGGACGTTCTTGGACAATTTTCGAGCTATTTTGTGTATACGTCGTCATACGTTCATGCGATACGCCATGGTGTGACAGGCCCACGTGCAATTCATTGGGGTGTTGGACGTTCTTGAACTCTGACCATTTTCGAGCTATTTTTTGTATACGTCGGAATACGCTAAGGCCATACGCCATGGTGTGACATGGCCTCACGTACACCAACGTACACCAACGTATTTTCGATATTTCGTATACGTTGGCATACGTTCAGGCGATACGCCATGGTGTGACAGGCCCATAACGGATTGCTTGCTTTTACCCTACCTCATAACAAACTACGATTTGCGCCACAAACGCGTGTGCACCTTACGGTTGCCATAGACTAATTACGGTTGCGCCATTAAGCTTGCGCCGGCAATCTCATCATTACGCGTTTGTCGGTGATCGGCCGATTACGCGTGCGGTGCGCCGGCAATCGCCATTGCGTGCCCAGCGTATACGCGGCACGTAGAAACGAGAGATAAAATCTCAAATTTCATGAAATAATACCATAAGTTTAAACAAACTGGTTCGTCGTGGGACCGATACGCACTCATATCACAGAGCGAATTTGAAGTCAATCGAAAGGGAGAACCCCGGGGGAGAACACCTCTGTACAATACAAGAATTGGCGACTCCGTATGATATTATAGATTATAATCATTATTATCCTAGCCCCACTACCCAAACAATACAAAACATTCAGCCGCAGGTGAGGGCACATATATATTGGTATATCGGATACTTCAATACCCCTGTCTATGTATAAGCATTAAAAGTCATGCGATATTTTCTCTATCCTTGATTTTTACTATGAAACCAGATTTTCTTGCAGATTTGCATTTTTGATCATAAATCGTTACAGACCAATACGATTCCTAATGACTTAAAAAACATGGTTTGAATATATTGAAATATACTGTTGGGGACTGCTCCGACTAATTAAAATCTTTTTCAGTGGTTTAGTACATAGAATGTTATGGTTTGACACCGTGTTTGCCAATGTTTCCGACTATCGCAACTGTACACAAGTGAACACTACATGTATAGTACGAAATGATTTATGATGAACAAAATCGGGGGGAAATGTTGAAAATGTCATTGAATTGAAGGCAGATTCAAATTATGATTTGGTAAAGTTTTGCGATCGTTTTGACGAAAATTCAGTCAAGATAGATTTATTATGAGTCCAAGAAAGTCTTTCCTGATGGTCAAGCTTCGATATAAGGGGAAACAAATGTTTAAGAATTGCACATAATAATTGCTTTAACAAAATGTGCATTTAAATAAACCAAGCTCTCGCCAAGCCAAGCTTCTTTCAAGACGCAATTATAAAGATAGGTCTTTTTACGAATCAAACTAGATGTTCTACTTAATTCACGTTCTTCATCTTCTCAGCGTAATCACACAGGGTGGTTAAAAAAAGGTAACCCAGTTTTGACTACTTGCTAATTTATTTGCATTGCATAAAAGCTGTGGCAATTGGGCATAGTGGGCAAAAAATATATGAGCTTATTTTTATAACAATTTTGGGTTATGTTTATAAATGTGTGTATTTCAAAACTCTTACACAAAAGAACATCTGCGTGTTTTTATTTATCACAATAGCGGCTTCAATGTTCACAGGTGTGACTTACTTTCCTTCAGCGGTACACTGCAATGACAGCTGCTTGGTACGCAACACTTCCATCCCTATCGGTGGCTTGTTCACCAGCGTTGCTGGTCTATCCGGAGCCGGATCATCTGTAAGTACAACGAATTGTATAACCGGAGAGGTTTGGATCTCACCAATAAACACATTTTGTACGTTGCATTCGTATTCCTTCATATCAGTTGACTGGGCATTGGTAAATACCAAATTTCCGTTTACGTCCTGCAGCACCCGGTCATCAATTGCGATTGTCTGCGAAGGTATGCCCGTTGTCCAATACACGCTTATGTACGATTGAGGTACGCCATTAGGAGGGTTACACTCCAAGATGGTCTTGGCTCCTATCTGAGCAGTCACGGTTTTCGGGTCCATCCAACTGAACGGGTCGAGAACTGAAAACGATTAGTTGTAGACTTATTTGTTAATAATGTAGATGAATAGGATTAAAAATCGACAGTCCATCAGCATCAGCACTTATTCCTACTTTATATACGGCCGTGTGTTTTGAACTCGCCACCCTTACCGTTGCATGTCAAGATTTTTACATTTTACACCATCTGAGATTCGAATTAGCATATCGCAATAACTATTTGTTCTACCCCATAAAAAGTATATATTTTCTGAACGGTAATCTCACAAGAAATCCAAATATGCTATTGGAATTTAGATAAGACCTAATGGTAACATGTTGTGATTAAGAATGTTAAAAAATTCTCGATTTATTTCATATTTTGATTTAAGCTCAATAATAATTTTATACCTATCCCAATCATAATTTTACTGTTCCTCATGCAATTACCCATCAGAACATAATAGTTGTTAATGGTAAACATGTTGAAATATACTATATCGAGAAGTAAATGAGCACAAACGTTTAAATTTCATATTTATTAGAGTTTACAAGTATTTTTTTTTTAGTATGCACCCTATCCTGATTTAAACGGCATTTTTGAATCATCGGTTAAATATTTCTTTTGTTATCTTTTGAATTCCCCTATTTGAGAGCATTCCAAAATTGTATAATTTTGCTATCATCGGTTAATTTTTGTTGTTGTTATAGTCATGTATGTAAAACCGATGAATTAGGGCAAGTTCACTGCGTAGCGAATAGGGAAAAAGCCAAGGACAACGCAATCGATTCATGATTACAATTGTTGCACAATAGTTGTCACATTTGTTGAAACAGAATCTTATAGAATATAAAATAATCTATAAAATGAGAGCAAAATCATGTTTGTACCATACAGGGATGAGGAGCTATAGTAAATTGAACGTAGAATTTGGAACATTTTCTATATTCCCAATAGAGATTGCACACAGCGCCGCCGCCACCACCACCACCCCTGACTTTCACAACATAATCAATCATATCTCAGCCAAACATTTATAGAAATACCTGATTTATTAACACAATGTAGCTAGATAAATAGGCTTTCACACGACACCTCAACCATAGCTCTACCACATTTAGTTGTTGAGTTAATAGAGAGAGATGGATGATTTGTCACCAAAAATGCAACGCCACCACCCTTTTTGGGTGGTGAGTTCAAAACACATGGCCATACACTATACATACCCTCTCATAATAAATCCTTCAATCTCTCAAAGTAATTAATTAATACATACGATTTTATTTAACATCATACTTAGGTTTTCATAGAGCTCCTGATCCCACTGCAAATTCAAACCTTTAAACTATATTGTCTAAGACTTACGATTTGCACTGTCTTTAACCTATACTAATGAAGAGTCCACATTCCACAATGCTTTTAGCGATGCGTTTTAAGCAAACTTTTTTTATATAAAACAATTCCTTTTACAAAAGATTGCAGAAATGGAAAGACTTTTAGGTCAAAATTAGATGATATATCGGTGCTCCTTGTGTAAGGTATTTACTACACGGGGTTGTAGGAACTAGTAGACGATGGAGAAAAGAGGGTTCTCCAACACATTACGAGTCCATACCCTTAAAATTCTGAGACTATCATAACTCCCGATATGTAAGCCTATCGAGGGTAATATTTCTTCCCCCTCGTACACCATTTCTCAGATTGATTGTACAACACCTGCTACCCTACTATCGCTCTCTCAAACATGGCCCAAGGCTCTAGGCTTGGTATGGTTCCTTGTATAATATCCTGGGTTGAACTAGAAGCTCAAAATGTTGCCCTTGAAAGGGGCTGTGTTAAAAATTCAAACTTTGAACTCCATTTTGTTATAAAAGCTAGTGATATTTCAAATGTTGTCAAATCAAGAGCTCAAATTTCGAGAAAAATAATTAGCCCAAATGGGCCTGAAAGTTACCATGAATCGCAAGTCCTCAAGTCATGTGGCAAGATTATACTTGTACTGCCTTGGCCATCCTCGTGGTCCCCCCCCCCCCCCCCCCCCCCACCCAGAATGTGGTCAATGGTGTTCGACTAATTATTGGATGGAACTAATAGCCCAACACGCGACTTTTGAAAATTCTTGTGTTAAGAAATTCAATGTTTGAACTTCAATTTGTTTCAAAAACAAGTACTATTTTAGATTTTTGTAAAATCAAAAGTTCAAATTTCGAGAGAAGTTACGATATAGAGCAGCTTTTAGTTTTATGAAATAGCCCAATGAGGCTAAATGTCAACACATGTAGCAAGGCACGTCACAAGAGTGTAGACTGCATTTTGTGTCGTCCCGAAAGTTGGTTCAGGGTGTTCACACCATTCACACCACGTTCTCACGCAAATAGTAGCTTCATGGCCAGTTCAACCTGTCAAAAAATATCTCAAACTCGGGCTCAAACTAGTCAGGTAACTGGAACGTAAAAACAATTCGATGTTTTACTCACAAGCAATAATGGCCGTGATCTTTATCGAAAGAGCTGATCCATATATATTCTCGGCGATGCACTGGTACAAGCCTTCGTCATGTTCGTCGACTACTACTGGCTTGGTCTCCGCTGCTGATATTGGCATGGAGCTCGCTATTCCTACTTGTAGATTGCCATCTGTAATCGTTATTCGGGGGTCGCTCGTGTCTAATTCAACAAAGTTGTCTCCATTTCGGTCATACTTTAACCACTTGTAGCTGAAATGCAAAAATGGCAGAAATGTTGTTATCATGGAGGGAAATAAGAATAGACATGATAGAAGGAAATCTGGAAGGCTTATTCCTGGTATATTTACAGGAATCCAGACATCACATACCTCATAGTAAATTAAGGGGTGATTCACAGGAATTCAGGAATAACTTACCTCGTAGTTCATTGAGGGGTGATTCACAGGAATCCAGGAATCACATACCTCAATACTTCATAGTACATTAAGGGGGTGTGGACCCTCAGTTTTGCAAACTTAACTCAAAATATATTTTATCAATTTTTTTCGTTCTACAGGGTGGTTCAATAAAACGTTGACAGTTTTTCAAAGCCATTTTTTTTAAATTCTGTAGATTATGAAAAAAAAATTTTTTCAATATTTATCAACTATATAATCTTGACCATATGCTGAAAATATCGTTACAAATAACCTTACGGTTGCAAAATAACAGCTATTTGAACAAAGTCTGTCCCATTTCACTCTGTCCACGGGTATTGATTTCGCGACGTTACATTGAATACTGAATGATGAATTGCATGCAAGTAATCTAAGATTTGAAGATCCCGCCAGGTGAAACCAGTGTAATTGTTAACATCTAAACTATCTATTCAGGTGTGAAATCAATACGTAATAATAATACCACGAGTGACCCTAATTAGGGACCGTTCATTATTTATGGTGGAGGGGGGGTTGGGACAAGTTCGAGACTCGTATGTTGAAATTACCTAACCCCCCTACAACTGAAACTGAAAATTACATGACCCCCCCCCCCTGCTAACCAGTAGCTTTTTACACAACCCCCCCCCCCCCCCCCCCTCCCGAAAACAAATCAACTTGTCACATACTAATAAGGGGCTGTATTTACCTTTGGAATTTTGTTCATGGATACGTTTGCAAATTTTGTTTGTGCCCTATCTGAATGGTCAATAATTTTATGATGCCCCTTCTTTTTATTGTGTGAAATTAGTAATGGCGAGCGTAGCGAGTTGAATTTTTTTGTCTTCATATTTATACATTTTGGGTGGTTTTGTGAGTCTTTATAACCCGAACAAGTTAGAACATTCTGAGCAGAAACGTATAATCCAGTGAAACGTTCTACTGTTGTGAGCATTGGTGCAAAGCAGAGATGAGGTGAAAAGCATGCAATAAATCACATTTTTAAATCATGAAAATTAGATTTTGTAACATTATACACCCTGTGGCTCTAATGTCTCGACCGTTAATGATTATATAGATGTTTTTCCACCATGTCGTCGATTTGCTGTCCAGAAGTCGTCTCATAGTAAACGTTTTTGAAGTCGATAGGTGTTAAGAAAATATGCGCGAAGCGCAGAAAAAAATGGCATTTACACAAAAAAATAGCCTCTAAAATCACTCCAATCACCACCATCTTTATAGTTTAAACAAATTTACACAACCCCCCCTGTTCAAGAATAAAAAGTTACATAACCCCCCCTATTTCAAGATATGAAAGTTACATGACCCCCCCCCCCCCCCCTATAGTTTACCCCCCCCCCCCCCCCCCCCCCCTCCACCATAAATAATGAACCGTCCCTTAGAATTATTGATTTTCATAGATTGGAAGTGTAATTGTCTATATACTCTATGCCTTAGAAGTGACGATGCCATTTTAAAGTTATCTTGCTGGTCATTTCCCGTAGACTTACACGTACACCCGTGGACAAAGAGATTTTGGAGAGATTATCTTCAAATAGCTATCATTTTGCCGCCATAGCATTAGTAACATTGAGATTTTCAGCATAGATGGCCAAGATGATATTTTTGAGGAATATGTAAAACAAAAATTAACAAAATACCACAATTTTGACAAATATGGCTTTGAAAAACTGTCAACGTTTTATTGAACCACACTGTAGATTTATTCAAAATACACATGCGTATTGAAATAGCCTTAATACGATTCATTAACTTTTTACTTACGTTGGTGGCGGTGTACCTGATGCGCCACACTCTAATTCTAAGGGAACTCTGGAATCCATTATGTACATAGTTAGACCCCTCGAAGGCTTTGGCTGTTCTGTTATTGATGGCGGTGAGGTATCTAAATAAAGAAACGATATAAGGGGCACAGCCCTAAATAAACCGCCCATTGAATTACACGTAAAATAGGGCTAAAAGAGTCGCGATTTTGGGTCCTTTTTGGGATGTATTGAATGCTTTATTCCAACAAACAAATATTAAAATTTCATAAAATCATCAAGAAGTGTTACGCCTTCCAATTAGAGATTACGATATGATCATTTAAACAGCGCCACTCTATTTTCAGCCCGGACGCTCGCTTTTTGACCGCCTCCGAGCACGTGTGTTCATCCACGTGATAAATTGACGGGACAATCGAAAAGCAATATTTTTGTTTTTGCCGGAACTTACTACCATTACACAAAACGAGGAGTGAGTTAGTGCTGTGCGCCCATAATGTAATTATATTCTAATACAAAAAATGACCTTCAAATGACCTTATTTCCTGTATACTTTATGTCACCAGTCAGCTGTAGAACGGGGCCCCGTTTCAATTGAGGGCGCTCTATTTAGTGACGCACTGCCGTCATTTTTTACACGGCGATTCATTAAGTGACGGAAGTCCGTCGCCCGGCGGAATGCGAACAAAAAACACTTTTCAATAGAGGGCGGGCTTGAGAACGGGAGTGCGTTAGCAAGGGAACGGCCTCACGTCACACTAATTTTAAAAATTCATAAAAAGCCGATTCTGCCGATTTTAAACAACGAAATAACTCTCTTATCAAAGCGATAACCGTTACAAAGGCATCACTTCTAAATACTACGTGGCTTATATTTAATGTAAAAATTATCACTCGTACACTAAAAATTCTATAAAATGGTGTAATCTCGTCTAGAAAATGGTGATCTCATCGCAGCAAACCGGTCAAAAAAGACATAATTAAAGCTTGTGTCGTGTGATGTTGCGGTTAAAGGTTAAATTAAATCATCTAACTGGATGTCGCAAGGAATTCTGATACCTTATGCTGCCCTCAACTCGATGGATAGTTACTTTTTATGCAGATAATTGGGTGTAAAAGGGGAAAATTCAATCATTGCGCAAATTGACGGGTGTGCGTTACCTTGGTGTACGTACACCCGTCGTTTTAGAGCGCCCTCAATTGAAACGGGCGCCCGTTCTTCAGCTGACTGGTCACCCCAAGTTAGGAAGGAATAACGTCAACGCTTAGTGATACAATTGCCTCTATAATTTATTGTTTTGGACAATGTCAATGCAAATTAACGCCTTTGACCAATTTTGTATGATTACTGAGTCATTAGACTTCGATCGCCATGTCAATCTCGTACCACGCTCCGCCAGGCGTTCAACTTATGGAAACATTTGAGTTTGTTGAACCTGACCCTTATAGCTCCGTGTATTTTTCCCTGCAACCGTGGACCTCAACTAAGATACACCCCTAGCAAATGTGGACACACACCAACCGTGGACCGTCCACGGTTTATAACCATGTGCAAACAATTTCAAATAACGTAAGACTTCATTTAATACTAAGTCCACATTTGGGTGTTGAGGGGTTAGGTCCTCAAATTCCCGTAAAATGTCTATAAGGTCCACGGTAAGTCGACAAATTTCAAATGGGGTGTGTCTACGTTAAGATAGTAGTTTACACACCCAGTTTATAAGGTCCACGTTTGACAGCAAAAACCAGCTCAGTTGGTAGGGCATCAGACTTACACGCACGCACCCCGCCCAGATTCGATCCCCGGCACATGCGGAGACCGATTTCCCCTCACATTTCACCCGTTTTTAATCCCTGATAGTGTAGTTCACGAAACTACAGGGTGACCCAGAAAATGTTGAACTCAAAAATCACAAACTTAAAAAAAGTAATTAAAAAATAAAAATAAATAAATATGGCATTTTATTTTCAACAGTTATGTACACAATTTATTCAGCTTTCTGGAGAACTTTAGATCATGTAAATTGGCCTTACCAACCTAACGATTCACTTGATTGTGTGACAGGGGGTGTTTTCGCCCTTTTGTAAAAGTGAAAAAATTGTAACTTGGTTTAGATATGAAACTAAATTGTGCTATTTTTAAATAGCCCGCCCAAAACATATCGACTGAAAGTATCTGTTCAACTTGAACGGGTGTTAGTTGCTTTAAATTGTTTGTATTGATCTGTAAACAATTCACTTCTAATATACATTACAGTCACAACAAAATATCCCAATAAAAGTAAAAACAAATCGGAAAGAAATGGTTTCAAACAGGCACTTGTCTGCTCATGTACATGTAGCATGAAACCATTTTTTTGCACTTCACTTACACTACAAAACAACACTTCTTACAAAAGTACATGTATATATTTTAAGTTTCGTGTGGCCTATATCTAAAATGTTTCAGAAAGTTACGAGTTATGCAATATTTTGTTTTTTTAATGGTAAAAAAATATATTGAATTTTGTGATTTTTGGGTTCAACATTTTCTGGGTCACCCTGTACGCCCGGGGACATACAATAACACCTTGGTTCATTTAATCACAAACATTTTGTATAGCAAAACTAGTATATTTCAATGATTTGGTCAGATACCAAATGGTCTATTAACTGAAAATTGTCTAAAAATATGCTTGAAGGAAGGTACGAGGGCGGATCAAAACGTGTTGTCACTTGGCCAATGTTTCTGAAGATGGCCATATATAATTTAAAATTACAGTCACATGCCCTTGAAGACGCTTCTCTTGACTTATGTACACTGTTGCATCCGCATCTTCCACTCCCTGAGGCATGGACGGTATAGGGATTGTCTCATCTCTGAACTTTGGCTAGGTCTTGAAACCTTGAAAAAGGCCTCCCAGCAATATTTCATTTGATTGTTGGGAAAGAGCCAGAAGTCGCAGGGAGCCAAGTCAGGTGATAAGGGTGTGCTCCATCAAATGGATATCATTTTCAACAAGGTAAGTCTGAGTAAGGCAAGCTTTGTTAGGACTTGCATTGTCGTAACGTAACATGATTCGATACCGTTTGTGTAGGCTCCATTTCACAGGTAGATAATTAAGTAGCTGCAGAAATGGCCTTGGCAAATTCTATACAAGCTATATATCTCGAGTCAAATTACATAGCTAAGAATGTGATGTAAAACAATCAACACAATAACGAGATGTGTTGTTTTGTGTACATTACGCTACAAGGCCCGCTTAGCAGCGCTATAAATTGGTGCCCTAAAAACCGGCAACAAATTTTAATATTCGCCTTCCATCAAAGCTGGTTGCTATATGACATAATTCTCGTGTGCAACCAACCGGCTGTATTGCAACGCCCATTGAGTAGTTTAAACGCATGAGCGTGGATGTCATTTACAACATAATGGAAACTCACCTATACAGTTAGCAAGAAGTACCGCTCGAATTTAAATATACAACCAGGCAATCCTAACGTAGTAATTGATAACAATAGGTTTACCAGACCGAATTAATAGCGCTCCTAAGCGGGCAATTTATGTCATGGTTGGGGCAGCAGCCAGTCAGCCTTTGGTGACAGAACTTACTGATTTGTCCTCGTATATTGCATATTAATACAAGTCTGGCTAGATTTATTTTCACAATGTTAATGATGTGAAACGCCTTTGAGTTAGCCTCATACGTATGAAAGCATTCAAAAAGGCACAAACGCTCAATTTTGGAGACAAAAATTAGAGTACCTCTCTTTGTCAAATCACTGCGACATATGTGCCATCAAGCAAAATCAGTGTACAATGGGTAGGGCTAATATTGGGATACGTGATCGCTTATATTTGAATTTCAGATGCGAGGTCTTTTAGCCCAATGGATAAGGCACTTGCTCTGTAAGCAATAGATCCTGGGTTCATTTCCCGGGCGAGATCGTTTTCCCACGGCGAACCTGTTTAAAAATATTAATAATTTGTTTAAAACCCATCGTAAATGCGTATTATTTCTATCTAAGCCATAAAGATGGCCAAAATGTGTGAAAGAGCTGTGTTTTGAGCAGTAAAACACTGTAACGTATAATTTCATATATTTTTCACTCTTTAAATTTTCAAGGGTGAAAATAAAAAGTGAGAGGAATTTCATCCTTTGTATAGGGCGAGTGAAAACACTACTTTGTTCATCAAACCTTGTGCAGTGAAATCAGAGCATGTTCCTAGATTTGTCTATGATTGCATGGGCACCTTTGCATGTCATAATGAAAATGAAGTGCCATTGTTAAATACTGAAATACGCTCTTATAGTTCACTGCACATTAACAGCAAGACCAGTCTGGTATATGCCCATCTAAAGTCATAGTTATCAACATCCTTCATGAATATCGACAAGATTTAGTGGCTAGACAACCTTTTGAATACAGTGCTCAATGCCAAAATGGCAGAGCATAATAACAAATGTTGACCTTCCGGAAAAGTGTCGACCCTTTGGAAAAGGAGTCTTACTCTAAGTTTCATGCCAAAGGCAATCGGCAGACGACAGTCATAGTTCAGTTAATTAGCTTTAACTTTAGCTCTTATGACCCACATTGGCATGTGTCATCTTACCATGGACGGACTATATGTAATATGTGAGTAGAGACGGTAAGATGTGAGTTATTTGCCCTGCAATGTCTACGCATGTCTGAAGAAATGTCACAGCTGTATATGGATATATAGAAATACCAGTTATGTTTGCTGCTGTGATTGGATGACAGGCTGGTGTGTTAATAGTGCGGTGGCCTCTGTTAACCAACTGAAACCAAGTTTACTTGGACGTTAAGATGGCCTAATCACTGAGTTGCACAGTTCCAAATGCACACTGTATCCATGATGTGACCTTGCTAGCAATTAAGCTCATTTCTCCAACGAGCGTAATGTACATGCACTGGTACACAGCTTTGGTTCATTATGAACAAATTATATAATACTTCACGCACGCGCGTTGAAAAACGTTCGGGCTCAGTCATTTCCCTGTATATTTCAACAAAGTATTGACGACTATAACAGCTCTGAAGGGTAATATTACAAGGAACTTGAATATGTACAGTAAAGTTTGGTTGGGATATTATTGAGCTTAAATCAAAATATAAAAATGTTAATGACATATTTGGATTCCTTGTGAGATTTCCGTTCAGAAAATATATACCTTTTATGGGGTAGAGAAAGTAGTTATTGCGATATGCTAATTCAAATCTCAAATGGTGAAAAAAATGTTTAAATCTGAAAATGCAACGCGAATGGTTGCGAGTACAAAACACGTGGCCCTATGAATTGTACTATGGATCTCTTTTTATGACAACAGTATACATTTGTATCAATACTATCATGTATGAATTAAAGTTATGAATATGAAGCAAATAAGAAAAAATAGCAACAATATTTGTAATTCTCCAAAAATCGGTGAGGGCGCGGACGATATAGGCCTACTTGTATTGTTTTACCCCTTTTAAATACAGCGGTGTTCACACAGGTCGCCAGGATTCGGAGGCGGGGCAAACAGTGGCGTATCCAGGAAGCACCCGGGGGGGGGGGGGCTGAATCCCGGCGCGGATCCAGAAAATACTTTTGACCAATATTTTATCGAAAAGCCACCTCTTCATTTCCAATCAATATTTTGTTTTTTACCAATACAAGAAAGAAGTTGAGCATATTATACTAATATTTTCTTGATTAATGTATAGATGGTTTAAACGTGCGGACATTTGGTGCGATCTGTTTGACCGATATTTTATTGAAAAGCAATCAATATTGGCTTTTTATATAGGCCTATGCCAGAAGTTGCATATTCTTGATTTGAAAATGTTATGTTGAAAAAACTTTTGGTTTAAGTTTACTTGAAGGAAAGTGTTCATTTTAGGTTATACAAAGATAACTCAAAATATATTTTGTCAATTTTTTTCGTTCTAGTTTTATCACAATCCTAATAAAATTCTCTAGGAATGGTTTTTTTTTTAAAAATGTAATTGTTTAACCTCCAAAATCATGAAAATCACATTTGTGGCACTTTTTGGTAAATAATTTTTAAAAAAACACTCCTTGAGAATTTTATTAGGATTATGATAAAACTAGAACGAACAAATTTGACAAAATATATTTTGAGTTATCTTTGCATAACCTAAAATGGGTCAAAAACCGTGTTTTTTCTAATGTTTTCAAAATGGTCAATTTCATGTTCATGGTTGGATTCATTGAACCCTTCTCCTCAAGAAAATGTATACTTTTATATAGATTAAATGAATAATGAAAGAGTTACAGTAGTTTTACGGAGGCTATGCTGAGTGTCCACACCCCCTAAAAAGAGCATTGATAGTTATAGTAGTTACCTCCAAAATATCAGATTTCTCGTCAACGTACGCGCGCGTATATATCCCGACCGACGTCCAATAACTCCAAACGTTCTTATGTCCCTCGCATTCCTCCCGCCCGTCTTTTGTACCTTTATTTCAACGTCCCCTAAATGATATTCAGAATATTTAGGGTGGTTCGAGACCCAATTTAATGTTGAAACCTGTATAGGAAAAATGCGCGCAAAAAATGGTCCAGAAAAACTCGCAACTCGCAACTCGGGCACCCCGTCTGGATACGCCCCTGGCAAATATCTATTCACACGCACAGACAATTAGGAAATATGATTTCCTGGGAATTTGAGTGTTATAGTTAAAGCGACAGTTACTAGCGGTCATCCTAAAGTACACCTATAATAGTACACAGTATGTGCATGAGGTCACGCGTCTTGTAAAAATGGACAGTTTAACTGCACTAATTACAACTCGTGGCCCTCAATGTAACGCAATTTAGTATCATTTAAATTTCGTAAATGATCAGGACGCTGACAGGAGCTACTTCATCATTTGACACCATTAGTCGGGTATATACAGAGGGGTACCGTGCACCCCCCTCCCCCTCCCCAGGTCTCCCTCAAAGCAACTTTTTGACTTACTTTCATGGTCCGAAAACATACGGTATTCAGGATGTTACCAACAATAATTTTATAATGCTAAGGGGTTATTCAAAATGGCCGCCCAAACTGGTCAAATCTCATAAAATGACATTATAGCAATCAAATTGTATAGTGAAAGTAAAGTTTTAATAGTCGGATGTATGTATTAGACCACTAGGCACTCATATGCAGATATCTAAATCCCAAGATGACCGCCAAAATGTCCGCCAAAAATGGTCACATTCCATATATTGGCATATATAAACCAACATGTATGGTAAGAGTATAGTTGTAACAATGGGATGGGATGTTCTATTAACATAGTTCAAAATCCAAAATGGCTTCCAAAATGGCCCCCGATGTGGCTGCAAAAATTGCCAAATTCCATAAAATGAGATAATATCAATGTATAATGAAAATATAGTTTAATGATGGGATGTATGTATTAGACCACTAGTAACTCATATCTAGTATTTTTACTTTGTTAACATACTTTAAAACCAAAATGGCCGCCAAATTAATGGCCAAAAATGGCCAAAATTCCATAAAATAGCATCATATCAACCGAAATGTATGATACAAATATAATTTTAACGATGGGATGTATGTGTTAGACCACTAGTAACTCATATCCAGTATTTTTGATCTGTTAACATAGTTTAAAATCCAAAATGGCTACCAAAATGGCCCCCGATGTGGCTGCAAAAATTGCTTAATTCCATAAAAATGGGATAATATCAATGTATGATGAAAATATAGTTTAATGATGGGATGTATGTATTAGACCACTAGTAACTCATATCCAGTATTTTTGCTTTGTTAACATACTTTTTAAAACAAATCCAAAATGGCCCCCAATTGGGTCCCAAAATGACTGAACAAATTGTTGGAATTCCATAAAATGGGATAATATCAACCTATATGTATGAGGAAAGTATAGTTTTAACATTGGGGTGTATGTATTAGACCATAACTCATATCCAGTATAATTGCATTGTACGTGTAGAAAAATGTACATACAAACAGTTCGCCTTTTTGCATTATGTAAAGATTATTGTGAATGTACTTACCTTCATTAGTGAATCCGACAACAACAACAACTAGAACAACCATCAGAAAAGTTGGCAGCCAAGATGAAAAAATAGGCCCATGGATCCTCATCATAAAACTAACCATTTTGTAAGCTAACCAATGTTCTAATAATACACGAAATCAAACGAATTATATAGGATCACACATTAGCTCCCATGCCTATTTAATATTTTCCGAGAGGATTCTAGATTACAAAGTAGGCATACTAGAATTATAAGCTCTTGTAAAAGCCTCGCTGATAGTAAGTGAAGTGATGTTTAATCAGTCAAGAATTGACGACTGTAAATAAAATAAAATAATAAGTGTAGTAACCCCATTTTGGGCGGACGTTTTAATGTCCTTGAAGAACTTCCGACCAAGCACAACCAAAACAAGTATTACTTTCAGTTGACCATTGTTCAATAGCAACTCATCGCGATCGTTCACTGGTTTTAATATATGGTGTCCAACAAAAATGTTTGCGAACAACGTTGGTTTAAAACAAAAAATACACATGATGGTAGTATGTAGGAATAATTAAGATACCTTTTTAGAACCATTGTGTTTGAGCTCCGTAGCTTTCGAGGTCATCACGACCCCTTCATTCAGCGTAGTGTTTACTTCCCTCCACTTGTCACATGACCACCTTTTGGGCGATCACATGACAGCAGGTCATCGTAGATGGCGGGTAGGTCGTCGTAGCCGGTGAACTCGGTTGAGGGTCGGTTTCTGTTTTCTTATTTCAATACCCTCTCTGATCTTACGTTTCCAAAACTGATCTTCTCTGGCAATCACTTGGACGTCGTCAAGCTTGATTTGTGCTTCTTTTGAGTGTTCTGCCACAGCTATGAGAGGAATGGTTTTGTGGTTCGAGTGTTCTTTGAACCTGGTGGCAAGAGCTATGCTAGTTTCCCCCACGTTAGATTTGGGGCACTCAGGACAGTTAATTTGGTATATCACACCACATTTGTTAGCGTCAGGGGTTTTGTCATTGGGGTGTACCAAAAAGGATCTGATGGTGTTGATCGGATTATGGTAAGTTCTCACCCCGTGGTCCCTGAAGATGTGCGTAAGTTGTTGTTTTTTCTGATACGCCTTTGATGTACGAGAGCGGTATGCTCACATTCCTCTGGTCTGTGATGTTAGTGTCCTTGGTTTTAGATTATTTGATTTTGGAGTTTTGTACATCCATGGTTTGTAACCGTTGGCTTTGAGTGCGGACTTGACATGTTTATGTTTTGCTTGTTTGTCCTCGTCCGTAGTTACTAATTTGTCAACTCTGTCCTTGAGAGACCTCACTACCGACCGTTTATGCTCGAGGTAGGTGATGATTAGAGTCAAAGTTGAGGTATTGATCGGTGTGGGTGGGTTTGCGGTAAATAGTAACTTTAGCACTCATAAAACTCGCCCATTGCTTGTGTGTTGGATTTCGATCGCGACAGGAGCATGCGCAGATGCGATTTTTGTGTACATGTTCATCCCCGCTACACGCCCGTACACTTCCCCGTACACTCCCTTGCATAGCCGGGCATCGTTTTTTTCTCAAATGATGCCTGAATATTGCTGTTGCTGTGTACCTTAATACATATGCTGTCTGTTGAATTTGAAACCAACGTTTAATTTGAACTGTCTACTTTCAATTAAAAAAATACTCCAATTCGGGAAAAAATTCACAAAAGCTCACAGACAACAAATAAGCACATCATTTTACTCGACCTAGAATTTCAAACTTACAAATTTGGCGTTCCGAAAATATCGGAAGAAGATTTTTGAAAATTCTGTTACTCTCGACTGGCTTGACCAATTTTGATCCGGTAAAAAGTATGTTGATATATCGATTCGCGCCAATACAGAAAAACTGACACGAGGGCAATCATTGGCTAGCAAAATCTTCTGCGCAGCCGTTCAATGTACGAAGTTAATTTACCAGTGAATCGATTTGGAATTTCCCGCTGATATCGGGAAAACTCCGATGATGCGAGTGACGTCATTTAATGAGCGGCGCCCTTCACAAATTAGCTCATTACCATAATTTATGTCCGTGAAATGTATCACGCAGTTTGATAAGTGTTACTGCCGTCGTCATTCATATGGATGCAAGTATCCAGGAAAGGAAGTTTACCTTCGTTCTGGTTCTGGTTCTGTGGTGAATTTAATGTTAGGATCCAGGGCGTTGATGTGGGCCGTAAATTCATCAATGTTATATTCATGAATTAGAACGAAGGTATCATCGACGAACCTAAACCAAAACAGAAGGGGGTGTGGCGCTGTCGTCATAACTCGGATTTCAAAGACTTCCATATATAGATACGGGCGATCCCATGGCTGCTCCTAATTGTTTCTGCTTGTAGTATTGTCCTTTGTATACGAAATATGTCGTGTTGAGGCAGAAGGTCAGGTGCTCCAATATTCGGTCGACGTTGAGCGGCGAACGGTCAGATATGGTGTCGTCTCTTAGCAATATGTCCTTGACCGCTTGTATAGCATCCTTGACCGCTTGTATAGCATCCTTGACCGGTATGCTGGTGAATAGGGCCGAGACATCATACGAGATAAGTTTTTGGCCTGGCGTAACTTCCAAGTTGGACATTTTCTGGACAAAATCCCCGCTGTTCAGTATGGTAAGGCGTTTTTCCTACCTACATGTAGTGGAAAAATACATTTTGACCCCTAATGACCTTTTCTTGACCTTTGACAAATTCATACCACACATGGAAAAATGCTTATAATAAAAAGGCTTATGATTGATACAAATATATTTGTTATTCCATACACATTGTTGAAGATGACCAATTTTTGTCAGTCCTAATAAAATCAAAATACGACTTCAGCATTTCCTTATAAAATCTTGGAATATTATTCCATCTATGAATTTGTGTTGGATGAATTTTACAATGGAATATTAACTCACCACCAAAAGGAGCAATATACTCTAGTTTCTTTAGTAGGTACACAATGCCTAAACCGCGTTGTCTTTTTTAAAGACAGTTCTTGTTTGGGGCTATGATCAAGATATTTTGGTATCACAAGAATCCTCATATTTTTCTCATTATGTCTGCAAAATATTAGGGGCCAGAAATGTTTCATTTGGAAATTATAGGCTAAAATGTGGTGAATTACTGCCAAAGGTGGTTAACCACCAACCAGTCTGTGTACTACTCAATGGGCACATGTCTTTTGACCTTGCGCTTCTAAAAATAGAACCATTGGAGTTATGCAACTCAAACTTTGGAATGCAACAATTTTAAGAATAACCTTTCATGTAAAATAGAAAACATCAAGTTGAAAATCGGGTCATCTACCTTTAATGCTTATCGTCATTATTATTATTATTACCTTGTATATAGATATACATATAGCCTAGATGTATATATGTACATGAATGTGTAAAAACAAAGTTAAAAAACACATTATAAAACGACATATAACAAGAAGACTCTTAAAAAAGACAAACAGCGCATAGAAGGGGTGGGAAAATTTAAGGATGAATAGGAAAATGTGATTTAAGAGAAGTGAAAGGTGTTACCAGTCACACCTTAACATGTATGTTAATGGTGTTCCGATATCCGGTTTTCAATTTGATGTTTTCAAAACAAATACATGAAGAGTCATCCTTAACATATTTGTAATTCACAGTTTGAGTTGGATAACTCCAATAGTTCTTATCATAGCAGCATCAGGTGACATGAAATATGTCCATTGAGTACACAAACTGACCGTGACCATGATGGTTTTGGTTTCTCACTGAATCGGGCCGCTGTTTTTGGTGTATATTTGACCTTTCATGTAAAATGGAAAACATCAAGTTGAAAATCGGGCAAGCAATCAGAACGTCTACATTTAACCACCTTCATCAATAAATCACTGCATTTTAGGCTATAACGCATAAATGGAACATTTCAAACATTTTCAGAAGAATGAGAAAAATATGGAGTTTCTTCTGATATCAAAATATGTTGATAAAAAAGGGTGAACAGACCTATCACATCAAAGTCATGTAACTTTTTTCACTGAACTACTTCATTTGTTTTGCCATGCTGCTGAGATGCCCGAGTGACCAAATTAGAGGTCCACGAATCTTCTTCAACATGTTCAACATTTTCATGCTATTGTAGTTGTTGATTTTTATTGTTATTATTATTATTATTATTATTATTATTTTTATTTTTGTTGTTGTTGTTGGGGGGAGGGGGGCTTACTTTTAAATAAAGTAATTACTTAAATTGATGAGTTTAATGAAATTGCTTAAAAATATTGCTGAAGTTGATTGAAATAATTCAAATTAATTAATGTATGTATTAATGTATTAATGTATTAATGTATTAATGTATTAATGTATTAATGTATTAATGTATTAATGTATTAATGTATTAATGTGTTAATGTATTAATGTATTAATGTATTAATGTATTAATGTATTAATGTATTAATGTAATCATTTATTAATATATTAACGTATTAATTTATTAACTTATTAACTTATTATTATTAACTAATTAGCTTTATTAACTTATCAGCTTATTAACTTATTAACTATTTATTATTTATTAATTAATTTATTAAGTTAATTAATAATATGATTTTATACATACAGTCCATGAATTTATGAATTAATTAATTCATACATTAATATTAATTAGTTTCATTCAAGAACTTTTTTAATAATTAATAAACTTAATGATTAATACATTTATTATTTAAATAATTTATAATTAATATGAATAAATACATTCATTTCATGAATTTATACAACTGGAAAACCTGCTGCAGCTCTGTACTTTGAATGTAATGGTTCCATGAAAATACATTTTATATTGCATTTTGTACACACCCTATACAGTAGTTCACTGGTGACTACAATGAAGCCATACACAACGTGTATCATGTCTGTCACTGACCTATTAACCGTATTGGAGTTCACTTTGTGTAGTGTGTTTGACTAAGGAGTTATCATATTAAATAAAGTTAACTAAACACTTCAAAAGAAGTAAGTTCCCCTTTAGGGGTTCCCTTATATTTCCAAAACAATACATTGGAATGAAATGGGGTTTTCAGTCAAATGATTATGAGCTTCATACCAATACTTGACCAAAATTTCAAATCAACAGGTTCTGTCATGCTCGAGTGAGCACGTATTGAATGATGGAATATCCCATTTCAAAAGTTGCTAAAATAGCGTTTAATTTCAAAAGTTGCTAAAGTAATGTTTATTAGGGGGTGTATCCACCGCGTTGTTGTATGACTTGCCTATCGACGTCTCATAGTGTTGATGAGGCGCGCCACTCGATGCTGTGGGATGGCACCCCACTCTTGTTTACCAGAAGACGTAAGTTATCAAGATTAGTGTGATCATCCACTCTACGATCCACGGCACGCTTTAACTGATCCCACAGACGCTCGATTAGGTTGAGATCTGGGGAGTTCGCGAGCCAAACCAAACGCTCTATACCTTCATCTTCCAAGAACTGATTAGCAACAAGAGTTGGACTTCCATATCAACACTATGAGAAATCGATGTCGCCAATTGATACACCAAAGTGGTGGATACACACACTACTAAACATTATTTTAACAACTTTTGAAATTGGACATTCTGTCATTCAATACAAGCTCACTCAAGCATGACAGAAGCTGTTGAATTGAAATTTTTGTCAAGTATTGGTATGAGCCTCATAACAATTTGACAGAAAACCCATTTCAACCAAATGTATATTTTTGAAAATATAAGGGAAACCCTAAAGGGGAACTTACTTCTTTTGAAGTGTTTATAACAACTCCTTGGTTTGACAGTACACTATACTACAGACATTAATTGTATACTGTTTTCGATATTATCCATGGGAGTATGACTGTATGAGTATTGTTCAGATGTGTATAGCATATTGACTGCAAGAAAGAAAGTTCTAATGCAAACTGCTAAATAATGTTGGCTACAGTATCATAGATAATAGTGTTCCATCCATTTTACTTGTAGGATAAGGAGGAATAAGAACAGTAAACCTGACTTGAAATGTGAGCTGTCAAGTTGTCATCATTTATCCCATAAACACTTGACACAGCAGGCATTTCTTTTATGCTGGGTAATTGATACTGCACCCATGTGTGTGTTCCCTTTTCTTTTGGCCAGGCCAACAAGTATGGCCTTTAACCCCATACACAGATATACAATCCCAAAATTAGGAGTTGATGATTGATGATGGACTTGATGATATAAAGGTACTAATACCTAGTGAGTACTTTGGCTAGTGCAGTCTACCCATGCCTGTAAAAAGTCCCAGCTGTGCATAGATATCGTCGCTGTTCTGACATACCGGCACATCTCTTTACTTATTTCTGTTGTGATGTGCCGGTATGTCAGAACAGCGACGATATGATATACCAAAATCAGCCATGTCTAGTGATGTGATTGGGTGACATATGGTTGTGTTATCATGGTTATAAGAGTTCATTGACAAAAGGTGGACCAACCGAAACCAAGTTTATATGGACGTTTGGCTGGCTTAATCTCACACTGTACTTGGATAGCGCAGTTCACATCACGGATACAGTGACCTTGCTAGAAATTAAGTTGATCTCTGCACAGAGCGTAATGGACATATACCAATACAGGTTTCACAAGTAATTTCAGTACAGCTTGCGCTGAAAAATATAAAGACATCCCGATCATGACTATAGGGTCATATTGGGGCACGTGCATAAGAGTTGTTAAGGGAACAATTATAGTCTTCCTATTATAATCGTCGTTATGTTTGATACATGCAACAATAATTCTTTATCTGTAGCACACTAACGGTTTTAAAAATCAGGTTTTGTTTAGTACTAGTCCACCGGTTGTCTATTTTGTAAAAGTTGTCAAAACTTTCCGTTCGTCATGTTCGTTGTTATCAACAACAAGCACATCGTCATCAGATTTCGTGATTGTCGGCGGTACGTAGGTGCACTGGAACTGATCCATATTGATGTCATTCCGTCCCTTGTCGGCGAGTTTTGCTCGAGGTTGTTTCTTCGCTGGTCGGTCAAGCGTTGATGAGGCTGCAGATGTTGTCCAAGTGCTGCTCCTACTATCTTTACCAAATGAAAACCACCCTTTCCACACTTTCACAACGTTCTTCTGACGAACACAGAACATAACGAAAACCAGGAATCCTTGCATGGAATTGAAGATGCAGAATAAGACTAGGAAGGGAAGACTGGATTGCTCATGGATAAGGGACAACAACCCAAACACCCAGGTCAATCCAAGTAGAGCAGTAATGGCGACTGTATTCTGAATCCGCGATTTCATATCATTATGGTTGCTGCTGCTAGCTACTCTCCCAAATAACAGGCGATGCATTACTAACACAAAGATCACCGTGTTGTATGTGATGACGAGTCCCATGATGAGTAACTGGGCAAAATAAAACGTGTTGCCAATTTCCAAGAAGCAGCTGTAAATGTGCTTCTTTTGAGTGTTCTGCCACAGCTATGAGAGGAATGGTTTTGTGGTTCGAGTGTTCTTTGAACCTGGTGGCAAGAGCTATGCTAGTTTCCCCCACGTTAGATTTGGGGCACTCAGGACAGTTAATTTGGTATATCACACCACATTTGTTAGCGTCAGGGGTTTTGTCATTGGGGTGTACCAAAAAGGATCTGATGGTGTTGATCGGATTATGGTAAGTTCTCACCCCGTGGTCCCTGAAGATGTGCGTAAGTTGTTGTTTTTTCTGATACGCCTTTGATGTACGAGAGCGGTATGCTCACATTCCTCTGGTCTGTGATGTTAGTGTCCTTGGTTTTAGATTATTTGATTTTGGAGTTTTGTACATCCATGGTTTGTAACCGTTGGCTTTGAGTGCGGACTTGACATGTTTATGTTTTGCTTGTTTGTCCTCGTCCGTAGTTACTAATTTGTCAACTCTGTCCTTGAGAGACCTCACTACCGACCGTTTATGCTCGAGGTAGGTGATGATTAGAGTCAAAGTTGAGGTATTGATCGGTGTGGGTGGGTTTGCGGTAAATAGTAACTTTAGCACTCATAAAACTCGCCCATTGCTTGTGTGTTGGATTTCGATCGCGACAGGAGCATGCGCAGATGCGATTTTTGTGTACATGTTCATCCCCGCTACACGCCCGTACACTTCCCCGTACACTCCCTTGCATAGCCGGGCATCGTTTTTTTCTCAAATGATGCCTGAATATTGCTGTTGCTGTGTACCTTAATACATATGCTGTCTGTTGAATTTGAAACCAACGTTTAATTTGAACTGTCTACTTTCAATTAAAAAAATACTCCAATTCGGGAAAAAATTCACAAAAGCTCACAGACAACAAATAAGCACATCATTTTACTCGACCTAGAATTTCAAACTTACAAATTTGGCGTTCCGAAAATATCGGAAGAAGATTTTTGAAAATTCTGTTACTCTCGACTGGCTTGACCAATTTTGATCCGGTAAAAAGTATGTTGATATATCGATTCGCGCCAATACAGAAAAACTGACACGAGGGCAATCATTGGCTAGCAAAATCTTCTGCGCAGCCGTTCAATGTACGAAGTTAATTTACCAGTGAATCGATTTGGAATTTCCCGCTGATATCGGGAAAACTCCGATGATGCGAGTGACGTCATTTAATGAGCGGCGCCCTTCACAAATTAGCTCATTACCATAATTTATGTCCGTGAAATGTATCACGCAGTTTGATAAGTGTTACTGCCGTCGTCATTCATATGGATGCAAGTATCCAGGAAAGGAAGTTTACCTTCGTTCTGGTTCTGGTTCTGTGGTGAATTTAATGTTAGGATCCAGGGCGTTGATGTGGGCCGTAAATTCATCAATGTTATATTCATGAATTAGAACGAAGGTATCATCGACGAACCTAAACCAAAACAGAAGGGGGTGTGGCGCTGTCGTCATAACTCGGATTTCAAAGACTTCCATATATAGATACGGGCGATCCCATGGCTGCTCCTAATTGTTTCTGCTTGTAGTATTGTCCTTTGTATACGAAATATGTCGTGTTGAGGCAGAAGGTCAGGTGCTCCAATATTCGGTCGACGTTGAGCGGCGAACGGTCAGATATGGTGTCGTCTCTTAGCAATATGTCCTTGACCGCTTGTATAGCATCCTTGACCGCTTGTATAGCATCCTTGACCGGTATGCTGGTGAATAGGGCCGAGACATCATACGAGATAAGTTTTTGGCCTGGCGTAACTTCCAAGTTGGACATTTTCTGGACAAAATCCCCGCTGTTCAGTATGGTAAGGCGTTTTTCCTACCTACATGTAGTGGAAAAATACATTTTGACCCCTAATGACCTTTTCTTGACCTTTGACAAATTCATACCACACATGGAAAAATGCTTATAATAAAAAGGCTTATGATTGATACAAATATATTTGTTATTCCATACACATTGTTGAAGATGACCAATTTTTGTCAGTCCTAATAAAATCAAAATACGACTTCAGCATTTCCTTATAAAATCTTGGAATATTATTCCATCTATGAATTTGTGTTGGATGAATTTTACAATGGAATATTAACTCACCACCAAAAGGAGCAATATACTCTAGTTTCTTTAGTAGGTACACAATGCCTAAACCGCGTTGTCTTTTTTAAAGACAGTTCTTGTTTGGGGCTATGATCAAGATATTTTGGTATCACAAGAATCCTCATATTTTTCTCATTATGTCTGCAAAATATTAGGGGCCAGAAATGTTTCATTTGGAAATTATAGGCTAAAATGTGGTGAATTACTGCCAAAGGTGGTTAACCACCAACCAGTCTGTGTACTACTCAATGGGCACATGTCTTTTGACCTTGCGCTTCTAAAAATAGAACCATTGGAGTTATGCAACTCAAACTTTGGAATGCAACAATTTTAAGAATAACCTTTCATGTAAAATAGAAAACATCAAGTTGAAAATCGGGTCATCTACCTTTAATGCTTATCGTCATTATTATTATTATTACCTTGTATATAGATATACATATAGCCTAGATGTATATATGTACATGAATGTGTAAAAACAAAGTTAAAAAACACATTATAAAACGACATATAACAAGAAGACTCTTAAAAAAGACAAACAGCGCATAGAAGGGGTGGGAAAATTTAAGGATGAATAGGAAAATGTGATTTAAGAGAAGTGAAAGGTGTTACCAGTCACACCTTAACATGTATGTTAATGGTGTTCCGATATCCGGTTTTCAATTTGATGTTTTCAAAACAAATACATGAAGAGTCATCCTTAACATATTTGTAATTCACAGTTTGAGTTGGATAACTCCAATAGTTCTTATCATAGCAGCATCAGGTGACATGAAATATGTCCATTGAGTACACAAACTGACCGTGACCATGATGGTTTTGGTTTCTCACTGAATCGGGCCGCTGTTTTTGGTGTATATTTGACCTTTCATGTAAAATGGAAAACATCAAGTTGAAAATCGGGCAAGCAATCAGAACGTCTACATTTAACCACCTTCATCAATAAATCACTGCATTTTAGGCTATAACGCATAAATGGAACATTTCAAACATTTTCAGAAGAATGAGAAAAATATGGAGTTTCTTCTGATATCAAAATATGTTGATAAAAAAGGGTGAACAGACCTATCACATCAAAGTCATGTAACTTTTTTCACTGAACTACTTCATTTGTTTTGCCATGCTGCTGAGATGCCCGAGTGACCAAATTAGAGGTCCACGAATCTTCTTCAACATGTTCAACATTTTCATGCTATTGTAGTTGTTGATTTTTATTGTTATTATTATTATTATTATTATTATTATTTTTATTTTTGTTGTTGTTGTTGGGGGGAGGGGGGCTTACTTTTAAATAAAGTAATTACTTAAATTGATGAGTTTAATGAAATTGCTTAAAAATATTGCTGAAGTTGATTGAAATAATTCAAATTAATTAATGTATGTATTAATGTATTAATGTATTAATGTATTAATGTATTAATGTATTAATGTATTAATGTATTAATGTATTAATGTATTAATGTGTTAATGTATTAATGTATTAATGTATTAATGTATTAATGTATTAATGTATTAATGTAATCATTTATTAATATATTAACGTATTAATTTATTAACTTATTAACTTATTATTATTAACTAATTAGCTTTATTAACTTATCAGCTTATTAACTTATTAACTATTTATTATTTATTAATTAATTTATTAAGTTAATTAATAATATGATTTTATACATACAGTCCATGAATTTATGAATTAATTAATTCATACATTAATATTAATTAGTTTCATTCAAGAACTTTTTTAATAATTAATAAACTTAATGATTAATACATTTATTATTTAAATAATTTATAATTAATATGAATAAATACATTCATTTCATGAATTTATACAACTGGAAAACCTGCTGCAGCTCTGTACTTTGAATGTAATGGTTCCATGAAAATACATTTTATATTGCATTTTGTACACACCCTATACAGTAGTTCACTGGTGACTACAATGAAGCCATACACAACGTGTATCATGTCTGTCACTGACCTATTAACCGTATTGGAGTTCACTTTGTGTAGTGTGTTTGACTAAGGAGTTATCATATTAAATAAAGTTAACTAAACACTTCAAAAGAAGTAAGTTCCCCTTTAGGGGTTCCCTTATATTTCCAAAACAATACATTGGAATGAAATGGGGTTTTCAGTCAAATGATTATGAGCTTCATACCAATACTTGACCAAAATTTCAAATCAACAGGTTCTGTCATGCTCGAGTGAGCACGTATTGAATGATGGAATATCCCATTTCAAAAGTTGCTAAAATAGCGTTTAATTTCAAAAGTTGCTAAAGTAATGTTTATTAGGGGGTGTATCCACCGCGTTGTTGTATGACTTGCCTATCGACGTCTCATAGTGTTGATGAGGCGCGCCACTCGATGCTGTGGGATGGCACCCCACTCTTGTTTACCAGAAGACGTAAGTTATCAAGATTAGTGTGATCATCCACTCTACGATCCACGGCACGCTTTAACTGATCCCACAGACGCTCGATTAGGTTGAGATCTGGGGAGTTCGCGAGCCAAACCAAACGCTCTATACCTTCATCTTCCAAGAACTGATTAGCAACAAGAGTTGGACTTCCATATCAACACTATGAGAAATCGATGTCGCCAATTGATACACCAAAGTGGTGGATACACACACTACTAAACATTATTTTAACAACTTTTGAAATTGGACATTCTGTCATTCAATACAAGCTCACTCAAGCATGACAGAAGCTGTTGAATTGAAATTTTTGTCAAGTATTGGTATGAGCCTCATAACAATTTGACAGAAAACCCATTTCAACCAAATGTATATTTTTGAAAATATAAGGGAAACCCTAAAGGGGAACTTACTTCTTTTGAAGTGTTTATAACAACTCCTTGGTTTGACAGTACACTATACTACAGACATTAATTGTATACTGTTTTCGATATTATCCATGGGAGTATGACTGTATGAGTATTGTTCAGATGTGTATAGCATATTGACTGCAAGAAAGAAAGTTCTAATGCAAACTGCTAAATAATGTTGGCTACAGTATCATAGATAATAGTGTTCCATCCATTTTACTTGTAGGATAAGGAGGAATAAGAACAGTAAACCTGACTTGAAATGTGAGCTGTCAAGTTGTCATCATTTATCCCATAAACACTTGACACAGCAGGCATTTCTTTTATGCTGGGTAATTGATACTGCACCCATGTGTGTGTTCCCTTTTCTTTTGGCCAGGCCAACAAGTATGGCCTTTAACCCCATACACAGATATACAATCCCAAAATTAGGAGTTGATGATTGATGATGGACTTGATGATATAAAGGTACTAATACCTAGTGAGTACTTTGGCTAGTGCAGTCTACCCATGCCTGTAAAAAGTCCCAGCTGTGCATAGATATCGTCGCTGTTCTGACATACCGGCACATCTCTTTACTTATTTCTGTTGTGATGTGCCGGTATGTCAGAACAGCGACGATATGATATACCAAAATCAGCCATGTCTAGTGATGTGATTGGGTGACATATGGTTGTGTTATCATGGTTATAAGAGTTCATTGACAAAAGGTGGACCAACCGAAACCAAGTTTATATGGACGTTTGGCTGGCTTAATCTCACACTGTACTTGGATAGCGCAGTTCACATCACGGATACAGTGACCTTGCTAGAAATTAAGTTGATCTCTGCACAGAGCGTAATGGACATATACCAATACAGGTTTCACAAGTAATTTCAGTACAGCTTGCGCTGAAAAATATAAAGACATCCCGATCATGACTATAGGGTCATATTGGGGCACGTGCATAAGAGTTGTTAAGGGAACAATTATAGTCTTCCTATTATAATCGTCGTTATGTTTGATACATGCAACAATAATTCTTTATCTGTAGCACACTAACGGTTTTAAAAATCAGGTTTTGTTTAGTACTAGTCCACCGGTTGTCTATTTTGTAAAAGTTGTCAAAACTTTCCGTTCGTCATGTTCGTTGTTATCAACAACAAGCACATCGTCATCAGATTTCGTGATTGTCGGCGGTACGTAGGTGCACTGGAACTGATCCATATTGATGTCATTCCGTCCCTTGTCGGCGAGTTTTGCTCGAGGTTGTTTCTTCGCTGGTCGGTCAAGCGTTGATGAGGCTGCAGATGTTGTCCAAGTGCTGCTCCTACTATCTTTACCAAATGAAAACCACCCTTTCCACACTTTCACAACGTTCTTCTGACGAACACAGAACATAACGAAAACCAGGAATCCTTGCATGGAATTGAAGATGCAGAATAAGACTAGGAAGGGAAGACTGGATTGCTCATGGATAAGGGACAACAACCCAAACACCCAGGTCAATCCAAGTAGAGCAGTAATGGCGACTGTATTCTGAATCCGCGATTTCATATCATTATGGTTGCTGCTGCTAGCTACTCTCCCAAATAACAGGCGATGCATTACTAACACAAAGATCACCGTGTTGTATGTGATGACGAGTCCCATGATGAGTAACTGGGCAAAATAAAACGTGTTGCCAATTTCCAAGAAGCAGCTGTAAATGTTTTTTAAAAATGCGAAAGTTACAATGAATAATAACAAAGAAAGTATAAATTAAAGGTAAATGACCAGATCACATTTTCATAACACAGATTTTTCTCGAACATATGGAGATTTTCATATCATATGAAAGATCATATTTTTCTGATTAACATACTGAAATTTGACGGTCCAAATCAGTATGATTACGAAGAAATCGGTGAAATAACATCGAATTACCGCGAAAAGTGGTTAACCACCAATATAGTTTGTGTACAACTCAATGGGCACATTTCACGGCATCTTGTGCGTCTAAAATAAGAACCATTAGAGTTATGCAACTCAAACTTTGGAATACGACTTTTTTGAGGATGACCTTTCATGTCGAATAGAAAACTTCAAATTGAAAATCGGAACATCTACCTTTAAATAATTATGTTTCAAGATTTATTTATTTTTCTATTTATTTTTCTATTTATTTTTCTATTTATTTTTAGTTTTTAAACTTTCAAATTAGAAGGACATTTACAGATACAAAAAAGTACAATAATACAGAGTAATACAAATGCATACAATATACTTCATAATAGTATGTATCCAAATGCGAAACATGGTGATATACAATCATAATAATACGTATCCAAATGCGAAACATGGTGAACTACAATCATAATATGTATCCAAATGCGAAACATGGTGATATATAATCATAATGATATGTATCGAATGCGGAAACATGATTACAAAGTTTGTCCCAAGGTTTTACTTGAGATGGTTTGGGAGTATACCATTTCTGTATTTGCATATCAAGGTATTTATAGCGGGAGGCAGAGAGGGGCCAAAAACGACGGCGGTTTCAGGGCGGATGGAGGGGGGGGGGGGGGGGGGGGGTAATGGGCAAATCCCCCCCCCCCCCCCCACCCCCCCTCAGTCACGACCTTTGCCACTGTCAGTTCAAGCCCCAACCCGTTTTTGCTGTAAAGACAAGCGTGCGATAACTGATGTCAATAAATCCATTGCTTGGAGGGAAATAAACATTCATAAACTCACTGTTGTTGATTGACATACCGTAGATACTCACCATATAGCACCTTTTTATCTCTGATATACAGGGCGCCATCTCGCGATCAAAACGGCTTTTAAAAACTTATTCTTAAAGGCACTTCCGAATCTCAAATGTTTGCCCCGGGCAAAAGTCATATGACTCGCTACATACCCGAGTTCCACGTACACGTATCATAAACCCCATGATGCAATGTTGATAGCTCGCGTACCGAAAGGTTGGCTACAAACAGCAAAATGTACGAACAAAATTCATGTCTAGAAATGTTTCGAAAAGTCATTCTATTCATTTGAATGAAACCACAGTTATAATCTGAAACAACATTAAATCACTTTTTGGGCGAGAACCCATGTTAAATACATACAAAAATAGATATATAAAGCATTTTAACTTCCTATTTATAGGATAGTGTTCAACTGTCATTTGAATTTATGTCTGTCCTATCATTATCATCCAGTGCTCCGTTAGCGCAGTCGGTAGATCTTCAGACTTATAATCTGAAGACCGTGGGTTCGAATCCCACAGAGAATGTTTTGTTTTTCCCGTTATTATTATATTTAGTAAATGTAGAGATTATTTTAATATCGTTCAATCATAATATTATTTTGATCCCAGATACTTTTCATTTTATTTAATAGAATAATTTTCTTACAGATTCAATGAGGTTTTAATTTGAATGTACTAATGTATTATAGTACTTCATACGGGTGCATGTACATGTGCATGTAGGTCTAATACAGGCTTAGCGTGGCGTTTAATGAATTATTGCAATACCTCGCCCATTGTTACATCATGGTTATTCACGCAATACTCTGTAAGGCCAATTGTTATTGAAAGAAGCCAATCATCGTTGAATCGATTCTTATTTCCCATCTGATCTGTTTGTTCGTTTGAGACGTGGAATATTTTTTTATATTAATTGAATTGTGCGGTACGTTGCTTTCGCGGTTGCTTAGGCGAATATCAATTACATTTGCAAGATTTAAGACTTTGAGGGGGAAATTAAATATAAATTTGACGGACATCCAAAGCAACAATTGGAAATTGGATTACAACAAAAATTGTAACATAATGGATGTTATCAATATTGGTTTAATATACCATTTGGTTGTAAAATAGCATATGGTGGAATGTCCAGATCCGCTTTATTTATCTGATCTTACAAGTATGATCAAGTCAGTCAATTTTCAACAATGTGGTCAAAACTATTGTACTTTGTTCATGATTGACTACTTATCTATTTTTGGGAATCGTATCCCGTGTTTGAGGCGAATAAGTATTGTAAAACTCACCATTTTTAAGTTTCATATCATGACTTGGCCAGTCAGACAGACTTTTGATTCCTTTTATGAAACGGGACCCAGTGTTAGTGTTCTGTTGCCAATCATTTGTAGATTTGATAATGGTACAGGGTGTCCCAAAAGTCTATGCACGACTTTGAAGCTTTGTATTTCACAAAATATAAGTCGTATTGAAAATATGAATACATATTTAGAAAGAGGAGATGTGGGAAATAATGTTGATACCAAACATTGGAGTAACATCTGTTTGTAATGCCACCCTAGAAGTAAAATATGTATTACAGCAAAAAATGTAATTTTATACTTCGGAGGAATAAGTTCATAAATCCATACCTATTGAGATTAACAAAAAGACGGGTAGAGTTGGTTTACACGGAAAGTGATCCGTCAATTGTAATATTTATAATTTTACATTACAGTGATCCTATCATAAAAACAAACTATATCTGTCCGCTGCTTTAATGTTTTGTTTGATCTAAATCTTGTATGGAAACTTCTTCAAGTCCTTACGCAAAATTCTGTGAACAGTTGATCTTTTAATCTTGTTTTCTGCGGAAGGTCGGCGAATAGATCTCCTTGGACTTTTGGCTACTGCATGTCTTATGACATCAATGTGACTTGTGATCTACCAGTCTTCCTACCACATCGATACAAATCATGCACAGTTCCTGTGTTCAAAAATGTATCCACCAACTTCAGAATGGATATTCTTCCTGGTGCGCGTTTCACTTTGAAATGTTTTCTGAATTTTTGTTGAGTAGGTTGAACTGAATTTGATTTAGCGTAGAACCATACAATTTGTATTCGCTTATCTATGCTGTTAACCATCTTGAATGAAGACCTTTGCTTTGCAATGTTGTCTACTACGCCTATTTATGTTATGAGTAACCGAGTTTGGTAATAACATTAATGTTGCAAGGTAAACAGTGAACCGTGACTAATGCGCAACGTTACTTTCATACCGTTAATTTATGCGCACCTGATTTTAGCAACAATGTGTGGTACTTGGTATGGGTTGGTCTGGCACATGGCCAACAACTTTCAACCAGTTTCATAATGTTGTGGGTTCACCAATAGGGTTGTGTTTGGTATTAAAATAATTTCCTAAGTCTCGTCTATCAAAATATGGTTAAATTTATACCATATGATTTATATTTTATGAGATATGACTCTTCCAAAACGTGCATAGACTTTTGGGACACCCTGTATATGGATAGTAGAAATTCCTACTCGCCATCATCACATTGCTCTCTTTTTAATCCATTTCACTTCCTTGATCCACCGTTTACACGTTCTTCATGTTTATTTATCATCCTAGCCTCCTCCTATACGTGACTGATTCTAGTAGTTGGGACAATAATCAATAAAGTTCAAACCGAACAAAATTGTACTACTTCTGTATAGATTACGCATAATGCACGAAGACGGCCGCGTCTGGTGAATATATTTTCATTTTTTTTAATCATAATTATAATTACATTTAACCGATGATTCTGATTTTTCAGATAATTGTTCAATGTTCGTCCCTTAGTACCGTTTCTCCTCCCCTTCCTCGCGCCTTCCTTTCATTTCGCAATACATGTGAATTTTGGAATGGTTGGGATAATCAATAAAGTTCATACCGAAAAAATCGTACTACCTCGTATAGATCACTCTGGGACACCCTGTATACAAGGGCGTCAATTCCCTTTTGAAATGTGGGGGATGACATCGGCGTGGGGTCCAGGGTCCGCTTAGGGCCATGGCCCCGGGGTGCCCCTAGGAGCTATCGGTTTTCTGGCGTTTCCAAGGCTCTGGGGGCTCTCATGGGGAATATTTTTTTGTTTAAAGTCACACATTTTCTTCTCGTACAGTTTTCTTTAATTTTTATCATATTGTAGAGAAAGTTGTTTGATACAAAAGCCTAAAACACTTTGAAAATACAGAACCTCTCATATTCAAATTCTAACTTAAACAAACATCCAAAACAAGAACATGGTTGTATGCTCAAATCCAAATTATTTTACTTCAAACATTAGTTGTTGTCATTGTCTTCAAACTCAACTAAATTTGGAAATACAAACTTCCCCTAATTGATAATGATAACCATAAATAATTCAACTTCATTAAATTACCCAACAATTCACAAATATTAAATTAAAACACCAAACATGACAATTTGTTTAAATGCCCTATGGTATCATATGTCATACGTTGGGGGCGGATTAGTACCATAGAACAATACTGTAATGTGCCTTTCTTTCATATAGTATAAATGAGGATCATTGATTTTCAATGTCCAAACATTATTGTCTAAGCTGATGAAACGCTTACCAGATTTCGTTCTCATTTGTGTTGGAATCCAACACAACTGTGCTGGTGCTTTGGATATTGATTCGCCTTGCAACCGCGAAACCCGCGAACCACACAAATAAATGTAGATACAAAATGATTCCACGCCCGGTCTATTTCAACGAAGCTACAAACATGACAAACAGATAATATGTTGGTACATGCACATGACCGTACAATCATGTAGGCCTAAACATGGCATAACAGAATATCGATTCAATGACGAAACGATTGACTCTTTTCATAATGGCACAATTGGCCTTCCCAGATTATTTGTGTAACAATGGGGCTAGGGTCTCAATAATTCAATTTACGCAACGCTGACCGTTAACAAGTAAAAGTAGAACTGCATTCAAATGATTGAATTTAGGCAATCATTCCAAATCAAATTAAAAGTATCTTGTCCGTGGATTCACACATTTTATGGGGAACAATAAACAAACTCAACATATAAAATTACTAAATTTAATATGATACTAACGAAGACAAAAAACATTCTCGGTGGGATTCGAACCCCCGGCCTTTTGATCATTAACCGAACGCTCTTCCGATTGAGCCAACGGCGCACTGTACTGGTGATACAACATAAATAGATTCAAATATCGTTTGTGAACACTATTACTATCCCATAAATTGGAAGTTAATAATGCTTTAATTTATAGTTTTGTATGTTTTTAACATAGGGTTCTCGCTTAAAAATTGATTCGATGCTGCTTCAGATTGTAACTCTGGTTTCATTGACATAAATAGAATGACTGTTAGAAACATTTCTAGACACGGATTTCGTCCACATTTGATGTTTGTAGCCACTCTTCGGCATTGCATCATGGAGTTTATATGATACGTGTACGCGGAACTCGGGTATGTAGCGAGTCATATGACTTTTGCCCGGGGCAAACATTTGAGATTCGGAAGTGCCTTTAAGAATAAGTTTTTAAAAGCCGTTTTGATCGCGAGATGGCGCCCTGTATATCAGAGATAAAAAGGTGCTATATGGTGAGTATCTACGGTATTGCTTATGGTCCACACTCAGTGCAATAATAACAATAACGGCAGGTAATCCTGAAGAAGAAAAAAAAGAACAATATTTTAAAAGTGATTACATCACATTCACATCGTTGTTCTGTCAAAACATATCCGTCCGGCCGTTCAGCAGTACAAAGTAATACTTCCTGTGCATAACCTTTGGGCAGATTGCTCTAAACATATTCAAGGGCCAACAACTCTAAAAAACCATCAAGCCTTGTACGTGCTCTTGCCCCTGAACATGTATAAAGCAACACATGTAATATGCATATTACCGTTGGGCAATGTTACTTGATACATTCTGAAGAGTCGGAAAAACATACGAGGTGTTGACAAAACAGCGCCGACAATGTGCTATCATAGAGCATAGAATAAGTGGCAAATTCCCCCAACTTGATTATCTGCGAATTTTACTCGGAACGGATGCAGTAAAGTATAGATAATCAAGACGGGGATGGATAAGTGGGTATTTTATTTTGAAGCTGTTCGGACCAAGGTCTCTCAACACAAAATAGCCGATCGCGATGTAGCCTTTCGCCCTGTCATGAAATAACTTCTCAACATAAATAAAAAGCCACACTCGTTCCCAAACGGTTTTAAAAATCGGTAGGAATCGATTTCAAAAATGTGCTATTCTCCGTCGCGCTCATGAGTTCGAGTTTAGGTGTAATAAAAAAACCTGGATGAAATAAGTGTCTAAAAACTTCACAAATAGCGTTACATCTCTCGCATCGATGAATGTGTGTATTAACTTTCACCGTTGCTTTTTTTTATCAAGCTAATTGCATGGCGGGCTTTTCAAACATGCTAGTCATACAAGTGTGTGCAAAACAGACAAGGTATCAGCTCCACGCAACATTTCAATAGAGATAACCATCCCCTCTATTGAAGATCTATGAGCAAAGAGACGTAGCATTATCCACACCTCTGCCAAGTTCAGTGACATAATATATTCGGTTTTTTTAATATTTTTAAAATATAGATAACCGTCTTCATCTATTTTCTTAACTTTAATTAACTCACCCCAAGCTGCTAAAGCCGATTTCAACATAAATTTGGAAATATGAACACCAACGACTTTCACAAAGAGTATGTACATATTAGTAGCTTCGACACCCATCCATGATATCGAGGTTAATGTAAAGTAATGAATCAATACGGACACAGTGGTGCATCCCCACCTTGGGGTTGTCTGGTCTATCCCAATGACAAATACCAAGTAAAGACATAACAACGAAAAATAGAAATTTATCATAATCTGCTGAGGTTGTTTCTCACGCAACTTCCTGAAAGAATAACAAATCATAAATTAAATTATTAGTTCCACCAATAACATTTTAAAAGCTTAAAAGGTTGGAATATTTAATGTTTGATATACCTATACAGTATTGACTATTTATATAGTACCAACACTCCGTCGTCCCCCCCCCCCCCCCCCCCCTTCCACATTTTTTGTCACAATGACGTCATTAACAAGTGAATATGGCCGTTAGCAGTTCGGAAACCTACAAAGTTTTTTTGGTATCATTTCGTGTTGAACCCTTGAGTCGCGTATTGCGGCCGGAAATCTCGTGTCGCGTGTTTTGTATCGCGACCCGAGATTTCGCGGTATAAAACTCTTACGCGAAATACGCACGCGACACGAAAGACGCACGCGACACGTTATACGAAATTTCGTATCGCGTGTCTTGACTGAGTCGCGCATTTCGTATCACTTAAGGTGCGTTCATACTCCCGTCGTTGCGCGTCGACCGACGTCGATGGATAAAAGTTGACATTGCTTCAACTCACGCGCCGATGTTCATCGACGTCGGCCGATGCGCAACGACGTGAGTATGAACGCACCTTTACTCGCATCTCGTATCGCGACCAGAAATCGTGTATCGCGACCCAGAAATCTCGTATCGCGACTCGAAATCTCGTATCGCGACCCAGAAATCTCGTATCGCGACCCCGATATCTCGTATAGCGACACCGATATCGCGTAGATATCTCGTATCGCGACCCCGAAATCTCGTATCGCGACCCGCCGAAATCTCCGAATCGCGACTCAAAATCTCGTATCGCGACCCCGAAATCTTGTATCGCGACTCCAAAATCTCGTGTGGTGGTCCGAAGTTTCGCATCGAACCCTAGTAGTGATGAGATTTCGGGTCGCGATACTCGATACAAGTGCGGGATACGAAATGTACGACTCGAGAGTCGCGACACGAAATGATACCAATTAAGCTTCGTAAATCAGTAGCCAGTAATGTTGGAATTAATTCTAGCGCCAATTCTCAGTGGTAGGTACAGATCACCGATGTTATCCTATTGTTACACCTGATAAACTATTTAGATGAGAAATTGTTAGGCCTAAACCAGAGAATCATAAAAATGGCATGGTTTATAGCTTAGATACCATTGTCTGCTTACTTAAAAATCCCTCCAAGCAGCCTTTATTCCTAATTACTTCATAACCATGATTTGGAAGTAATTAGGAATCGTATCGCTCTGTAACTGTATGATCAGAAATGTAAATTTGCAAGAAGAAAAAAATCAACGATAGAGGGCTTCCCTTGGTAACGATCGCATACTATGCCTTTAACGGACACAAGTTATGAGATATTGTTTAAATTCTCACATCGGTACCAATGCCGTCATGATGTTGCTCCCTTACCTGTTCGATAAGTACGTTACAAGCGTTATCAATAAACATGAAATAGAAATACTACAACCAATCTTGCTTATGAAATCCAACACCAAAGCCTGTTGACCATATATATCCTAAAAAAGAAAAGAGAACAAAACACCGGGTGATATTTTTGTAAGTGTAGCGTAAAAATCAAGATTAATGACGATTGACTGAATATTAAGAGAGCTATGTAATCAAAACCAAAAACAAAGTGCCTTTTTATTTCTGCAGATACTTTTTCAATACACTGGATTAGCGTGACAACGGTATGCGTATTAGGACGCATTGATCAATGTAAACATCCCGATCCACATCCCACTGTCGAGCGGCGACGTGTTGCTCCCTGCAAATCAATAATCTGCCAAATCCTATACCGAGGCTGCATATATTAACACTTTCCACGCGGCAGGCGTCTGCAAACGACATTCCAAATGTCACAAAATGATTCAAAAATGTCAAAATTATATTTGAATTTCATTACAGTATTAATGGAATCACCATCAGAAATACATTGAAGTAAGTACAAACATGCCTAGTATTGCTTCAGTAATCCTTGAGATAGACTTTGAAAATTGGGAAAGGTTTCTAACAAATCTATGTATTATGGTAAAACTAATAGCAGCGTGGAAAGTGTTGTAAAGGACATTTTGAAGAATCACTGAATGTAAACCTTAAGAAGAATCTTTCTTCAAAATGTTTAGGAATCTTTAAGAATCTTTAAAATCTTAAAGGGTTGTTTTGGATTTACAAAAACTTAAGACAATAAAAGAACACATACAGACAGACTCTTTTATGTCATCAGGTGTTAAGAAAACATTACGAAAACAATTACATTGTTTACTAAATTATCAGCTTTCCAATTTTTGGAAAGTCACATATTTCTTTGAGACACGCTTTAAATAAATCACAAGTAATGATCCATTCACCACAGCGGTTGAAAACCAATAATTGCATAACTCGTTTTTCCTTTCCTTTGAAATAACTATACATCGACATATTAGTTTGTAAATCATCTCATAGATATCGTTAATTCTTACCACTAAAACAGCAAAGCTAGTGAGATGATTACACTGGCACACCACATTGCCATCTTCGAGAGTCCGGTTGATTTGACAGCCTTTATTCGACCAATCACCGACTCCGTCATTGGCATTGACATCCCAGAATACACATTGGGGATGATCTATTCTAGAATTCTCGTCTTTTTCCTACATTGCACACACGACGTATAATAGGGTTAGCAATAGCATGTGTTATTAATTCATGATTTGAAACATTCTTTATAATTTCATTTAAGCAGATTTTAATTATTTGAATATGCGAGGGTCATTCAATAAGTTCTACCTCCCCCCTCGTAACATCGGTAATATGAATGTCAGTCTCATGATATTTGACATGTTTATAGCTCTAAATCATAGTTACACATTTATAGTAAATATTAATTGATATCTGTTTCACTTTTGCTCTGTTGTGGTCAAAGCCAGAGAGAGATTTTGGACAACGGAAACGGAAAATTACCCTCAAAATAAATACGTGTTTTTGGTGTTTTTAACTCCGTATTGTATGGGTAGATATAAGAGCATGGTTTCAGTATTGAAACTGGAAAACAATATTATCTAAATATATTACGGTATTATCATGTATAAATAAGATTGTAAGCAATATTAACTTTTGAAGGCTTGCAAATAGTAAAATAACATTTACATCAATGCATTCGAGTCTACATTTTGTAGACTCGAATGCATTGATGTGCCTTTAGCAGCATATTGGAATAATGCTATTCAGTTAAATTCGTTGTTACAGTTAATGCTACAGTAATGCCTCGTACTATGATAGTCACTTTATAAGTTTTCTTTGTATGCAACCTTCAGAAGAGTCAATCAAATAGTCAATAATAGAAAATCAACTATTGGAGAGACTTAGAATTCCTCCATTTAGCCCTGTATATTGAATGTCTCGTAGTTCTTATGACAAGCAAATGTGACTTTTTTTAGTGTTTCCTATGAGGTTAAGCTTATTGGTTGTCCCGATCTGGTGTTAGCTAAATCAGACGCCATATATGTCTCAGATCAAAGCAGTCGATATTTATTGTTTATGGACTGTTTAAGAGATATCTGACATTTAGAATGGTTATACTTGACCGATAGGTACATTTTGTCGAATTCGCGAAATGATATGCACTTTGGAGATATTTTACTGTTATTCATCCGTTTCCGTCACACTAAATGGACATTCGGTTTTCACAGCCTCCGAAAAGTCCAGCCACTTTCCGAACCATTATTTACTATGAATTTATAGCTGAGATTCAAAGCTACAATTGTGGAATATTTCATAAGACTGGCCTATATAATAGCAACGGTATGGGTTAGGAGGTAGAACTTATTTAATGGCCCTCGCAATTTCAAATTAGTGATGCACTATATTTTATTTAAAATCTTGTTTTGTAATTGAAGACATGAGCGCAAGGAAGACCTAAGTCCTTGCTATTTTGAGATACAGGCATTTGAAAATTTTAAAATATTGTAGAAAATGACCAAAAGGTGCTATTCTAATGAAAATTGAAAATGTTGTAGGTTAAACATTCAAATGATATATGATTTTTTTGACAAAAATGTTGCATTAAGCGATATCGATCAATTTATTGATTTTGGACTGGGTTTGGAGCCATAGGTTTTATACAGGGTTTCTATACTTGCTATAAATGTGTAGTTCGCTGAGAATTAATTTCAACTTTATTATAATGCCATTAAACAATTATCTTAATGATTTTAGCAACATATATTGTTCACTGACGACATGTTATGACGTAAAATAACACAATCTTACAAAATTTTGTAATAATTGGTGAATTATGTGTTATTTCCATTCCATGGATTGGCTTTAAAATACCGGGTTCTACTTAAATTGTTGCAACATTATGACCAAATATTCGAATTCAAAAAATCTGGCTTTTATATATATATTTTTTTTTAATGAAAGCCAAATATGTGGTCTTTGTAACAATTACAAGATTACTAGATTACTGGCGCATTACAAATGCATAATTATTATTATTGTTATTATTATTATTCTTAAAAGATTAAACAATGGGATAGAGCTTGTGGTAATGACTGGAAACATTCAATTTCAGGTCAGAAAATAGCCCATGCATACTCATTAATGTATTCTTACCAATTTCGTGATAAATGTTTCAACACTTATGTGCTGTTTCATTTGGTAGG
>CM069445.1:3982396-4066534 GCA_035610835.1 Ophiura sarsii | reverse complement strand
ATTTGACTCGCTTAAAGTGTGTAATATGACTCACATACATTCTGAAGGCGGGTCGCCTCACGGACAAAATGAATACTCACGTAGGCGAGTCGCTCGACTCAGAAAAGTTTTCTGTGTTGTCTTAAAAGTTGATTGAATATAGCCTCCCTCTGTCTCAATCTTGTTACTCTTATTAGTGTAGTTGTTTATGCTATTCACGCAAAGACATCCTCTGACAGTTGATTTAAATCGCAATAGGGGTGATTAATGTTTATATAAATATTCAGTAACAGCATCTTGTGCATGACTTCATGTTGTATTCGGAGGTAACATGTATATGTAGGCAACATTCAATAATATACACGGTGCATATTGGCCCTAAACTATCTTATTTTTCATAAAAGCAGTGCGCAATCATACAATCTGACTGGATATATTATTACATTTATATTTGGAGGGGAACAAATAATATTCCCTTATTAAACGAAAATGGGAGGTGTTGATTCAAATAAAATGCATGGTGTAATCACACTGTTTTTGCCGAGAACATATTTTTTGTTCGTGTTAGAGTGAATGAATTGATATTTATATCCATAGTTTACACGTTTATCGTCTTAAAATGGGTACATTTAGTCATAACATCCATGAAATTTCAATATTTTCATATTCCATTTTGTATTCGTAGGTAACTTATATATTAGTTAATGAGCATGTACAATTCCTGTATTGTTTGTGGCTTTCAATTGCACCTAATATTATGTAAATATTAAGTAGGAATGTTTAAGACGGGAATAATATAGTTTGATGCGTAATATTGTTTTAAACCAGCTTGTCGATATGATGTATGCGTAGTTAACCAATTTCCCCTGGAATTGCAGAGCAGTGACTACTGAGGTACATAATATTGGTCATTATATTGTAGTTGTATTTGAAAATGGAATTAATGTGTAACAAATATAAAATAACTTATTTTTACTGTGGTAGGTTGTGTAATGTCACCGAAACGTATTTTAAGTGAACAAGAAATTAAGTAAAACCTTTTCCTTTATTTTTAAAGGTGGGGGAGGGGGGGGGGGGGGGGGGGGGGGGGGGGGGGGGTCAAGGGTAGGCCTAACTGATTTCAGTCTCAAATCAAAAATTGCTCATGAATAATGCTTCCGACATTTATTAATTAGTGAAATTGAACTAAGCAGGTGGTTGATTTTAAAAGAAAATCATAATGAAAGGCACATGCCCGACAATATCTCTGTCGAGGCAAACCTTATTAGATTAGTGTTGTTAAATCAAACAACATTGAATTTCTAAACATAAAATTCCTATTTTGTCTACATCTGACAAAATATATTATATTAGTGATTCTATGTCAAACGGAATCTTCGTCCGGTTGAAACTCGATAAAAACTGACTATGTACGACATTTAGAATGATACAAATTCCAAACTAGAAAATTATATCTTAATTCTAATCTGACAACTGAATGTCTTGCTGAAAGTTGTTGTGTGATTTATTCCGTTGTGGACTGAAAGGCAAACTATTTGAATGTTCTAGACTTTTAACATGTTCGGCTCATATTAAACTTATATATTATATAAGGCCAATTCCACCGTTACGGACGTTACAGATACATGCAACTTGCAACTGTTAATTGAATAGCACATCTGTTTGCTGATAAGATAACACTTTATTTCTTAGTATGCTAGTAGTAAACACTCTAATGTTTAATATAATGAAGCAAATTTTGTTTTAGCTTTCTTAGTTAATTAGCAACAAAAATTAGAAACGAGCGTTACGGACGTTACCTTGAAAGGAAGTGCCTTTTTGACTATGGTACATATCCTTAAATCTCTGTTCAGTTCCCTGTTTTATTTTTTTCTGTCAACTATATTGAGCAAGCCCTGACTCCATTCTATGTTAACATGAAAAGCAAGTTTGAAATTAATACTCCCGTATCGTCCAACGCTGTTGATTTAGTGTTACGGACGTTACATTTTGAAGCGTTACGGACGTTACAGGTATTAAAATCAATAATAAAACAAAATTTATAATATCAAAATGGGACATTTTGTCCCTAATTTGTCATAAAATCCATGTGTTTTTCTTGTGTTACTTTGATGTTAGGGACCGTTCATTATTTATGGTGGAGGGGGGGGGGGGGGTAAACTATAGGGGGTCATGTTACTTTCATATGTTAAAATGGGGGGGGGGGGGGGTTATGTAACTTTTTATTCTTGAACAGGGGGGGGGGGGGGGGGGGGCTTCGCGCATATTTTCTTAAAACCTATCGACTTCAAAAACTTTACTATCAGACGACTTCTGGACAACAAATCGACGATATGGTGGAAAAACATCTATATAATCATCAACAGTCGAGACATTAGAGCCACAGGGTGTATAATGTTACAAAATCCAATTTCAGGGTGCACTACACTAAATGGGGTATCCCCTACCCTTAAGGACGGTGTTTAAAGCTAGAATCGGAAAGTATGCAGCACAAAATCCTCAATTTGAAAAGACTTGACAGTAATACAATTGCGTAAATGCCTATGATTTTTGATTAATTGTGATTAATGGGACATCACCTACATGCACCCTGACTATAAACTGTGAATATCATCTAGGTAAATGTTGAGAGATCTTTCAAATTTGTGCTTTTTAGTGGAAACATTGGCGATTACGGCGACATTTCCAAGCTCGTCAGAGAGGTAGTCAACTCCATGGGCATATTTTGGAAAATCGAGCAGGTCAACCTACCTATTTTGTTCACTTTTTGGTGGGGAAATGTGATAATCTTTTTTTTAAAAATTACTCTATAGGGTCCAATTTCGTAATTTAGTGGTCTAAAACAGAGTTTTATATCGGTGTTTTTGAACATATCCCTATGGAGCTCTATTTAGTGGTGTGACCCCTTCATGATTTAAAAATGTGATTTGTTGCATGCTTTTCACCTCATTTCTGCTTTGCACCAATGCTCACAAAATTAGAACGTTTCACTGGATTATACGTTTCTGCTCAGAATGTTCTAACTTGTTCGGGTTATAAAGACTCACAAAACCATCCAAAATGTATAAATATGAGAAAAAAAATTCCTACTCGCTACGCTCGCCATTACTAATTTCACACAATAAAAAGAAGGGGTATCATAAAATTATTGGCTGTTCAGATAGGGCACAAACAAAATTTGACAACGTAGGTTATGCATGAACAAAATTCCAAAGTTAAAGACAGCCCCTTAAGTATGTGACAAGTTGATTTTTTTCGGGAAGGGGGGATGTGTAAAAAGATATTGGTTAGCAGGGGGGTCATGTTATTTTCAGTTTCAGCTGTAGGGGGGGTTAGGTAATTTTAACATACGAGTCTCGAATTTGCCCCCCCCCCCCCTCCACCATAAATAATGAACGGTCCCTTAGTTGGTTAAAGTTGTAAAATAATGGAAGTGGTAGTCTGAAAACATCTATTTATGTTTTATGGTATATTTACTACAGAGTATGCTAATTGTTTTCATTCACACAAAGCTTGTTTGTGTTTTAGGTATCTATATTAAAGGTTATTAACACTACCCACTCTAACACTATCAAGTATATCTCTACCACTGAAAATGGAAAAGAAGAAAAAATCTTATGAAAAACACTTGTTTTTCGTCACTTTAGAGGGCAAAAGTTGTCATACACAAAAGATGTAACTGTCACAGAACTGTTTAACATATTTTAAACAATGCTTATCAGAAACTACTCTGAAAGTTTCAAGTTCATAGCATAATATGTGGCAAGACAACACAGTATCAAAGAATTACATAGTGTTACACTCCTGACTTGTCAACTTTGCAAATGTCAACAGTACTTTTTCCTTAATTGGGCTACACTGACTATGTAGCAGTACACAAGTCTAAACCATTGTTGAAGAAAATGTGGTCTAATTTGTCAAATTATACCACATTTTTGACAAATTAATATTTTCAGTGTTACAGCTCACAAAGGTGTGTCATTTAGAAGCTCTTCAAAGCCTTGAGTAAAAGCTGTAACGTCCGTAACGATTTATGTAACGTCCGTAACGATTTATGTAATGTCCGTAACGCTCGTTAAGGTATTTCTAATTATAGATTTTTATTTTTTTTTGCTCAATGATTTAACCCATCACAAACTAACAGTGAATGTGTGATGTTATTAAAATCAGCCAATTAGTTTTCTCCCAGAGGAAAAAAAAGATAAAAAATGTTACGGACGTTACGCGATCCAATGGAAAAATGAACGTAAAAATGATAATTCGCATTGCGCCCTTCGCAAGTGATATCACTTTTTTGCTTTTTACTTTCATTGGAAGCTTTATTTAGAATAACTAAATCACAAATAGCATTTAAAAAGCAATACTTTATATTACAAAAATAATACACTTTCTTAACTAGCTTTTTTCAAGCCAAATTAAAAAAGCATTATCCTTTTTGCGCACCTATTTTCAAACGATGATGTAATGACCAAAACGAACAAATTGAGGTGAGATCATATCAGACTTGATAAATAGAGATATACCCCTTACCAACAATAGAGGAGAAAAACTTGTATAACCAATTTGAAATTTTGGCTGTTTTTCACATTTGGCATGGAATTGGCCATAAGGTCTGATATGAAATTATTTCAAAGTATATATTAAATGAATCAAAAAGCGATATGGCTTTCGTGTTTAAAACAGCTATTCAAAATGATAACTTCCACTTGCCTCCTTTATTTAGAACAAATTGAGGAAGGCAACCGGTTGTTTTATTGCTTAAAACAGATAACCTGACATTCAAGACTATGAGATACAGGCAAATCAAACTGTTTGCTTAAAGGAAACCGCTCTATTTCTAATTAAAGATGGCTCGGTGAACTATTCAATAGTTGATTTGATCCAATATTTTGGATTCACACGGAAACTGAAACGTTAATTCTTAACATTATAGAATGTCCTATATAATAAACAAAGAGTAATTATGTTCTATTAGATATAATTCATCCTCGCGACATGAGAGACCTGAAGAACTAACTATACACAGAATACAACAAGAACCACTAAACTTGTTAAGTAGAGATTACAAGGCTGAATGATCAGATGTTTCTTAATTAAAATGTGTCTACATGTATGTGCTTAATTTTTGTCATGTTTAGTTTTAATGATGAACATGCTTTTTACCAAATTAGATCAATAATAATATAATTATTACTAGCCTAGCGAGTTAATTGATTGTTTAACTATACCTTTACGAAATTTTAACCCAGTACGATATGTATGTTGTCATCATCCTGCCTTAAATCAGATATTAAATATACTTACACACTTCTGACTGTTTTGTAGAAGTTAAACGCACATTCTTAATAATTGTAAGTCAGGCAAGAAAGACACTAACAAAATTGGATGATCAGATACGTTAGCATAATAAAACATGTTCTTCCATAATTATCATGTGTAAAAGGTTAATTCTATTCAATATGCCTTTAACCAACTTAGGGGATCAAGAATAATAACAGTATGTCTATCACTAGTAAGGTTATTGATGCTTAGGGTGTTTTCTTTTATATCTTAGAAATAGGAACATGGTTTTATATATATTACTTTAATGTTCTATTCAAATGTTGAATATTACGCAATTCTGATTGTTTTGTACAAGCATGCTCGGCGCACATTTTTAAATATACTTATAAAGTCAAGTAGGACACCATTTTCCCCCTCACACGCGATTAAGGACATCAAAAACTACGTCGAGTACAAGTTTGCCCTTAAACCTATGTTAAATCAACGAATTCAACTGTTCTTAGTCAACGAAGTTGAAGTTGAGAACAAATGTGTTACCTACGAATACTGTGATTGCTGCAATGTAAGCTACCGTGTTTTAAGTCTTAACATGTTTTTCTCTTAAAAGAATGCTTAAAATGTTGCCTGACATATTGTTCTTAATAAACCTATTCAAAATTACAACTGACAGTTAGATATTGTATATTTTTTCAACATTAAATTAATATTCTAGTATCTATTAAAAGTAAACTCCTGGGAATATGTTCATACTATTAGGATTTTAAACATGGTTTAACATGTTTATTTAAAAATACAAATATTGTTAACAAACCCTGTATGATTATTTCACCCCAAAATGTAACAGATTAAGTAGAACATTAATTTATCACAGTTTTACTTCTCTTACCTACGTATACATTAACTGTTACCTTCGAATACCAAATTTCCACATTCCTCTATGTACTTAGGTTTTGGGCGCATGCTCAAAATTTTAAATTTTACAGAAAGGGTTATTCCCCTTCTTTGAGATACATGAAAACAAATGTTCATTAAGATAATCTTGGTGAAAGTACACAAAGTGACTCAACCTCATGTTTCAAAGTATTGAGAGCGTGAAAATGCTACCTAACTATGTGAATCTAAAATGTAAAACAAAATGAGTACCTGGACAAATATAATCACTTTCTATCAGCATTAGCATCTTCTGAATACAAAACAATCACAAATTTGAATGAAATATGTAAATAGGTGGAATAATCATCACTTAATCAAAATATGGTACTTGTATTTGTAGGTAACATTGAGAAATGTAATCATAATTTGATTCTTTTTAGCAAAAATGAAAAACCTTGAATCATAAGCTTTCCAACAATATATAGTTTGTGGGTCATTAAGTATGTAAAACTTAAGTTTTGTCCCGTTTAATCAGAATTGGTGCATTTCTCAACATTATTAGAAGTGAAACATTTTTTTGGACCAGTTTGTGACTTCTGACCTACTGCCTCTTGGACCCCTTCTATTTTTCATGAACCGGCCCGCGCCCTCTTTAGGTTTCATCAACTTAACAAACTTGTCTCCGCTGTATTTGTAGTTTAATAACCTGCTCAAGCCGCCTATCATCAGCATCTAATGGAATCTAAAATGATAGCAAAGTTTAAAGGTTATACTATGTTATTGATAGGTTTAGTAACTGCCAATGGTTTAGTACAACAGATTTGAGGAGCTGATGCTGCATGAAGAAGAAAGAACACCTAATGAGCTATGGGAAGATATCAAGGATGCCCAGGCCCGTCAGATGGGGGGGGGGGGGGGGGGGGGGGGGGGGGATGACGGTGGCGATCGCCCCCCCCCCCCTTTGAAAATCTTCCGCGGAAAATTTGTATACAGATGAAAAAAATGTCTTCCCAAAATGCAATATTCTTTGCTACAAGCTTGTTTAGAGCTAAAATGTACCTCGATCGTGCAAAAAATAGGTGCAAATTCGAAAATCTTGTCGGTTCATTATCATTTCTCGCCCCCCCAATATCAATAACCTAGCTACGCCACTGCCAAAAACAGAGAAAATCCCTCCCCAAAAAAATCCAAAAACTACTTCCGGTATTTCTGTGCGTCGACCAACGAGAAAGGTAAACCATGACACCATAATGGAACAGAAAAATTAGAAAATCAGCGTGTCTCCGACGGAAAAAAAACTAGCTCTATCACTTCCTTTTTTGGACCTAATCCCCCCCCCCCCCCCCCCCCTCAGGAGGTGACTGACTGGGAAAAAAATTGGGACAACCTTTTACGAAAATTTTAGAAATCTTGCCCCCCTGAAAAAAATCCTAGCTACGCCACTGAGTTTAAGCCACTTAACCCGGAGGCTATGCAGTTATATTCCTGAGAGTGTATATACTATCGCTATACTTTCTTACTATATTGTTAGGACAAACGACACCAGACTCTTAGGCTATTTAAAAATTAAAAATTAGGCCACTACTGCCCTTGAACTCGAATTGCATGGTACGGGGTCAGAGGTGATTGCAATGTGTCTGCGTGGTTTAAAAGGTGATAGAGTTACGCAATCCGCCGTTTAGTTATCTCTTGGACTTTTTAAAGAAACATGATAAAAGGTAGCTTATTATTATACCCTATTGAAGTACATAGTAATTCAACATTTTGGTGCAAAACTTGCTATTATTTTTGCTTTTTGCAAAACATGCACGTGGAAACCTTACGTGGTTTTAAATGAAATTCCACTCAACCAATGTGAGGGACACACGAGTTTCTTTAAGTTTTAAGAAACTCATTATTAGCTATGATTGTAGGACGCGTTTCGATTAACTATGATCAAATTTATTTGATCTTTTCGTTAATCTCATCAGCTACATTTTGCTGTGCTTGATTTTAAATAATTGCCCAATTTAGGCTGATTTGTTACACACATGGACTGAACATTTTGAGTTGTCTTCTGTTTTTTGACATTCAAAATACTGGTTGTGTATCTAATCAAGCGCACAAGCGTGTTATATTATGTTTTATTCTTCACTCTGTGGATATCCTATCTATATAAGATAAGAAGAGACATGGTGAAGAAAAGTTATGAAATATAACATGTTTGTTTTTATTGGTTTTAACTATGGTGCACAAAGTCTATTTAAGACATGATTCTTTTTAATATAGTTTTAAAGATAGGCCTATCATGTAATGTATTTGATGTACAAGAGGTCGGTCCGTATTTATGAGACTCATATGCATGTCCGATTGGGCATGGTTTTATATGGTTCCATATAAGGTCTACAAGTTTTAAATAACATTATATTTGATTTATTTGATCTTTTCGTTAATCTCATCAGCTACATTTTGCTGTGCTTGATTTTAAATAATTGCCCAATTTAGGCTGATTTGTATCACACATGGACTGAAAATTTTGAGTTGTCTTCTGTTTTTTGCCATTCAAAATACTGGTTGTGTATTTAATCAAGCGCACAAGCGTGTTATATTATGTTTCATTCTTCACTATGTGGATATCCTATCTATATAAGATAGGAAGAGACATGGTGAAGAAAAGTTATGAAATATAACATGTTTGTTTTTATTGTAGTTTGAGGTTTTATAAGAGAAGATTACACGGGTGCTTTAACTTTTAATAGCAGTATGCCGTTTGTTAAGTTCATGTTTGTTTGGATAAGAGAAATGAATCGTCATACATGCTCCCCCTAAACCCTGGGATATTTCCGTACACTGTAGCTCGCTGCTGCCTGTTTCTCTTCAGCCTTCCGTCTGACTGTTTTGGAGCCTTTCGTTTTGGTTGGAGCCATGGTGGCCCTGCGACATAAAATAGGACATAGGTATGAATATCATGCCGTTCGATTACTTTCACCAAATTGATAGTTTCTGATCACTAATTGAAGGGGTGGGTGCAATGAAGTGCTAAGTTAAAGTGCTAAGTTATTACACCCACCCCTTCAATTGTGTATGCTTATTGTATTTGTAGGCCTATGTGTGTGTAACAAAAGGGGGTCATAACTTTTTTCTACATTCCAGAGGGGGGGGGGGGGGGGGGGGGGGTCATAACTTTTGAGTATCTAGGGAAGGGGGGGGGGGGTCATGTGTTTTTGGTTGTTGCTTTCTTCTAGCTACCGCCCCCACCTCCGGTAGTAATAATGAACGGTCCCTAAGATTGATAGTAGATTAATCCTTTTTGGTCTGTGGCATATTGGGACATTTGGGACATGTTTTAGGATCAGTATTATATAGTGTATTAGTCCTAATCCATTATATTAATACATTAATATTAGATTGCTAGTGTATTTGTCCTTTTAGTCTGTGCCATTGGGACGTTTGGGACAGGTTTTTGAATCGGTCTTATGTAGTGTATTCAGGGATGCAAAAGGTGCGGGAGCGGGGAGCACTGCTCCCAGGAAGAGAAAGTTAAAATTGAGGAAAAATAAAATGAGGAAAAAGAGTAAAAGAAGAGGAAAAAGAAATGAGAGAAAGAGGTAAGAGGGAAAAGAGGAAAAGAAGAAGAATTGAGACAATGGAAGAAAAGAGAGGAAAAGATGAAGTAGAGGATATCAAAAGCTAGATTCAAGTTGATGTGAGGCAGTGCAGCCACATACCTGCATACTGGCACATGTAGAATGTATACCAAAGAATAAATCGCAAGACCTTCGAGGAATTTACATGAATGAACCAGTTGAACATGGAAATAGGTAATTCAATAATTTGAGGAAATTTACAATTTATTATCAGGATAGGCATTTAATACAACGGTAAATGAGGATTCCGAGTAAAACATACAGGAAATTCAATATCAATGTCGTACTAAAAATAGAGAAACTCGAGGAAACAAATGGATCGATGAGATACAAACATGGCAAAGAAGAACCACAAAGCACCAATTAAGTTGGAAAGTACATGCACTATTATAGTTTGAGGAAATGGAATCGTCAATACAATATGAAAAGGTACAACACTATGGCTGAGTGGTGGCACGCAACTGCAACCGCAACTGACCTATTATCTCAGATTTGAGGAAATACTATTTTTGTTAAAAGGAAGAAAAAAAGAGTAGAGAAGGCCAAATTGAAATTACGTAAATGCAAAAATTGAGGAAGATTATAAGAGAGGAGAAGTGAAAAATCTAACAAACAAACGAACAAACATAAATCGCAAATATAATAATTATAAACACAAGGCTTACAAATTCCAACAAAATCTATTAACAATTTGTATTATTCGGAAGTTGCTGAGAATACCCTTAAGATTTGGAGCAACAGCTGGCAGAGTATTATGTGGGTACACCGATCTTGCTGAAAATGCCAGCCAGTGGCGGCATGCCCCCCCCGTCACGAACTATATTCCCCCACTTTCCCCCTAGTCAGCTCTAGCCCCACCACCCCATTTTGTCTCCCAAAAGCCCCACCACCCCTTTTTGTCCCCCAAACAGTCGAAAATGTTAAGCCGAAAGCCAAAATCTTCGCGTGCATTCCCCCTATTTTTTATCTTGTTGTGGCCACCCCAACCCCCAATAAAAACACCACCCAAATGATGCTGGTGCAGCCTCTAATGCCAGCAAATGTGGTAAAGAACTCTTTGTAAACCAGAGTGTTGGCTCAGTAGATTTTTTCACATTTTTATGTTACGGCTCGATCCCGGGCTTGATTGAGGAAATTTTGAATCTTAGAAACATGCTCCTGAGGAAGAAATAACTTTTTGCACCCCTGAGTGTATTAGTCTTTTTCCATTATATCAATATATTGATACAGATTGATAGTATTATTATAGGGACACACACAATCCGCACAAAAGTGTACAGGTAGATATGGGTGATGAATATCGCAATTTACAGGTTTCCAAATTGGCGAGGTTGACTACACTCAATCCATCATGGATAGATATTAGACCATCCTTTAGCGTTGTATCTATTGTTATCCCACAGGTACACCCTAGGTCTAGCTTTGTTAATTGGAATATAGCTGACCTTAAACGCCCAGCTAAGCTTGTGTATCTCCTTCTATTTCTGATGATCTCTGGTGATATTCAGTGTAAGGGACCGTCCATTATTTATGGTAGGGGGAGGGGGGGGGGGGGGGGGTAAAATATAGGGGGGGTCATGTAACTTTCATATGTTGAAATAGGGGGGGGGGGGCTATGTAACTTTTTCTTCATAAACAGGGGGGGGGGGGTTATGTAACTTTTTAAACTATAAAGATAGTGGTGATTGGGGTGAATTTAGAGCCTATTTTGGAGTGTAAATGCGATTATTTTCGGCGCTTCGCGCACATTTTCTTACGACCTATCAACTTCAAAATATGTAGTTTATGATGAGACGACTTTCGGACAGCAAATAGCCTAGTGAATAGCATATAGACAGCGGATAGCCTAGGCCTATGTTCCAAAATCCAACAATTATATGATTAAAAACGGTAAATTCTTGCATGCTTTTCACCTCGTCTCACTCTCAGCTCTGCACCTAAGCTCACAAAAGTAGAATGTTGGACATACGTTTTTGTCAGGATGTTCTAACTTTTTTCGGGTTATAAAGACTCACAAAACCACCCAAAATGTATAAATATATGACAAATTTTCCACCTCGCTATACTCGCATTGTAATTAGTGTAATTTCACACAATCAAAAGATCAAGAGGGGGTATCATTACATTATTGGCCGTTCAGAGGGCATTAACAGAACTTACCAACGAATCCATGGACAAAAGAAAAAAACAGCCCCTAAGATATGACAAGTTGATTTTTTTTTGGGGGTAGGGGGGGGGGGGGTTGTGTAAAAAGCTACTGGTTAGCAGGGGGGGGGGGTCATGTAATTTTCTGTAGGGGGGGGGGGGGGTAGGTAATTTTGACATACAAATCTCGAATTTGTCTCAACCCCCCCTCCACCATAAATAATGAACGGTTCCTAACCCAGGTCCTAATACTCCCATATGCACAATATGTTGTGATGAAATCAAACAAGATCATGTTTCATTAAAATGCCAAGAATGTGGAAAATGGTCCCATAACAATTGTAAGGGTTTAACTCATGGTGACCAAATCAACCAAGACATGCTGGGTAAATGGATATATTGGGAATGTCCAGCATGTTGCCTTCCAAACATCTCCAACTCTTTATTTTCGTCAAACGAGTTTTCCCCCTTGAATCCCTAGACGATTCTGATATCTTTATACCAGACGAAATGGCTACTTCAAGTCCAAACCTACCGATAAGAACATAAGTAGATCCAGCAACCGTGAAAACAGAAATACATCCAGTCATGCTAGAAAGGATATATCCCACAATATTAAAGACATGTTGGTTAACTTTGCCGTAGCCTTAAGAGCGAACGTAAACAACTTGACTTACTTGATCTGATAAAGACCCACAAACAGATGTCATCTGTGGTCAGGAAAGCCACATATATAGCTCCTTCACCAACGGAGAGGTTTTTCCTGTAGGATATAATGTCTCCCGTAAGGATAGGAATGTTAGTGGAGGTGGTGTCTGTGTTGCAATTTCAAACACATTAGTTTCAACTACCGAATACTCCTTTGATTCAAAATGTGAAATAATGTGGTGTAAAATCTCTATTGTTGGCAGCAAACCCTTGTATATAGGCTCTTATTATAGACCTACAAATGACAATCAAGAACCACTGCAAGAGTTGAGTCTATCACTTTAATAGCAAATTGTCACAGAATGGTTCTGTCCCAAATGTAGTCTTAGGAGGTGACTTAAATTGTCCTGACATCCAGTAGGATAGTAATACCATACAGACAAACCCCTAATATGGCTACCGGGTAAATAGGTTGTTACTTGACACAATTGAAGAGCGTGGTTTCCATCAACATGTCCATGAGCCAACACGTCTGGATAACATACTGGACCTGTTGCTAACCACCAATCCTTACCTCGTCGAGAAAGTTAAAGTATCTCCGGGTTGAGTATCATCGTGTGGTAATCAATGTAAAGTGTTTTTGTTTAAAAAAATGAACGTGGATGAAATTAAGGAAGAAGCAAAATAATTTCAAGAATATTTCATAGGGAAATAAGCACAGCGACGAGGAAAACACGACAAATGCCGATTGGTTGAAGCTTAAAACACAAATCAATGATTTGTTACAAAAACACGTCCCTCAAAAAACCATCAGGCAAAATTGGGACGTCCCCTGGTTGACTCCCGAAACCAAAAGGTTGATACGCAAGAAGACCCGCATTTATAAAACGTGTAAAATGATACAACAAAGACTCAAACTGGAGGAAATTCAAGCAACTATAGAAAGACCGTGCAAAAGAATTCCGTATGCAAAGTTCCAAAAATGAGTACTTCATGGGTCTGATTGACGGAGGTTCACCCAATAGCAGCAATGTGAATCCCTCAGTCGGCAAGAGATTCTGGACACACGTCAAGTCTGTAAAGCGAGATGTATGCGGAGTTGCAACCCTCAGTGAGATATCACCTTCAAATGGTAAATCAGAGGCTCTAAACCACCAATATTGTAGTGTTTTTACATCAGAGGACATGAATTATATGCCAGATATGGATGAAAAATCTTTTCCTACAATCGACAACTGACGATAGACAGAGATGGAATAACGAGTTACTACAAGAAATAGACACAATGAAGGCAAGTGGCCCTGACGGCATACCTTCCCAACTGTTGAAGGAGCTCAGCGAAGAACTTGCCCCTGTCATTGCGCACATATTTTCACAGTCCCTCAACACTTACCAGAAGACTAGCTAACAGCCAACATAACTGCTATCTTCAAAAAAGGGGATAAATGTAAGCCTGCAAACTATAGACCGGTTTCCTTAATTTCAGTGACATGCAATCTCATCGAACATATAGTTTTTCGCCTTATAATGTTTCACATTTAAAAATATCACATCCTCTCCGATTTTCAACACGGATTTAGATCTGGGCATTCATGCGATTCACAACTACTCATCACCATAGAATACCTGACTCGGAACCTGGGCAATCATCAACAAACAAATCTCCAAATATTATACTTCCAGAAGGCCTTTGACACTGTACCACACCAGAAATTGCTGCAGAAGTTGAGCTTATATGGCATACGTGGCCCTCTTTTATATTGGATTAGAAAATGGTTAACATCAAGAACGCAAAGAGTAGTTGTAGACGGTGAAACATCACAGCCAGCGGTAGTCAAGTCTGCAGTCCCTCAAGGAACAGTACTAGGCCCCTGATGTTTCTTATCTACATAAATGACATTGCAGACCATATTGACAGCTCAGTAAAGACCAGATTATTCGCAGACGACTGTCTATTGTACCGAGTCATCCAGACACCAAAGGATACCGACATTTTACAAAAGGATCTCACTTTGCTTTGTGACTGGGCTGATAAATGGCAAATGCGATTCAACACCGCCAAATGCAAAACAGTCAGACTTTACAACCAAAAGACATCCCATCATGACATCCTATAAAATGTGCAACGCTGAACTGGAATCTGTTGCACACCACCCATATCTCGGTGTGGAAATATCTCACAATCTTAAATGGTCGCAAACAAAGCCCTCTGGTTTTTGCGTATAAATCTTTGGAGATGCCCGCAGACAACTTTATTTCGCACTAGTAAGACCGCATCTAGAGTATGCATGTGCTGTATGGGACCCACATAAAACAACATCCATCCATCGACTGGAGATGATACAGCACAGGGCTGTTCGTTTTGTTACAAAGAACTACAGCAGAACAGTGGGATCTATCACACATATCCTTGATCAACTGCAATGGCTAACATTGGAGCAACGTAGAAAGGAAATCCGCTTAACCACCATGTTCAAAATACAAAATAAAACCATTGCTATACCTCTTCCAGATTACATCCTACGTCAGACCACCAGTAGAACAAAGCAATACCATCCTGCCAAATTTAGAGTCATGAAAGCTAACAGCAATGTTTACAAATATAGCTTTTACCCACGCACAATAGCGGAATGGAACGACCTATACCATCCAATGTTCTCGAAGCTGCTAGTGTAGAAGGGTCCAAGTCAGTCCTTTAAACTTTTGCTTTCCATGTATTTTGTGTTGCTTTCATTCAAAGCACGCAACTAATTCGCTCCCCATAGGCTTTACATACAAATGTCGGCCTATTAAAACCTCTCTATTTCAAAAATTCCACGGTCAATGTTTGTGAAAATTTGCAATCTTATGCCATCAATGCTTATTTATAACATATCAGAATATAAAGAAAAGTTATCCGTCACATTTTTCAGTAAATGCCGCTTAATTTGGAGGTATTAATTTCATCACCTAATTTTCAGTCCTCCGGCTGGGATGCACAGTGGCGGTAAATCGCCGGATAAAATTATAATAAAGCTCAAATCATCCCGTTTCTTTTATAAACTTCACGTACATATTCCACACAACACATACATGCAACATTCGAGAGGACAGCACCAGCTAATGTATCGATTTCGCACACTTTTTGTGCTTGATAGGAACTATTGCTGTACTCAATTTTTTGCCGGAAGTGGATTTCTAGACTGAATTAGTTGTGTGCGCCCTTTAAGAACACATGTTTGTTCAAAATCATATAAATCATATACCATTGTTTTCATTGTTAAATTTTAAGTATAAATGCAAAATCTTATAGAATTTTGATATCCCGTTTTAGAGATGTGGTCATTTGAAACAGCGTATCGCCATATGTAAATTTGTATTTTTCGCGTGTTTTTTTAAAACTATCTACGTGCCGCGTGGAGTGCACACGAAGTACTGTCTTCAGTAGATAGCATCCCGTGCATTGGCAAGTTTTGTGATTTTATACTGTACGAAGTCATTGAAACTTTTCAAAAAAATGAACAATATAAGAATATAAACACATTTTGCCCGAAAGGATAAGCATTTTAAGTGATAAATTACTCTGTCGACATAATGCAATTCGCCTAAATCTAGTAAATGTCGATATCCGCGATAGCTATCGTCCGTCACCCTTTGATCGAGTTGTCAAACGGTGTTGGGCGGACATCATCAGACAGAAATTTACTACATTTGTTGCAGCACTATGATGATTAAAGAAACTTTTAATCTTATAGACCTCTACACCATATCTGAGTCGAAAGCTCCCCCCCCCCTCCCACACCTTATTTCAAATAATGTCGCATTTTCCTATTAATAAAAGGCGGGTTTACGTTTTTATACTGCAAAAATATGAATTTTTGTGAAACCAAAACATTGTTTTAATCAAAAATAAGTCGAATATATTCAATTTCCCTACATCCAACTTCTTTTTATAATGGTCCGTTGTCTATCTCATGGGCAAAATGGGGGAAAAAAGTAAAGAAATTTGCCTCACACGGGTTCTTTGAAGTAGGCCTACGGCCATTATTTGCGAGTTTGTGATTAAAAAAACGCCCAAGACTGCATGTAATTTTGTTGGTACTCGTTAATTTTCAACGCATTGACCATGCACATTCCCTCGGCGAGTGAAACCACCGGGAACTAGGGATGTGCGCTTCAAGGGAGCACGCAACTAATTCGCTCCCCATAGGCTTTACATACAAATGTCGGCCTATTAAAACCTCTCTATTTCAAAAATTCCACGGTCAATGTTTGTGAAAATTTGCAATCTTATGCCATCAATGCTTATTTATAACATATCAGAATATAAAGAAAAGTTATCCGTCACATTTTTCAGTAAATGCCGCTTAATTTGGAGGTATTAATTTCATCACCTAATTTTCAGTCCTCCGGCTGGGATGCACAGTGGCGGTAAATCGCCGGATAAAATTATAATAAAGCTCAAATCATCCCGTTTCTTTTATAAACTTCACGTACATATTCCACACAACACATACATGCAACATTCGAGAGGACAGCACCAGCTAATGTATCGATTTCGCACACTTTTTGTGCTTGATAGGAACTATTGCTGTACTCAATTTTTTGCCGGAAGTGGATTTCTAGACTGAATTAGTTGTGTGCGCCCTCAATTAGATATTGCTTAGGCAACGTTATCGAGTATTTAATAGATGTAGATGTAGATGTCGATAGTGGATTAGTCCTTTTTGGTCTGTGCCATTGGGACATTTGGGACAGGTTTTCGGATCAGTCTTATATAGTGTATTAGTCCACCATAAATAGTGTATTAGTCCATTCAATACATAATACAGTACTACTAAATTGATAGTGTATTAGTCCTTTTTGGTCTGTGCCATTGGGACATTTGGGACGTGTTTTCGGATCAGTCTAAGCTAGTGTATTAGTCCTATTCCATTTTATCATTACATTAATACAGTAAAATTTGATTGATAGTAGATTAATTCTTTTGGTCTGTGGCATTGGGACATTTGGAACAGGTTTTAGGATCAGTCTTATATAGTGTATTAGTCCAATTCTATTATGCTGCTGCTGTTTAGAGAACCGTCGGCATTCTCTTGCTTGCTTTCACTCTTGCTGTTACCAGTCCGCCGTCTGTGCACTCTCTGATGTTGTCTGTCCATGCAGTTTTTCTGCGTCCTGGTAGAGCCTTCCCTTCTACCTCTCCTTCAATAGTAGCTATTACTATGATATCCGCACGTCGCTTCCAGTGACCATACTTTGCACGATTCCTCTTCCTTAGTTGGGCTAGCAGTCCCTCTTCTTTTTTCACCCCTATTTGCTTGCGCACCCATGAGTTTGACTTCTTATCAGTCCAGCTGATGTGTAGCACTCTGCGCCATACCCACATTTCAAATGCTGTAATACAGCTCTTGTCTCTTTCTTTGAGGGTCCAACTTTCAGAGCCATAAAGCGCTGTACTCCATAATAGTGACCGGACCAGCTGCTTCTTGAGTTTCAAGCTTATTTGCTTAGCCTTCCATATTCCATTCAGTTGGCTAGTGATGCCTCTGGCAACTGTCAGTCTGACTCGTATTTCTGGTGCGGAGTCTCCATCCATCCCGACCATCGAGCCAAGGTATTTGAACCGATCAACCTGCTAGAACTTCATCTCCGTCTAGGAATATTATAGGCTGCTTGTTACCTAGTATCATGACATGAATCTTGGCTGGGTTATACGCAGGCCGAATTGGAGACTGCATCTCTCTAGTTCTTGGGCTTGCTTTTAGAACGTCCTAGAAGTGTAGTGTCATCAGCAAAGCGAATATTCCATATTACCCTTCCACCAATGATGCAGCCAGGTCTGTCTTCCAGCCTGTCCTCTACTTGTCGCATGATGGTTTCACCATGGTTTCACCACAGGCATTAAAGAGTAAGGGTGATACAATGCAACCCTGACGGACTCTTTGCTCAAAGGGGAATTGATCTGTGTGGCCTTCTGCTAAACGTATAACTCCACATGCTTTTCACGGCTGTTTGATCGCGTGTAAATTGTCCGATTTATAATCGCATCTTCAAAACAGAGGGCAGCACAGATTGATTATCAATTATCGATTATCGGGTAAAACTAGGTAAATCTAACCGTGCCGCTCAGCTCCGTAACCAAGGATTATAGAACAAAGGGATATGCACCAGTTAGGACGGGGGGCTTTTAAATACATTTTATCACTGCTAGATCCATTTTAATCACGTTCTTTGTTCATTTACTTTGTTCAGATATTTATTTCTGACGGTGGCCATTCATACAAGCCCGATTTTATTAGGATATTCAGCTTTTTTAGCCTTGCGCGCTCTAAAAAAGACGTTTTTGGTTGCGGTTTCAACGCGAACGTAAGTTATTCCGCCAAATATGTCGCAGATTGACCAGTTCGATAAAACAACACTTTACGTAACTCAAAATGTGATATAATATCCCAAAAAGCAAATCGTGGGGCACATATTAGGATATTCAGCTTTTTTAGCCTTGCGCGCTCTAAAAAAGACTTTTTTGGTTGCGGTTTCAACGCGAACGTAAGTTATTCCGCCAAATATGTCGCAGATTGACCAGTTCGATAAAAAAACATTATACGTAACTCAAAATGTGATATAATATCCCAAAAAGCAAATCGTGGGGCACATATTAGGATATTCAGCTTTTTTAGCCTTGCGCGCTCTAAAAAAGACTTTTTTGGTTGCGGTTTCAACGCGAACGTAAGTTATTCCGCCAAATATGTCGCAGATTGACCAGTTCGATAAAAAAACATTATACGTAACTCAAAATGTGATATAATATCCCAAAAAGCAAATCGTGGGGCACATATTAGGATATTCAGCTTTTTTAGCCTTGCGCGCTCTAAAAAAGACTTTTTTGGTTGCGGTTTCAACGCGAACGTAAGTTATTCCGCCAAATATGTCGCAGATTGACCAGTTCGATAAAAAAACATTATACGTAACTCAAAATGTGATATAATATCCCAAAAAGCAAATCGGGGGGCACATATTAGGATATTCAGCTTTTTTAGCCTTGCGCGCTCTAAAAAAGACTTTTTTGGTTGCGGTTTCAACGCGAACGTAAGTTATTCCGCCAAATATGTCGCAGATTGACCAGTTCGATAAAAAAACCACTATACGTAACTCAAAATGTGATATAATATCCCAAAAAGCAAATCGTGGGGCACATATTAGGATATTCAGCTTTTTTAGCCTTGCGCGCTCTAAAAAAGACTTTTTTGGTTGCGGTTTCAACGCGAACGTAAGTTATTCCGCCAAATATGTCGCAGATTGACCAGTTCGATAAAAAAACATTATACGTAACTCAAAATGTGATATAATATCCCAAAAAGCAAATCGTGGGGCACATATTAGGATATTCAGCTTTTTTAGCCTTGCGCGCTCTAAAAAAGCCTTTTTTGGTTGCGGTTTCAACGCGAACGTAAGTTTTTCCGCCAAATATGTCGCAGATTGACCAGTTCGATAAAAAAACACTATACGTAACTCAAAATGTGATATAATATCCCAAAAAGCAAATCGTGGGGCACATATTAGGATATTCAGCTTTTTTAGCCTTGCACGCTCTAAAAAAGACTTTTTTGGTTGCGGTTTCAACGCGAACGTAAGTTATTCCGCCAAATATGTCGCAGATTGACCAGTTCGATAAAAAAACATTATACGTAACTCAAAATGTGATATAATATCCCAAAAAGCAAATCGTGGGGCACATATTAGGATATTCAGCTTTTTTAGCCTTGCGCGCTCTAAAAAAGACTTTTTTGGTTGCGGTTTCAACGCGAACGTTAGTTATTCCGCCAAATATGTCGCAGATTGACCAGTTCGATAAAAAAACATTATACGTAACTCAAAATGTGATATAATATACAAAAAAGCAAATCGGAGGGCACATTTTTTTACTAGTCCTATACCTGCTGCCTGTGTGTTACTGGCATCCATTTTGAGAATCCAAATGACGAATACTAAAAGAAACACACGGTGTGAGCAGTAAAATGTGAAATTACAAACCAAATATTGGAGGCCCGGATACGAAAATGCAAGCATCTTATGCACAAGAAATTTTTGTATTTAGTGTATAAATAATAAGATTTCCCGCTGGTCCAACGTTAAATAAGAGACTCTAGAGAGAGGCCAAACGAGACAAAAATCAGTGTAAATGGTGCTTAGATTTGCGGAGCTCCGCATGATTGCACGTTGAGATATAGGGAACTGCTGTTTCGTAAGCAAACTTGAAAACGATGTTACCAAAATAATGTTAACATACAAACCAAATATTGGAGGCCCGGAAACGAAAATGATAGCATCGTATGCACAAGACATTTTTGTATTTAGTGTATGAATCATAAGATTTCCCGCTGGTCCAACGTTAAATAAGAGACTCTAGAGAGAGGCCAAACGAGAAAAAAATAAGTGTAAATGGTGCTTAGATTTGCGGCTTGCGCATAATTGCACGTTGAGATATGGACGCGTACATAGTACATGCACTCAACTGGTTTGCGTGATAATCGAACTATCAAAAGTATTGAGAAACGTTAAGATGACGTCATAATAAATCGGACTGTCAAACAGCCGTGTTTTGTATACAGCTTCTCCAGCAGCCAGACTAGGTGTTTTGGTGTGCCAAATTCAATTAGTGATTTCCATAAGGCGGTGTGATTAACTGTATCAAATGCTTTAGAGTAGTCCACAAACATCATCCACAGCTCTTGTTCTTGTCGCTTGATTGTTTTCTCTATGATGTTGCGTAGAGTCAGGATGGCATCAGTTGTTCCCTTTCCAGAAACGAAACCAAACTGTTCCTCAGCAATCTGTGGCATTACGAAGTATGCTATCCTGCTTCTGATGACTTCCAAAAGCACCTTAGAGGCATGAGAGAGTAGACTGATTGTACGATGCTTGTCGCAGTCTTCCGTTCCTGGAACTTTAGGTAAGGTGATGATCTCTGACTGTGTCCAGTCAGTGGGCCATTCTCCAATTTTCCAGATCTGGTCAATGATGGTCCTCATGGATTATGCTGCTTAATTGACTCTGCTTCATACAGCATCTCGCCATTACCATCCTTGATACCAATACCAGGTTGTGGGGGCTTCTTACCACTTATATTCTTTATCAACTGGTACACATTTCTGGTATCTCCAGATCTGTATGATTTCTCTGCCTTTTCACTTATTGCAGCCAAGCATTTACGTTTCGCCTTGCGACTTGCTGTCTTTACTTTTTTACACAAGTTCCGATACTCTGGACTTTGGAAGTTTTTCTTCTTTGTTAGGCGTCTTTGGTTTATTAGATCTTGGCATTCAGGGTTATCCATCCATGGTTTGTCTGCCTTTCTTACTACTGGGCAATGTTCGTTGGAAGCGCTGCAGCTGCTGCAGCAGCTGAGGTAAGTGCCTCTGCCAATTTTCAGACCATGTCACTTCGTTGACTTCCAGATGGTCTCTAACACTAGTTTCGATAGCGTCCGCAACATAAGGATCTGTCAGTTGTTTCAGATGTAGTTTGAGCTTTCTTGAATGTTGAGATTTCCTGTTACACCTACGGCCACATATTCTTGCCCATAACAGCTGATGGTCTGATCCACAGTCAGCACTAATTAAAGCATGGCTATCTGTGCATTCTCTCCTATCACGCTTTCTGATTGCAATGAAGTCGATCTGGTTCTTCCATTTACCTCCAGGCGAACACCAAGTGAACAGCTGATTGTGTCTATGTTGAAAACAGGTGTTAACAGCCACAAGCTTATTATCTCCAAGCCAGTCCAGAAGCATTTGTCCGCGGTCATTCCCTTCTCCAAGACCAAACTTTCCACAAGCAGCATGCTGATGATAAGCACCAATCTTAGCGTTAAAATCACCCATCACCACCAATCCGTCTTTCTTAGTACCAACGAAGAACAATGAATCTGTCAGATATTGGTTGAACCTTCAGTACTGCTCTAACAATCTCTGGTGAGATCAGAAAGCCAACTCCTCGATGGTGCACTTTATCATCGGTCCTTCCCTAGTATCTCTATCAGAAGTCTGGTCAACCCTGGGGGCCTAGCTGCCGTCTTCAGAACTCTCTTCATATACATTGACTTTTCCATGTTTGAGAATTTAAGGCTAGTTGACCGTTGGGACGCCACCCCGCTACGGACTCAGTTGGCCGGTATCCACTCAAGCGTTTTTGGTACTGCCCTTCTTATCGCCTACTGCTTGCGATGCTGTACGCCATCCATGCCGTAAGGTTCACTATAGTAACCAGCCCCATTTCCGCCGTGCAGACTTTGAATGAGATGAGAAGAGAAGACGATCCTCTTTACCCACCGCTGCTGGATGGCCGATGGCTCTCCAAGGAGCTCATACGCCCTTGTAGGTATATTTTTCTTTTTAGTTCACCAGGGTATCTAGCTACCCTCCAATGGATGCAGTTTAACGTCTTACCCATTCCATTATATTATGTATGTAATGTATATTAATACATTAACCCTAACCCCATAGTCACATTTTCCAAAAAGAAAATTTTCGCGGCCAAAAAGCGAGGGGGTCCCGGGGCTCGAACCCTGGACCTCTGGGTTGAGAGGCAAACGACTTACCACTGGGCCACGGGGTCAACCATGCTTGGGTCAGTATACTTCGTCAGGTATATAGCCAGGAGGCCATTATTTCATCGAAAACTGGAACCAGCACACCGCATCGTAGTAAATTGGAGTACTCAAGAGTGTTAGGGTAAATACAGTATTACTAGATTGATAGTGGATTAGTCCTTTTTGGTCTGTGCCATTGGGACATTTGGGACAGGTTTAAGAACAGTCTTATAAAGTGTATTAGTCCTATATGAGTGTACTTTGTGAGAAAATGAACTCTATGACCTATTGTTCTTTATTGTTGAGACTTTAATCTAAAATATTTGGAAGTTTAAAAAACTTTGCCCATGGATTTTGGAAAATAGAGGGCGCTTTATATTCAAAATGGTCGAATTTTACAGAGAAACGTGGTATTGACACCTATGTGAGTGTACTTTAAAAAAATATTTATTGGAGTCTCCTTTTCGTCGTTATAATACAAAACGATATGTCATAGAGTTCATTTTCTCACAAAGTACATTCTAGTAGGTGTCAATACCATGTTTGTCTGTACAATCGACCAGTTTTGAATATAAAGCGCCCTCTAATTTCCGAAATCCACGTGCAAACTTTTTTAAACTTCCATATAATATTGATAAGAGTCTCCTTTTTCGTCGCAATTTAATACAAAAAATGATGTCATAGAATTCATTTTCATTCAGTGTACATTCATGTAGGTGTCAATGCCATGTTTCTTTGTAAAATCGACCATTTTTAATATAAAGCGCACTCTAATTTCCAAAATCCATGGGCAAAATTATTTAAACTTGCGAACAGAAGGAGGAGAGAGCGTGAATGGGGCTGTGTGATCCATTTGATTTGATACTATTTTGTGTAATACTCGTTCGTGATAACCAAGTGATCTTCGTTCTTGTCTGTATTGTATAAATAGTGACTGGTATGACGCTTTGTGAAATTTAAATCTTCGTAATAATTTTTGTGAATACACATCTCCGTTCGTACTTCCATGGTTCGTGATAATCTGTGTGAAATCATTATCGTTTCGGATTTTAAAAGTTGGATTATGGATACTGCAACCGCAACGCTCGCACTATTTGCTGTATATTCGCACGTGTGAAACTCTTCTCAATATAGAGATGGATTTGTTTTTTGGAAAATGTATCTAGATATGTGAAAGTCGCCCGGCATCTGAAACCGAGCACTTAAACTATGACACTACTGTTCAGGCCACGTGGACAGGCAGAACTCTACAGTGTTTGGTCAGCATACTTATGGTGTTATCTTCATGTAAGGGGTCACGAAAATAAATCTTTCACAGATAATACTGTGTACTCTAAAGAGGTAGTTGTATATATGTAAATATATATAGGGCTGTTGCTTCGTGTTATCAATAGTAATTCTATAAAAATGTTGTATTAGTATGACTAGTATTACTATACGAGGGTAGTTCAATAAATAATGAAAGTGATCATGGTATGGGATGCATGAGTGATTCTATTGAGGGATAATGTGATCGATACAAAGTATGAACCTTTGTCTTTCAAACAATACACTTTTGGATTGGTAGATACCTTTGGTTATGTAACGTCATTAACATAAACACAATAGGTTTCAGACACTGACTGAAATATGTCAATTATTTGGCTGGATATGTAATATGTTGAATATGGGTTGATTAATACATTTGCGTATATCTCGGCACTGCAAGCATAAAAACAGATAACACTTGGTACATAGTTAGGACACACACTTATCACTGTTTGTGACACTCTTTTTTAGATCTGAATTCCTTAATACAAACAAGAAGAGACCATCTCAAATACGGTTTTATTTAGCAAAATCCGCAATAATATACCTTAGAAAACAACAAAGGATAAAGAACAATGGAGGGATTATAATTTAGTAAATTGTTGTGGGATGTAAAGCAATAATAGTGGGAATTTCAAGAGGAGCTGTTCATAAAATTTCCTCAAACCATTGAAATTATGTGACGATTACTTTAACAATACATCTAGTAGCTCTAAATATAACAGTAATAAGAGAGGTAGTGGCAGCCATCTTTGATTTATATATTCATGTATATCTTTATTTGACTATCACAATATTTACACACATTGATTTAAGCATTTGTCATTATTTCTGATTAGAATTTGAAGGCACATTAAGCTTTTATCTGGTAAATCTCATGATTTTAGCCAATTTTGGCCCAGTTCAAAATGATCTTCCGTCTGCGCATGCGCATATTTTTCTGCATGTTTCATGCGAATAAGTTCAGATAATTAGTTAGCTATCATATGGAATCTCCCAAACTGGTTTATTGCTTGGATTTTTAGTCCTAAATTGTTTGATTTTCCACAATATTAGTGATTCATTTTTCAATGAAATTGGCTATTTGAAATACTGATATTTGTATACTTTTTATTCAATTGCCTCTCCTTACTTTTTCCTCTTATACTACATATATCAAATTACACAGTGTTTAAAGTTATTGTCTTTTTTCATACTTACGCGAAAAATTTGGGATTTACCTGCTTCTGGTGTCATGTTATGCATACTTCTTACCACATGTTTCATACAAACATATCAAATTTACCGCCAAATAACTGATTTAGCAGTGTTATGCATACTTCTTACCACATGTTTCATACAAACAATTCAAATTTAACGCCAAATAACTGATTTAGCAGTGTCCCAAGTGTACTTACTTTGAGACAATGCTATGACGTCATAGTTCACACTTAGAAATCCAAAAGTGTATTGTTTGAAAGACAAAGGTTCATACTTTGTATTGATCACACTACCCCTCAATAGAATCACTCATGCATCCCATACCATGATCACTTTCATAACTTATTGACTGACCCTCGTATATTGTTATTATTAATAATAATAATATTAGTACATCTTGGTAAAGCATGACAAACATTCTCAATTTTTCTCAAGGCTGATTCTGAAAATGTTAGGGTCTAAGGGGGTGAACAGGTAAAGTTACGGAAAAGGCAGTCGATCCTGTATTCAAAGGAGCCCCGGGACAGGAGTAAGGTACCAATTTGTCTTCCGAAGCGATTGGGCACTTTATAATAATGTTGCTTTGCAGGCATGACATAAATTGCCCGCTTAGAAGCGCTATCAATTCGGTCTAGTAAACCTATTGTTATCAATTACTACAAGAGGATTACCTAGTTGTATATTTTAATTCGAGCAGTACTTCTTGCTAACTGCATGGGTGAGTTTCCAGTATGTTGCCAATTACATCCATGCTCAAGCGTTTAAACTACTCAATGGGCATTGCAATACAGCCGGTTGGTTGCACACGAGAATTATGTCATTTATAGCAACCAGCTTTGATGTAAGGCGAATATTTTAAATTTGTTGCCGGTTTTTAGGGCAACAGTTTATAGCGGTGATAAGTGGGCCTTGTAGCGTAATGGTGAAGAACCTTTAGACTGTTAAAATTATGCGTTTCTATGTTGACAATAAAAAGTAATCGATAATTAGATTATTTTGATTATCTCGTTATTTATAGTTTGCTCTGATCCCCTTGGTATGGAAGATAACTCTATACCTAATAGTAACATTCGAGCTTCGTCAGTGCATAGCACAGGACATGAGGCATACAATGCAAGACTCGATTCCGACAAGTCGTGGTCTGCATTAAATTCGGATAAAACGGCGTGGATTCAGGCAGATATCGGGTATCGCACCTCGGTGACTGGTTTGGTGACACAAGGTGATGGGGGATACGGGTTGAAGCATGACCACTGGGTGACAACATTGAAAGTGTCTACATTCCTATCCAGCACAGAAGACCCTGAAATCTTTATTCGAGATGCTGCTGGGAGACACATGGTATGTAGGCTATTATTAACTTAAAAGATTAAAGACATCATATGTAGCATCAAAATAAAAGAAATGATACCATAAGTAATCAATTTAATTATAAGGGCTTTAGGGGCTTTGCCTTAACTCAAGGGAGAGGAAAGCGCGGGGAAAGAGTGATCTCAGCGCACTCCTTTTTTCTATTGTAAGAAGTGAAAAAGGATATTGTAACATAAGAAAAAAAGAGTGCGCTAAGATCACTCTTTCCCCGCGCTTTCCTCTCCCTTGAGTTAAGGCAAGGCCCCTTAGGAATAGCACGATTTAGGGGAGTAAAATTTCGGAACCTTTTTTTGAAGGTATCACGCTCATTCATCACATTCATCGTGACGACTGCCGAGTACTAGTATTCACATGAATAAAAACATTGTGCATACTACATCAGAAATATAACTTTTAAAAACAAGGACTTGAAACATCACCAAAATATACAAATCGAAACAAATTCAAAGTGTATGTTACAAAAAATCTCATCTAAAAACAATAACATACCTATTAAAAATATGCAAACCAATTTTTGAAACATACCTCAATTTCATAACAACATAGTATAATACATAAAAAATAGAGAAAAGGTTGAAGTAGGGTTTTTTTTAACATCACATCATTTCATCACAATATAATATTATACATCAGAAATAGAAATTTCGAAGTAAGATTTTGAAACATCACAAATTTTCATCACAAAAATAATAAAATACAAAAGAACTCAAACAAAGTGAGGCGTTATTTTGAAACATCACAAATTTTCATCACAAAAATAATAAAATACAAAAGAACTCAAAAAAAGTGAGGCGTTATTTTGAAACATCACAACATTTCATCACAATATAATATTATACATAAGAAATAGAAATTTCGAAGCGAGATTTTGAAACATCACACATTTTCATCACAAAAATAATGAAATACAAACGAACTCAAAAAAGTGAGGCGTTATTTTGAAACATCACAACATTTCATCACAATATAATATTATACATAAGAAATGAAAATTTCGAAGTGAGATTTTGAAACATCACACATTTTCATCACAAAAATAATAAAATACAAAAGAACTCAAAAAAGTGAGGCGTTATTTTGAAACATCACAACATTTCATCACAATATAATATTATACATAAGAAATAGAAATTTCGAAGTGAGATTTTGAGACATCACAAATTTTCATCACAAAAATAATATAATACAAAAGAACTAAAAAAAAGCGAAGCGTTATTTTGAAACATCACATCATTTCATCACAATATAATATTATACATAAGAAATAGAAATTTCGAAGTGAGATTTTGAAACATCACACATTTTCATCACAAAAATAATAGAATACAAAAGAACTCAAAAAAAGTGAGGCGTTATTTTGAAACATCACAACATTTCATCACAATATAATATTATACATAAGAAATAGAAATTTCGAAGTGAGATTTTGAAAAATCACACATTTTCATCACAAAAATAATGAAATACAAAAGAACTAAAAAAAAGTGAGGCGTTATTTTGAAGCATCACAACATTTCATCACAATATAATATTATACATAAGAAATAGAAATTTCGAAGTGAGATTTTGAAACATCACAAATGTTCATCACAAAAATAATAATACAAAAGAATTCAAAAGAAAAGTGAGGCGTTATTTTGAAACATCACACATTTTCATCACAAAAATAATGAAATACAAAAGAACTCAAAAAAAGTGAAGCGTTATTTTGAAACGTCACAACATTTCATCACAATATAATATTATGCATAAGAAATAGAAATTTTGCAGTGAGATTTTGAAACATCACAAATTTTCATCACAAAAATAATAAAATACAAAAGAACTCAAAAAAGTGAGGCGTTATTTTGAAACATCACAACATTTCATCACAATATAATATTATACATAAGAAATAGAAATTTCGAAGTGAGATTTTGAAACATCACAAATTTTCATCACAAAAATAATAAAATACAAAAGAACTTAAAAAAAAGTGAGGCGTTATTTTGAAACATCACACATTTTCATCACAAAAATAATGAAATACAAAAGAACTCAAAAAAGTGAGGCGTTATTTTGAAACATCACAACATTTCATCACAATATAATATTATACATAAGAAATAGAAATTTCGAAGTGAGATTTTGAAACATCACAAATTTTCATCACAAAAATAATAAAATACAAAAGAACTCAAAAAAAGTGAGGCGTTATTTTGAAACATCACAACATTTCATCACAATATAATATTATACATAAGAAATAGAAATTTCGAAGTGAGATTTTGAAACATCACAAATTTTCATCCCAAAAATAATGAAATACAAAAGAACTCAAAAAAAGTGAGGCGTTATTTTGAAACATCACAACATTTCATCACAATATAATATTATACATAAGAAATAAAAATTTCGAAGTGAGATTTTGAAACATCACACATTTTCATCACAAAAATAATAAAACACAAAAGAACTCAAAAAAAGTGAGGCGTTATTTTGAAACATCACAACATTTCATCACAATATAATATTATACATAAGAAATGGAAATTTCGAAGTGAGATTTTGAAACATCACAAAAATAATGAAATACAAAAGAACTCAAAAAAAGTGAGGCGTTATTTTGAAACATCACAACATTTCATCACAATATAATATTATACATAAGAAATAGAAATTTCGAAGTGAGATTTTGAAACATCACAAATTTTCATCACAAAAATAATAAAATACAAAAGAACTCAAAAAAAGTGAGGCGTTATTTTGAAACATCACAACATTTCATCACAATATAATATTATACATAAGAAATAGAAATTTCGAAGTGAGATTTTGAAACATCACACATTTTCATCACAAAAATAATAAATACAAAAGAACTCAAAAAAGTGAGGCGTTATTTTGAAACATCACAACATTTCATCACAATATAATATTATACATAAGAAATAGAAATTTCGAAGTGAGATTTTGAAACATCACACATTTTCATCACAAACATAATAAAATACAAAAGAACTAAAAAAAAGTGAGGCGTTATTTTGAAACATCACAACATTTCATCACGATATAATATTATACATAAGCTGTACGTGTGATGCAGCGAAAGATAGTAAACAGATACGTGTCGTTTTGGACAATGAGGGCGTTTTAGATTGTGATGAAAAATTGTGATGAATCAAAACCTCACATTTGTAATTTTCATCACAAAAATAATAAATACAAAAGAACTCAAAAAAGTGAGGCGTTATTTTGAAACATCACAACATTTCATCACAATATAATATTATACATAAGAAATAGAAATTTCAAAGTGAGATTTTGAAACATCACACATTTTCATCACAAAAATAATAAAATACAAAAGAACTAAAAAAAAGTGAGGCGTTATTTTGAAACATCACAACATTTCATCACGATATAATATTATACATAAGCTGTACGTGTGATGCAGCGAAAGATAGTAAACAGATACGTGTCGTTTTGGACAATGAGGGCGTTTTAGATTGTGATGAAAAATTGTGATGAATCAAAACCTCACATTTGTAATTCCCCTAAATCGTGCTACAGCTGAGGCCCCTTAGTCATTAGTATTTGTATTCGCACTATTTATAGTATGGTACATGTATAGGATAACTTAAAGGGGCATTGAGAGATTGCCGAGAAAAATGAAATTGGAAAAATGAATTGTTTCAATAGACAATAGATTAGGTACGTAGGAATCCTGAATTGTAATGTTTTATGGGCAAACGGTTGAATAATGAAGCTAGATTGAAATGGATTGAAGCAAAGTGAGCTGATAATTGCGATGTGATCTACATCGAATTTACCAAATCGTGGCATTTTACATGATTGGCGGCGAATTAAGGTAAACGGTTTCAGATGGTAGTTAGTATATGCCTAAGTATTACGTAGGTGCAAAAAACTTGATTTCCAAAAAAATCGAGGGCGCACTCCCATACGGATCTCTCAATAACCATTTCAAATCATTAGTTAGCTATACTCCTGAGGCCTGGCAGTCAATCCCATGCAAATGGTTTTCTTATCATTTGTATTATACGAGGGTCATTTAATAAGTTCTACCTCCTACCTAACTTTGCTAATAACACTGATTTTCTTGGTGAAAACCGAATGTCCATTTAGTGTGACAGAAACGGATGAAAAACAGCAATATATCTCGTAAGTGCGGATCATTTGGTGTAAACAGTCTCTGTCTGTAAGAGCGCACCAAATGGTGGTTCATGAGTCCTAAGATCAACTTAAAAAACACCCAGTCATACACTACTATACCATTATACTATTACAATATTTGAAAATTCCTAACAATTTTGGTCTGGTCGTAAAAAATCATCGACATTTAAGGCAAAAAATCCCAGCAAACGTTTATAATAGTTCCCCATATGTATAAATATGCGCGCCAAGCACATCCCAACGAAAGGAAAACATATTTTGAAACCTCCAGTTTGGTACATAACAAAAAAGTAAAAACAAAATTCGTTGGCGCGTCACACTACGCTGACCTGAACCCTATTTGTCAACAAAATCCCAAGTTTATATGAAAGAACTCAAAGCCTTTAACAAATTCAAAAGTAAAATTTGTTGGGATCTCGTTGGCGAACGGAGATTATCAAAGTCAAAGGTCAAATGTTACCATTTTGAGCAATTTTCACCTTAAAATGACATCTGGTTGCAAAGATGCTTTACTTTGAACACAAAATGAAGAAACGAGCTTTGGATCTCAAAGATTTTTGTTTTTAATGATTTCAAAAATCTATTATACAATCGAGTGTCGTGTTTTTAGCACTAGTCCCCCTCATGTGTCCCAGTTTTATTTGGTTTGTAAATCGCAACTATCGCTCACGGAATGGAAAGAATATAAAATATACTATCCATTCGAGAGTCGTTTACGAATTCAAAAAAAGAAATGAGTGTGAATCGTGAGGTTCTGGCCCATTTTTGGGAACTCGATTACGCCAGTATATCGGGTCTGAGGTAATGTGGAGGCTACAGCCCGGGTACTCGAACTCATGTGACCTCATGTGACCCAGCTTTATTTTGGTCTGCACATCGCAACTAGCGCTCATGGAATGGAAAGAATATAAAATATATATACTATCCATTCGAGAGTCGTTTACGAATTTAAAAAGAAATGAGTGTGAATCGTGAGTTTCTGGCCCATTTTTAGGGAACTCGATTACGCCAGTATATCGGGTTTTGGGTAATGAGCTAAAGTAGTCACGTGTTTAGCTTGAAACCTCAATTTTGATCCGAAATGGTATAAAAGGGATAGTCATAGGCAATAATATATAATATTTGACGATATTCTGTCCTTTTATCATGATTTACTGGGGAAATAACGGCATTAAAATAAATATTAGGCATTTGTTAATTCGTCGCCACTGAAATCAATATCTGCCCTGATGGCCGACCGGTTTAATCCGTCACTTTTGCTTTTGTCTTTATTTTTGTAACAAATGACGTTGTTTTATGAGTTAAACATTGGACATTTAATTCATACTATACAATTTTTTTTTCCCCCTCTGAAAAATAACATTTAAATAATTAATTGCAATTTAATATTAGGGAGCGATCACTATTTACGCCAGGGGGAGGGGGGGGGGGGGGGGGGGAGGAGTGGAGGAAAACATGAAGGAGGACGCGAAATTTTATTCTGGCAAAGAGGGGGGGGGGACATGAAATGTTGGGGGGGGGGGGAGAATCTGGGGACACGAAATTTATTTAAAATACCATCATTTGTACCATCATTAAATAAAAAGGGGGGGGGGGAGACATGATATTTGATTTAATACTTGAGGGGGGGATGAAATTGTTCTGTGTTTAAGAAGGGGGTGATGAAAAAATTGCACCAACAATAAAATCTCCTCCACAAAAAAAATCTCCACAAAAACATTTGTTTTTTAATACCTGTACAGTACTTCAGCACTACAAAACAAACGTGTACAAATGTAATTAGTGTACAACGAATTGTCCTTTATTCTAGTGTATAGTTACATTACGCCCTTTATCGCCTGCTTACGGTTATCGTGGTGTTTAGAATCACCCCACTTCCCCTATTTGTTCATAACTTGGGCCATATGCATGTCCTATATGGCCAACCTGAGAAAAAAACAAATCGCCTGTTGCCATTGATGTACATAATTATACCCTACAAATTGACATGATGCGACAAATTATACCCCATATTATATTAAGTTATAGAATAAAAGATGTAAATCAGTGGCATAACATCCAGGAGTGGGAAAGTCTTCCCCGTGCCCGCTTGACCGTAGTACTGAGTCAACGAAGTTAAACAACAAAATTAAGGGACATTAATTAGTGTCCCCATGACCACCCTCCAAAAATGCAGTACTTCTCAAAAAAGCCCAAAATATTAACCGCCCAGGTTTACTCATCGAACCCAAAATATTAACCGCCCAGGTTTACTCATCGCGTGGGACCCGCTAGTGTTAACAATGAGTTATTTCTATGATGTGACAGAGGATAGTGATCATTAGGGACTACCTCTTTCCCGGCCAGAATATATATATATCAAGCCTCCATATTGTTAACAAGAAAAAAAGTGAACTTAGTACTTACTTTATAACACACGTTTGTTTTATTCCAGGCATTTGATGCCAATAGTAACATCAACAGTAAGGTTACCCTACGCTTCAGTGAACCTGTAACTGCTCAAATTGTCCGCATTTATCCACTGACGATGATGCCACTTGGTGATAACTTTTCTATGAGATTTGAATTACTAGGTTGCAAACGTAAGTACCAAATTCTAATTTCCTAAGATTAAATACATACAATTTAAATTGTAGAAGAGCTTTCCATATCCAAGGAACTTATGCATGAGTAAGACGCGTACTTCAAATCATTCCGTCAATCTAAAATGTTTTGATTTCATGGGCTATGGACAAACAACATATTTCTAACCTTGTGTACATTATCATTAAGGCGAAAGAGAATAATGCGTTTTATTCCGTCTTTTGTTCGTTAGGGCGAAATCTATTGTTTAAAATGACGTTAAGGCGAATTTCTTTTCTAAAGAAATTCGCCTTATTCCACTATTAAGATGATAATAAGTTTTATTATTATTTTTAGTAGTAGTAGTATTAGTATAGTAGTGTTATACCTTAAAACCGTCATTAAGGCGACAGAGAATAATTCGTTTTATTCCGTCTTTTATTCGTTAGGGCGAAATATAATGTTTAAAATGACGTTAAGGCGAATTTCTTTGTTTCTTTTATAAAGAAATTCGCCTTATTCCACTATTAAGATGATTATTATTTATTATTATTATTAATACTTTTATTAGTACATCTGTGGTTGGGGCATTGGGGCTTCTGTGGCAAGCTCCTGAATCACCTTACATATAGTAGTTCATGTATCCTAGTATGACTTGTTTGTTATACAGCGTGTCCCAAAAAACTGGGTCCAAAATCTGCAGAGCTTGTAACTTAAAAAGTAGAAAATGTAGCTACTTCGTATTTAAGGAAATTAGGGTAAATATACCTGATCTTAATTGGTAAAAATGTGAGACCAATCGAATGGCAATTTTCGGAAATACCAAGCTATCAATAGAGCGTGGTTAGAACCCGTTTTTTCCACTTTAGCAATAAACCACCTTATGCCTTGCATCTGTACGCTGTGTGCAAGTTTTCCCTGCATCATGTGCATGGTGTATATTCTCCGAAATATCTTTTGTTTGGTAGAAAAGGGTTACATTATAGGTATTTTGGATCAATATTCAGCATTAGAAATACCCATTGCAGTAACCTTGTTGTTGAAAATTTACAAAACCAGAGCAACTGTTACCCTGATGCCATGCCTGGAAATAGCACCCGCCCACCTTCCTATAACGAGTAATGTTTGTGTCGGGAAAACTTAGTACCCCGGCAACCGACTGGCGGGTAAACTATTTCAAACTCACGGTGTAAGTGTGAGAGTTGCACTGGCTGGTGGCATATCTGTCGGGCAGGTTTTTTTTGTGAGTTACCTGCCCGATCCTGACTGGCTGGTTGAAAAAATCTGAAGTTCCAGCGCTGCCTCTAATACCTTTGATGAGATGACAGACTTAACGGCTGGTTTCCAATTTCGAAGAAATTGTTCTTGAACTGCTTCAAAGATGGCAGTGTCTCAGAAGGTTATTCATTTATTTTTCTAACAAAAATCATAGGAATCTACACTTTTTATTCCCCTTATGACGAAGATTTTCCTCAGTAAGTCATTGTTATAAAGTTATTAAGGCTAAACGTCAGTACGAGCGCAAATGCAACGCATGGACGGTTCATGGGCAAAATCGAAGAAAAAAACCGGGTTCGGACCACGCTGTATTCAAAGCTTTGTATTTCTAAAACCTTACATCCGATTGGTCTTATAATTTCACCAAATAATGTCAGATACATTTACTTGACAGAAAGGGGTCAAAGGTCATGTAGGGGTCATTAGAGATCAATCTGTGTACACCCCATGTTACCCATAAGGTTATTGTCACCAAGCTGGTTTGTAATGACCTTTGACCCCTTTCTGTCAAAACTTTAAATTATTTATTGCTGTTTTGGTGAATAACGCAATCTGAGGCAATCTGAGGATCAATCAATTGGGGGGTCAATCTGAGGATCTCTACAATGGCGGTCTGTGGACAGGTAATAAAAAGTGGGAGAAATGTGTGACTTTGCACAGTGACTTTTTAAAGATGTCTGAAGGGTCACATATCAAAAAAAGTTTCTGGATCCTTCACTTCTTGGCGATGCCAAGAACTTTTTGATACCCCTCGTATGTCACCGATCCTGAAGAATCTTTTCGACAATGTATCTATGACACTTTCTGGACGATTGAAAACATGTCAACATTTGAAATTATACTTTGTGTGTGTCTTCTTTGTACAGTTGATCAATATTCGCGTGCAATAGTCCTATCTCAAATTTAAAAACAGGGTTAATTAGCGATATTATTGCTTCATATTTAGGTCTATATACGCTATGATTGTAAAACAATGATAATAATTAGTAGCTTGGTATGTTGGTAAGTTACTCTTTATCATTATATGATCCTTCTTTGGTACCCTATATCAAATACTTGTGTTTTTGCATTCTTTTCTTGACTTACAGACGTCGACGAATGTGATCTAGGTACTCACAATTGCCACAATGATGCGACATGTACAAATACAGATAGCAGTTTCACGTGTGATTGTAGAGACGGTTTTACAGGAAGTGGGATAACATGTGCAGGTAAGCTCACGCTTGCAACGGGAGGTGTAGGGTGGTGCTATCTTGAACGCCATGCCCTTTTACTCTCGCCCTCTAGCTCTTTAGAACATCAAATCCACTACATGCTGTTCGGAAGACCGATCCCTTTTAGCCTTTTAATTTTCGACATACAACCGTACGTAAAGACAGCCATATATATTTGAAGCATGATCGTTCTTATTGTGCTCTTACAACTTACCACATGGAAAAATCCGTTCCGAAGTCCCAACCTTTTCTTCTTCTAAAATGGACGCGATTGCCAATGTCAAATTGTTGCTAAAGCCTAAATATGACTGATTTTTAAGCTTCAAAGTTTTTAATACTCACATTTTGACCTATTGCTTGGCCCTTTAAGTGTAATATAGTTTACACGTGGATTTATCATGTTTATGTGAAATTGTTTTGCATTTCAGAACGGTTTTACATGCTTTTTATTTCGATTTTTATACAGATGTTAACGAATGCACATCTCTATCAACCGAATGCGACTTTTACGCGACATGTACGAACACTGTAGGAAGTTTTATTTGTACTTGCAAAACCGGCTTCGAGGGAGATGGGTTAACGTGTGAAGGTATGTTGACACTGGCCACAATGTCCCTCTAAAAAAAATCTCCATTTCCAAGTAGTGTGTCGCAGGGCGGTATAGAAACCTACCTGACACAAATTGATATAGAAATGCCATCATTGTTTATCCGTCAATCACTGTCAATAGCGGCCAAACATAAATTCATCCGATAGCATTATTAAGTTCGTCATGTACAAGCAGACGAGGGTCGATCAATGAATGATTCTATTGAGGGATCAGTCAATAGTTAGGTCACCCAAACCCTATATGAAAGCTATGAAGATTGTTAAACGGGGTCAGTCGTCACAAACATGCACAAACACAATAGCCAAACGACCTTGCTTTTGTCAACACTCCCTACACAGAGGACTGCAGTGCAAATCTCTACGATTTTCGCTATGTAATCTCTATGGCGGATTTCATTCCGTTGTATGAAGGTATGATGTTTGCGTGGTCTTCGCTATCTCCAAGCAGATAGAGCAATACGTACATGGACTTTTTTGTAGACGAGGGTTCATTTCATGATTTGGTGAGGTTTAGAATGAGTTAGGATTCCTGTAATTTCGAAGACCACAGATTTTCAAAACGTGAATTTTCGAACATTTTACGACATAAATTTGGTCACAAAACGTGTTTAATACTATACATTTTACCGTTCTGCAGATGCTAATGACCCTCCTCTAGAATTCTACATGATTTTTAACACGTTTCTCAGTTTTTGAGATGCCCAAATAGACCATTTTCCGAAGCTATTTCTAGCAAATATTGTAGTCACTGCGACTCCATTGTTTTCTTGCGTATAACAAAATATGACATGCAGCGTGACCTCCCACCTTGTGCTCGTGCCCTGTTTTTATTTGTTTTGTCCTTGTTTTCGTTTGGCGTTTGTGCTTCTTTCGTGATTTTCATTTGTTTTGTTGTTTTTTCTTCTGCCTTTCTATGCTTGTTAAAGGACCCTAATGGAAATAAGCTTTGTGCTCAAAGCTTTTTGGGCTATCCTTGGTACTTTTGCTCATATTTTATTATGTCTATATGTTTTTAAAATAGGTTTGTGCAATCTTTTACATGTTTGTATGCTTAAATGTTTCTCTATATGATGTTTTGAGTACCTAATAAAATAAAATCAAATCAAATCCCTACTGACTGGGATAGTGTGACAATTACCCGAAAATCCCAGCCTTAGTTTTCTACTAGAAACACCGGTTTATACAGAGTCACAAGTCAAAACACTCATATCTAGTAAACCTCTAGTCTTCTTACTTTAAGTCAAATGACACTTAACATGCTCAAAGGGGTATGCAGTAGTATTGAATAATTTTGTCTTTATGTAATTTACTTCCGAATTTATGATGACATTGCTGTTGCCATGAAAACACAGTGAAGGTTGGTTAAAACAATGTTTAAACTCATGGTGATTCCCAATATGGTGATGCAATTCAATAATTTTGATATTTTTGAAACATTTTAAGAAATGTTGGAACGCCGTTGGACAGTGTTAGAACTGCCATCTGCAGACGTGGAAAGTGTTAAAGGTTCCGGAATTACTACCGCGAAGATCCCCTTTCTTCTTTCCATTAAGTAACAACCGCAAATCCAACCTTTCTTACCTTGCATGGAGTGATCATATATAGTAATCAGTGGATTTATGTTTTCTATAAAGATGTGTGCAGTCCAGTGAGACTTGCAAGCTGTCCGGACAATATTGCAAAGGTTGCGAGTCCGATGTTCCGCGAGGGAATGACAATAACCTGGGAATTACCTACTGTGAATAAACCGACGTGTGTCGTAAACAGCACCAACACACATACAGCGGGAGATTCCTTCCCGCTAGGCATTACAGAAGTATCGTATCGTTTCCAAAATCACATTGGTGGCGAACTTTACTGCAATTTTACTCTAACTATAACGGAGGGTAAGGTATAATATTTCGATCTCTGCTAAAGTATTTTGTATCTCAATCACGCGTTGCATTTTCAATTGCACCCTTTGGTTTTAGTATGGGTTGGGTAAAGCAGCTTAATTTGTAAGAGGAGATGCCCGGGATATGCATTACATACACGCCGTCAATTGGCCATGTCACTGCATCAAGACATATGAGGGGGAAGTAGGAAGGTGGCGTATGGTAGTGGTATTGAATTTAATGATAAAGTGCAGTTGTCATATCCAGTATTTCGCTTTGTTAACATACTTAAACATCCAAAATGGCTGCAAAATTGTCAAATTCCATAAAATGGGATAATATCAATCCGCAGCCATTTTGGATTTTAACAAATAAATGAGTTTACTAGTGGTCTAATACATATATCCCATCGTTAAAACTATATGTTCATCATACATTTTGGTTGATATTATGCCATGTTATGGAATTTTGACCATTTTCGGCCATCCTTTTGGGCGGCCATTTTGGTTTTAAAGTATGATAACAAAGCAAAACTACTAGATATGAGTTTCCAGTGGTCTAACACATACATCCCATTGTTAAAACTATACTCTGATCATACATGTTGGTTCCTATATGCCAATTCATGGAATTTTACCATTTTCGGCGGCCATTTTGGAGGCCATCTTGTATTTAGGTATGTTAACAAAGTAAACGTACTGAATATGTGTGTCTAGTGGTCTCCTACATACATCCCACTATTAAGACTATACTTTCACCATACATTTTGATTGATATGTCATTTTATGAACTTTGATTACTGTTGGCGGCCATTTTGGACTCCATTACCCCTTAGCATACCAACATTATTTTTTGGTAACATCCTAAATATGTTTTAGGACCATGACAGGAAGTAAACAAAGTTGGTTTGGGAGTCCTTGGGGGGTGGGGTGGGGTGCATGCCTGACGGCTCTCCGTGACCATTTAAAACATATTGCGATCATAATAAGCAAAAAATGACCTTGTTACCCTATGTTGGGGTTACAGTGAGTCTTCAAGTTTTGGAAGGGTGTAAGGAAACAAGAAACATTTTCAGGGTATTTGTTGTTCAAATGCTGTCAGACAAATATTAGTGATACGTACATGAAACCTTTAGACTATTTTGATTAGATAGAGGTCATACGATATTCCATACTTTAAGAGCCTAAAAACAATGTTTGCATGTATTTTTTTGGACCATGTTTGCCATGTAAGGCTCATTCATTTTGACAGTGTGGTTTGATATGTTTTAAAGCAAAAGGCTTAATTAATTAATTAAATGACAAATTAATAATCAATTACTCAATGGCCTTTCAATATTTGTTTTATTCTTTTTTTATTCGAACATGACTTATACGTCAATGTTATAGAATAAAATATCAACAACAAAAAACTTATCTGTCACTTTGACCCCCACTGTGTCAGTCACTTCCTGCCCATTGTTCCTCTGTCTATATATATATGTGTTGTGCATGTTGTATTCTGTTATTTTACCTTCGATAAAGATTCTGTTAGAATCGAAACGTCAGGTCCTCTTATATTTGTGTGGATAAGCAGTTTGCATTCAGCTTTTACAATATATTACAAAAAACTTAAGATCATTTTTGACCAATAAGATAATTAATTAGTCACTAAATTAATTATTAAGCCTTTTGCTTTAAAACATATCAAATTGCACTGTCAAAATTTATAAGCCTATGTCAAAACTGAGAACATTGTTTTCTGATCACGATTCATCAAAAAAAGTGATTCCCTATCTTAAAATAAAGACACTAGAGGCAAAAAACGACTGAAGTTTGGGATCTATTTAATTTCGTGAATATATTGCAGGCTCAAAGTCGCAAAAATGAATACCACAAATGTTGCAATTTATAGTTTATGATAAGTGGTAATGATTTTGACTTGATTAAATTAAGTAACCACCTTACTGAACATGCAGAAGTAGTTTTTCAATTCACCAAAATAACCCATGCCAAAAAAAAGCAATATTGCCTGATTCGGCAATATGTTTCCAGATTCGGCAATATGTTTCCAGATTCGGCAATATGTTTCCAGATTCGGCAATATGTTTCCAGATTCGGCAATATGTTTCCAGATTCGGCAATATGTTTCCAGATTCGGCAATATGTTTCCAGATTCGGAATCATTTCACAAATTGCCCTTTTTTGCAGTTTGCCCTGACTGATTATAAAGTGGCTGTCAGTATGAGCTGCACATTGGCACACTGATTGTAAGGGGGCCGGTCGTCATGACGTAATCAATGTAAACCATGTCATTTTCTGGTTTATATGTGTAAATCCCATTGTACAGACTAGTAAATGACATGGTTTACGCAAATTATGCTAGTGGTCTTATTTTTCATTGAATTAATTTCAGATTTTCAGAATAGTATCATTATTAATTGTGCTTTGCACTGACGGTGAATTGGTCATGGTCCAGTGGTTTTGAAAAGTAAAAATCCGCCATGAAACAGAGTCCTATTTTTTGATACACCCTGCACATTGCCATGATAGAACTAAATGATTGCAACTAAAATCCGTTACTTTTGGAAAATCAACTGACGTATGAGTACTATTTTTATTGCTATTATTATTCGTGCAATTTCAAAAGGTACGGATTTTCAGTCTCGTGTACACCAGTTGCCGTTTGAATTGGCCCGTAGCCAGCCGAATTCAACGCTCACTAAAAACGCACGGAGAAGATAAATTCCAATATAAGACGATAAATGTAAAACATCTAAATACTATAAATCCATAGGTTGGTGTCCCGCTGTTCAAACATCGGTGCCTTACCCATTGACGTGGCCAGAAGCTGATATCGGACAGACTGTAGAGTCATCAGAGAGATGCCCTGTCTATTTAAATAAAGGTTAGTACATTCTTTCTGTGAATGCTACACATAAGTCGTAATTCTTGCATGCAATTGATTTGATTTTCTCGAGTTTTACATTACAAAAACTCACATGTCACATTCATTAAAATATCACGTTACCACTTTGGTGACCTGTGACAATATCTGTCACGTTCAGTTACCTGTCACGTACGATACCTGCACGTTCCGTTACCTGTCACCTTACGATACCTGCACGTAATTCCGTTACCTGTCACCTTACGATACCTGCACGTTCCGTTACCTGTCACGTACGATACCTGCACGTTCCGTTACCTGTCACGTTACGTTACCTGTCACGCTGCATTACCTTACACAAATTACGCAAAACTGTTACTGTAAGTAAAAGTATCCCCTTTTTATCCAGCAATAGTTAATCCAGGGCCACGTGCTACACGGCAATGCAAAGGGGACTTGGTGTCTGGATCGATGTGGCAGCAAGTGCTTGTAAGTGATTGCCTCGACGATAAGGAGATAGAAGAAGTAAACAACAAACTCGTCGTCCTGTCGGAGGTAACTTTGAATTAATTCATTACAGGAAAAAGAAAAAACAAGGATTGAACTCTGGAGGTCATGTTAATCAATGGTAATCAAGATAACCTAAACAAGAGACCCGGGGACTATTTCTACATAGGGGTATAACTCACCGGTGCCTGTTAGTGGCCGGATATTACTGACTCAAGTGCAAGCTATACAATAATTGTTAACTACACAGGATCAATGACCACCATAAGTGTGTGAAGTCAAATATTGGACAGTCTTGAAGGGTTGTTCAAATGTATTTAATGATATTTATGCCTGACGTTACCTGGGCTGACAATAGTGCCCTCAATTTATATCTAATCTTAATATCTTGCAACAACTTCTTATTAAGTGGGCTGACGTGGTACGAAACTGTTAAAAGCCCGGGTTTAAGGCTTACAAATTAGATATCAAAATTCATGTTAATTCCATTATTCCTACAGACTGATGTGTCAATGGAAAACGTAGCCGAGGTTGCTTTCGACTTAGCACAGGTCACCAATGATTCACACGGTATAAACACAACCGGTCTAGTGGCAATTGCTTTAAATCTTGAGAAAATCGTCGATGTGGAGTTACCGATACCGTCAGCCCTGGTAAGAGATTTTTTATGATTTTTGAAATAGCCATCTATTATAGGCATGGGCGTAAGTCTAAAGATGGACTTATGATATGATATTGTCCCTAATAATATTCCTTTCAACCTCTTATGACAATATATACGTATTCGCACGTCACATGAGGTGGACCTCATGTACCACCCCATACGCATCATTAGACTCAATGGAACGGCGCTCATTGGTTACCAAATGTTGTGTTTTCAAGCATGCGCAGTAGGCTAATTGTAAGTCCACCCGCTTGGGCTGAATACGGATCCACTTGAGCATGCATCCATTCAGCTCGAATGTCCTCTTTCTTTTTCAAGACGGATTGACGCTCACACCAGACAATGCCGGGCTCATGACAATTGTAAAAAAGAACAAACGGAAAATAACAAAAAAGGGAAAAAACCGTGTTCAACAATCAGTTTTAATAAAATTAAAATGATCGAAACTCTAGGCATAGGGGAGGATGGGGCAACTGGTCCGGTTAAGCATATTTCATGATATAAAGGATCAAAGCTCGTGTAAATATTCAGGGAATTGCTTTGAAAATATCACCCATGTAACTGTTTACATACAACATATAATCAATGTTAAAAAATATCTAAAGAAAAGGCCAATTACCACTAACTGAAAACTTTACTTGGCACGGACCAACTACCCCATCATTGGGGAAACTGGGCCTATATGTTCCAACGATTAGAATACACAGAAATCAGTGAATGACAACACGGAAACATAGACAGTATTTTCTTTACAAACATATTTCCATAATGTTTAACATGTAAAAAGGATACAAGTCTCATGAAACATATGTTGTATACAGTCTTCGTGGTTAACGTGTAAATAGCAGTATACTAATGGTGTACAAAGCAAGCGAAATTTTCGACTGCACATTTCTTAGATAAAACCGTCTGAACCTAGTTAAATGGTTACATGGTTGTGATATTTAGATGCCCATACATTTGTCTATATATACCCCTTTCTTTAATGATTTTATTTACTTCATATAATCATCATTTAGTACTTATAATAAACCCTCTTGATATTTAGCCAGATTTTCATGTTTCAGGGGAAGTTAGTTAATATGACAATGATGACCCAATGGTTAATATACACAAAAAGAAGTGAATGAAATACATAAATCATGATATTTTGTCATTGCAAATACCTTTACAGACACCATTAAAAATATAATAAAGATGTAATTCATAATACTAAGGTTTTAAACCATTCTAAATTAATTTCATGTCATATTGTAATCCTTCAATAGCAGAAATAGTGGTATTAGACCCAAAATGCCCCAAAATGTCTAACAACTAGAAAGAATGTGAATTATTTCATATTCTATTCACATTTCAATACCGAGTCATGTTTTATTGACACTAACAACTAATTTTCAAAATTAAATTTACAATTTTGATTAAGTTTTTGCAGGCGGACCAGTTGCCCCATACCCCATCGGACCATTTGCCCCAACAAATGACTTAGCACTTTGTCGAGACGAAACATTATTCAAACACGCCTGTGACGTAATACATTTTACGCCAAAATGTTTTAAAACATACCACCATTTGTCATAATAATCAATAGCTCCAATACATTTCAGAAAAAAGGCAAAACTGATTTTTTTTTAGCCATTACACAGATTACTGTAGCCAGCGAGTATCTTAGAAGTCGCAAATATTACGGCGTTCGGGTCCTACAAGTAGACAAGTGTCTTTAGATACTATAAGAAATGGTGTACTTTGTTATTTGTAAATTCATAAACTAATAGCTCTACCAAATGAATACCCTTGATAATGATTTAAGTTGAAGCATTCTTTAAATGATAATTTTGATCGCAAGTACAAACCACCAATGTCCCAAGTTAGCAATATGCGCCATTTTACGGTCATTTCAACCACAACATATGGCTTTAATCATATTTCAGAAAGTCCCTAAGCACCCATCAAATGAAATATGCACCTAGCATCTTTTAGACGGACTGTACTGCATGTATATATTTACTGTTGCATATCTGTCAATCATATAAAGTCTATTAAAAATGATCTAAACCCATCTTCATATCGCCCATACTATCTGTGAATTTTCAATTAGTCACTCAAGGAGATGGCTTCAAAGATCTGGAGAACATCACATGTGTAAATACCCTAAAGTTCCAAATGTTTTGGATTGTAGAAGGTAAGGCTATATGTCAAGTTTCAACAAAAGTCTTAATGTTCAAAAGAAAGCAGTATGCCCATACAATTACAAAATCCTTCATTTCGGACCACTTGCCCCATGGACCAGTTGCCCTATATTCCCCTACATACATTTATTCCGTTGCTCAGACGGTATACATCGGAATCAGTTCGCTTCACTTAGGTTATTTCTGCCTATCTTTCAATTCTGATAATGGCGCGTATTCCTATCAGACACTTACATTGTGATTATCCCCAAACAGCTACCCCTTTTACACCCGGGTGGAGAGAAGTTATTGTGGTTAAGTGCCTTACTCAAAAGCACAACATGTTGACCACAACGGGACTGGAACCCACAACCTTTGGTTTATGAATGCTCTATCCGCTGCGCCACACATGCCCACACAGTGTTATAACGTGCGCTATAGGAAAATTACACTAGGGCAAACAAGGGTCAGTGTCCGAACACATTTATCATTTACATGACTATCTCAGTCCTTCCACAGTACACAATGTGCACTTAATTCATTTAAATCTTCATAGTCTTCTTCATTGTAACCATGATTTCCAGTGTTGGAATATGAGCGAGCAAGTTCGTCATTTCGAGGGGCGGCGCTCCAACCCACTGCCATCGATTGTGTCTGAACAGGCAACAACTTTTGATCAAATTTAGTTCTTCATTATTTTGTTGTTTGGGTTAAAACTATATTCTAGGTAACCGGCTCTGTGATAGAAACCGTCGATAATATTCTGAACATCGACAGCGAAAAGTTTATCGAGGCAGTTGATTCAAAAGTTCCTACTCGTATATTGAGATCTTTGGAGAAACAGATCTCCAGCATCCTAGCGGAAGGAGATAATTTCACCGCCAACGGAGATAATATTGATGTCTATGCGGTACAATTACCTCAGACATCTTTTGACGATGGACTTGGATTTGCCAGTGTTCCCAATGATGTCTCGAGGGATACCCAACTATTCAACAACCCCGGGGATATACCAGTGGGTGAAACGGAGGCAGCTATCGTCCTACCACTGGAAGTTGCAGCCCGATTTAGAGATGCAGGTTAATATATATACTTATTGTTTTATTGATGATACATAAACATGATAAATGTTTTGATAGACTTATTTGACAAACATTTTGTATTTCCCGTGATTCACCCAAATCAAAGTACACCATCCCTAAAGCATTTTACCACAAAGGCGCAATTGCGAAATACATGCTCTGGGCTCGAAAGTAAATATTACTTTTCATCCAGACTAGTTATTTGTGCGTTTACACCTTTTGCATCATATATCGTAATCGTAAGATTAGAAACAGTTGATTGATTGAGATATATGGCAACACTTGCATTGTTACAGTTCGATTTTCACGATGGATTATGTTGAATACTCTAGCGTCAGCGTAAAAGTCCACAGAATAAAGTCTCTTTTACTCTGGAACTCAGTGTATTGATTTTGACGCTCCACCTTATTATTCAACATAAATATTAACCCTATGGAAGGATGGCTGACACTATGGGAGGTGCGTAGTTCAAATGTTAAAAACTGGCACATTATAGTGGATGGTGTAAGCCTAAGACTCGGGAAATACCGTTGCGCTAAGTTTTGTAGTGTCCGTCATACCTTAAAAGCCTTATACGTATAATACCAATAGTTGATTCAATTTCAAACGCAGAACAGTTATATATTCAGTATTTCATCATAATGTGTCGTTTCGTCTCTTTAGTAAATGATTCAGCGGTAGTTCCGGTCAGCTTCGTACTATACCAGAACAGCAATTTGTTCCAGTCCAAACTATTACGAGAGAAGTCTACAACTGATGTCATTCGTCAGGTGGGATCCCGAGTCATTTCCGCTACGATAGAGGGATTGAAAATCACCAATTTAGCTGAACCTGTTGTATTAACATTTCAAACGAGTAAGGTAAGTCTCAGAGCTTGCTAACTGGATGCCATTTTAACGTTGAGGGCGGCTTTACTTATAGCGATTATCGTCTTTTGCATCGACCATGCATATAATTTCACACTGATCGAATTCCCTGTGATTTTTATGAGTTTCAATGGCAATTTTTCGTTTGTAAATCGACTGAATTCTTCAACTTCGAAGACATAATTTTACTTACTCAATCCAAACAGCCGGTAGTGGTGTATGAAAGCAAGGCATTAAGCATGTTAAAGTGAACCAAAATGTTAAAATCAGGGTAACTTCGTATTACAAGCTAGATTGTTTCAGAGCTTAAACATGTTAAATGAAGGTTAGGGATTGGAAATTGTATTGGTTTTTATTTAACGCCCACGTAGACATGTTCTGAACCATAAAACCTATTTTCAAGTAAATAATTTTAATTTTGATCCTAATTTTTCAGCCGACAAATAAAAACATCACAATCTCAAATGTGCAATGTGTATTTTGGGATTTTGAGTTGAACGCCGGAAATGGGGATTGGTCTACTGATGGATGTAAGCTTACAGACACCACAGATAGTGAAAGAACAATATACGAATGTGATCATCTTACAAGCTTTGCCGTATTAATAGTAAGTAATTGAACCAGGGACAGGGCATAATCCACTTATACTAGGACTACTAAACACTTCCCACTTTTTAAAACAAATTATATTAGTTGTCAACCTGCTTCAAAGTATGATTTTCTGAAAATTGCGCTCTTTTACTCTACCTTATAGACTGGTTTCAAAGCATGGCCGTAATCTTTAAAAGATGGCGCACCAAAAAACTACAAGATCGAGCGTTCTCATGAGCCGTTATCATGGACTTTGTTCCATACCTCTAAATCAAATGTATGTCAATATGTTACAATATTGCCTTTTTGTTACGCTCTCTCCCCCTTTTCCTCCTCTTCACTCATAGGATGTGCATGGTCAGAAGTTTTCAAGTCTTGCCCTAGACGTTATTAGCCAGATCGGTTGTGGTATCAGCATAACAGCTCTTATTATTACTCTAATAACATACCTGTCCGCAAAGTAAGTTTTCACCCCAAAAAGAACATTTTTAACTTTTGGTAGAATTTAAAAATTAGTCAAGCATTAACGACCAATTTCATCATATATAGGAAGGCATCCAGATTCGTACGGATTGAAAACCGTAGATCGGAGAGTGTAAACGCACTGTCTGTCCGTTCACGGGAGTTGTTCAATGCGTTCGCTAAGTATGGCTAAACACGTATTGGTTGGTCATTATTTAACCGCGTTCCGTTTATCTACACAAAACTGTCCGTTTATCCCAATGCGTTTACCCTCTCCGATCTATGGTTTTCAATCCGTACGAATCTGAATGCCATCCCTAAGCCTTTCATTCTGTTCCACATATGAAGCTCATGATTTGTCGATATTTGTCGAAATTATGCAATATTTATGCACTCCAACAAAAATAATTATTTATACGATTAACATTTAGAATTCGTCTTCGTTTACACTTGATCATGCAGGTCACTCCGAGGCAAAACACCAAAGAAAATTTTGATCTGCTTATCTTTTACCTTGCTGTGTCTATACTTTGTGTTCGTTGTTGGTGTGGACCAAAACAACTCTTCTTCCGGATGTGTAGCAGTCGCTGTATTGCTACATTATCTGACACTAGCAACGGTAGCTTGGATGGGTATTGAGGCTATCAACCTGTACTTATTGATCGTGAAAGTGTTTAATGCTGATGTATCACATTTTATGCTGAAGGCGTGCCTTCTGGCTTGGGGTAAGATAATAACGGAAGCTACTTGTAGGTAGCTCAAATTATCTTTCTTTCAGAGGAATAGTTGTCAAAAAGCAAAATAAAATAAACCGAACCATAACATTTCGTATTGTAATTATGGTCACAGACAGACCCTGCCACTCCTCTATTACTTCTCAACGAGCACTGTGTACCCAAGCATATATTACCTTCTACCTTGAAGATTAGTTGAGCTTTAAAAGCTTAAGATACGTAAATATGTCAATCAGGTAATAATGGAGGTCAAATAAAGTATGCACATTTCAAAGTTGCGACAGATATTTTAGCTTTCCATGCCCATGCGCAGTACTTAAAAAAATAATGGACGTTTACCTGAGAATGATGATAGGGAATGCCTTCAGCAAATCTAAGATGTGATTAGCTGATCCTGATCTTCAAACAAAGCTGATAACCCGTCTAAATAATGTTATATGCAGTAAAAAATATTCCCTGACTGTGAACTTAAATGTAGTGTAGTGAACTGCTACTCCCTACATTTTCTATTTCTTTTAGTTTATAATTTTGATACAATTGTAGGTCAGGATTAAAACTGCAAAACCGCAACAACAACAAAAATGAAAATAATTCGATGCATAGACCCTGATCGGTCCAACCTATTGATCTTGATATTTGGTCCGTTTAAGGTGTACTTGCAAAATCAGAACGCTGGATCTAACCGTAACATCGTAAAAGTGACTTGTACCCATAACCTTGATATCACAAAGCGTACACATATGCATTCACAAAATTGACACGATGATAGTGAATCTTTTCGGAGATGGCAATATTTGCCTTTGTCTCGGTTCAGTTTTCCATATTTGAACGATAGGTGATACAAAACATTGCTCATCTGACGTCATCAAAAAACACCTTATATAGTATAAATCACTTTTGGTGCTCAGCAAATAGATTGTTTTCATCCTATTGTATACATGTATTGAATGATTTCATCAGGAATCAAATTGAACTTTATAATGTGGTTTTTTCTCGAGAAAGAAAACCCCTTAAACGGGAAACTTACGAATTATCCAAACGGGTTATGACCTGTCGTCCATCTCAGTGGATTACGCTAGATCCAGAGCCAAACTTGTTGACTGGATGATGTTTGATGTTGTCATCTGATTAAAATGATGGCGCCATTGGATCAGCTGCTCGTAAGGGTGCCGAGTTGAAACAAAGAAGATGATCAACCAAAATTGCACTCGGCCTTCATGCAAAGCGTGACAAAGCACAAATATTAAACGTTGCTGAGCTCTCGGTGAGAGACAATCTTGTCATCAATTATCATCGCCACGGCCGGACGTATCACCAGATGAATAAGCGAAGCCATATGGAAGTTTGTTTGTTCATGAACTAAAACACATCATGAATTGCGACGATTTACGATCCGCTCATCCCGTTGACATCATCCATACGAGGAAGATAGCGATACCCGTTTGGAAAATTATTAAGTTTACCTTTGGAATTTTCGCTAAGGATTTTTTTATTAGTAGAGGCTCGATAAAATAGACATTGGCGCTCGATACGAGGGCCATACCGGGTAGTCAGTTATACCGCGGGGTATTGTTACGATGACACTTACACTCTTTTATGTATTTGTCCTACTGCAGGTGGACCTCTGATTCCAGTTATCCTAGTTCTTGCTATTGATATATCGCAGTACCATAACGATCATCAGTGAGTATTGGAGTCCCTTTTCATGTTAATGAATTCTATAAGCGAAACAAAAGCTATCAAATGTTCATAGTGCATAATATCGCGGAACTCGGAGCGCGGTATTTGTGTAAAAATTGAAGATTCATACTTTAGATTAAGCTGTGATTCGTGGCTGTGTGATTAGTCCCTCTTTCGCATTTCAAAAGATTTCCCCATGATTGCAAAATTATCCCGACCCCTAGAGGGCAAAAAAGTCCTTAAATTCTGCAACATTTCCACCAAAATTTGCTAACTTTCCATATATATTAACCGTTGAAGAAAAGATTCCGCAAAAGTGCCACCCCGACTACATCCATTGAGTAGCTGACAGACTAAATAGTTACATGACAAGTATTTCATCATATTCTATTGGTTAAATTAGACGATAACTGACCATCGAACAGATTTTGAGCACTCGTTATAAGGCCACACTGCCATAATAGTACGTATGGCTCATACGGATAAGTTACCTTTACGTGGGACTTATACGATCGGCGCCTAAGATGCATCACTACACGTACAAGCACCCTTGAACATTGAGACCAATGCAAATATTTCCATAATCTTTTGGAAAGAGTCGCCTGTACGTCACACGCAATAGATTTGCAGTGCGGCCTGACCCGGTGTTAGGGAGCTTTCGATTTGCACGACGGACGCTTTTACGACGGTAAAACACAAAACGTTGCCGTTGTTAGGCCCTTTACGTGTTGTAGCATTTAGGGGATTGACGGATGACAAAGTTGACGCATGCGCACATGACACAAAGTGTCATTCAACCGTCCTAGATTCATCCATCGAAAGCTCCTTAATACCGTTTTACGACGGTATAATCAAGATGTTCTAGAAAAGTACCAATGTATGTGTAACGCATGTATATTCCTCTTAAATCAGGTGCAGATGCTGCAACATGTAAAGGTGCGCTGTTTATTTTGCTTATTATGAGATGACTACAGTCTCGAATACTGTGTTCGGTAGCATGAATCTGAACATGGCCATTTGTAGCCATTTTTAGGGGGTTTTGTCCGTATGTGTTGTGTTATCCCAGACCAGTTACTGCCTTTTATCGTGGGTTTTTATCGTACTTTTTGTGGTACAAGAATCTTGAAAAGTAAGGACGTTGGTTGAAGGAAATTTTGATAAGTTGTGTATTATATTGATACCTACTGCATGAGCATATTTTTGTGGTCCAATGTATTTTAAAATTAGGCGTTACTAAGGTGTTTTTGGGCCCGTATCGAAGGCACGTCTCTGTTTCACATTTTAGTCTCACGCTAGGCCATTAACAGCAGCCTTAACAGCAGCCTTGTGCGCTTGATTTTATCAGCTGGTTCCAGTTTTCACTATGATTTTTAACCATTAAAATAAACTACCGGGTTCCAAATTGTCGTTTTCGGACTGCCGTTAACACTTATCGATTTCCGTCTCTGTTTCACATTTTAGTCTCACGCTAGGCCATTAACAGCAGCCTTGTGCTCTTGATTTTATCAGCTGGTTCCAGTTTTTACTATGATTTTTAACCAATAAAATAAACTACCGGGTTCCAAATTGTCGTTTTTGGACTGCCGTTAACACTTATCGATTTGTGATTTTTGCAATTGTGTGGATGTGCTAGGGTGTGGGTGTATCGTGCGCACGAAGAAGTAGACCCGAAGTACATGGAATAAATATCGGGCTTATCGTTGATTTGTCTCGGAGATATTGTCTTTTTTTTAAATAATTGACCTATTTTTGTTGTTACCTCTACACTATTTTGATACTATAAAGTTATTACTTTCATTGTGATGGAAAAATGTTGCGGATGTATATGTAATCCAAGGGAAGCGGCTCGATTGGTGTTTTTCGAGAATCGAAATTTGTTTAGCTGACTTGAATGAACATTTGACTGAGAGGAAACTGGCTGCATTTTACCTACATTTTACCGTTTTACGCGAATGAAAGAATCGTGGTCGTCAATTTTTGTGTGGCATTGTAACCGACCATCCGGAGATTTAGCTGTCTGTTGGGTGAGCACGAAGGTAAAATTAATTTAAGAACTTATTCTGTTTTGAAATTAGTCTGTAAGTGTAGATGTATTCAAGAATGCGTGTCGATATTTTGCCACATTTAGTTTTACATTTCGAGGCCTCATCTCGATGTTTTCAAAATGTTGATTTTCTGAAAGAAATTCGATTTCTTTCAGTAACACACACACACAGCCTTATCTCCATAACACAACCCCTTTCAAAGTTATAGACAGTATCACAAGGCTTCATCTCCATCTCCCCAAGGCAATGTGTTTACAAATCTTCAATAAATCTCAAAATGGAGATCAGATAGGCTTTTTGTCATTGTTGGATGTTGTCGCGTCGCGTGCTGTACATGTATTCAGATTAGACCCAATGGTGGCTATACTATCGTTCATGCTTCACTATACTATAGCCACAACACCCTCTATAGACACACGACGTCGCGAAAATCACATTTTTAATTCAAGATTTTCACATCAAATATAATTTAAATCAATCAAAATGCGCTCACATGTTGTTCCTATCCTAGAACTCTACATTTGAGTGAATTAATTTGATCAAGCATCCTCATTTTGGGGAAAATATTGAGGTGAAAAATCGGCAGTGCTGACACTCAATGTGAATTTCGCGACGTGAACAGTCAATAGGGAGTTTTGTGACCCTAGGTAGCCAGCTACCTAGGACAGGTCACTATTGGGACTATATTCAGATTGGCTATGGTATGACGCTATGTAGCCTAATTACCGTATAGGTTGGGGCGGACCTACGTCATGCCGGTGAAAACAATCCGATGCCGGTGAAAACAAAAACAAAAACAACTTGCGCAGATCAATCAATTAAGGCATTCGCACATTGCGCCTACTGCGATTCAAGTGCGTAACGCTCAGGGTTGAGTACGTGCATGGAATGTTTTGCTTTTGAATCACTGGTTGCCAAGCAAATTTGCTATCGTAAAAATAACTCAAAGTTCCCGTATGTCCGCGCCTTCGTATGTATAAATTAAGTTTAGTTTAACGATGCTTCCTACCTTTGTAGATGTGATCGGGTCATCTACCTTTAAATATAGGCCTAGGTGAAATCAATCATGCACTCACATGTTGACTAGATAGATGTCTTACTCTTAGTAAATCATTTGAGTTCATTAATTTCCTATTAGGAACGGTTGGTGAAGTACAGTTTATCTGCGCATACCGACTTAACCGAAACAGAAACAGAAATGTGGCTTTACTAGGGATGTTCATATCATTGACTATAGAGGGCGACATTTAAAAAAAAAGTTGACCAAAATATGTAGAAAACTCCATGTTCTCTTTTAAATCCAGCGGAAAAGTATGAAACAAGCTGGGTGTATTCACTGATGTCTAAATAACACCACACAAGCAACTGGACATCATGAAAGTAAACCCTTTTTTACCTAAAATGATTTAAAATGTGCATGACTTGCCCAGTTTTCAGCAATATGAGGCAAACTACTTTTGGTTATAATTTTTTTATTATTCAGCCTGCAGACAAGGTTGAACCATCATTTTTTATTGTAATTTTTTGTTGGCCTTGTATAGTGAAGCATGAACGATAGTAAAGCCACCATTGGGGCTAGGATAAGGCTATATTTAAAAAATCTTTGGTCTCAAAAGCTTCCGCGCATGATGGAATGAAATCAATACTATAATGAGTCGACATTGTGGCTTTAGTGTGTACGATAGTAAAGCCACCATTTGGGCTAGGATAAGGCTATATTTAAAAAAATCTTTGCTCTCAAAGCTCTCGGGCCCGTTAGTTAATTGATGCGTGTTAGACAAAAAGTTGTGGATTAAAAAAAAGAAAGAAAAAAAAAGAAAGAAAAATCCCAAATTTCACAGATTTTTCAGATTTTCATTGAATACATCATTTTATGGTCATATTGTAAGGATTTCAATAATTTATACTTATAACCCTTATTAATAAAACATGCATTCTGCATTTAAGGTTTTGAAACACTGAAAAGCTTTGAGAGAATTTTTTTTTTAATATGCGCCTCAGGGTTGTCGGTCGGAGCCGCCACTCACGATTGACGACCAGCACTCTCAGAAAAAAGGGTAAATAAAACGGCGCTCTAATTTTTTTGTTTTTTAACAATTTGTGGATAAAATCATTAAACTGCCTCATAAAACAAGACATGATGTGGCAGGAACCTTCAAAGTGCATATTATAACCCCTAAGAATTAAGGCCCTCAAGACCCCATGCCATGATCCAATGCACTTCTTTCGCAAAACGTATTCCGTTTGCCATCATCAAAATTAACCGGCACTACATTTTGGTTGGTGACAAAGGCCAGACGTATTGTTATACACCACTGCACACTATCAAAGAATGAAATTGGGTCCATTTAGAAGTTAAAGGCTATTCTGGTCAAAATTAATATTTTGTTCACGATGGACGATTGATCTGATATTTCAATCCAAAAATGCATGAATTTGATCGTTTAGTATTTTTTTCTCAGAAATTTTAACAATGAATTGTGCCGGCACCGGCAGGTGACAGGAAACTGAAAAATCCACCTTGCGGGGCCTAATAATATGTATACATTGGTTCAATCTCAACCCGCAATTATTCCCAAGAAATATTGCCTTATTTTCCCTAGAAATACTGCCTTATTTTCCCTAGGCTACATGTACATGTACTGTATTATCCCTATTAGACGCCCAGGGCGGTTAGCAAAGTCAATTTGGGTGGGCGCTTATTATGTTACCTTTTTTTAAATTCATTTATCGTGGAGCATGTTCAAAACCACTCGCTCTACAGGCAGTGGTATCAGCACTACTGTACGCGTGGCAGTTAAGTGCCTAGTGGGATTGGGGAGAGCATTATTGCTTTACTGAAGGACGCTGTGGCGATAAATGTTGTTGTACAGTGCTACGGTAATTGAAAAGGTGGGCGCTTATAAGGGATTGTTTGTTGGTAATCATTGAGAAAAACTGGGGTGGGTGCTTATAATATATTAGGGCATGGGCGCTTAATAGGGATAATACGGTAACAGTTAATTGGCAACATGGACTGTGTACAAAGACCAAGTTTAAGATCTGAAAATACATGTTGTATGTTACTTGTGTCCTTGATGATCTATCACCCACCCGGTCAGATTTTTCAATTTTTTTCCCTCTTCATTTTTTTGTTTGTTTTTATGTCTTTTATATTTTGAACAGTTTATTTAGCTTGTGAGACAGGCTTTTACGAAGGGTATTTATAATATAAGTTAAAAGTTTAACGGGTTCGCCGTTGGACGAGTTTTAATCTGTCAAGCTTTCGTCAGGATTAGGATTAGCTCTGACTTCTTCAGGACCAAATTATGTTTATTTAGCATTGACTATTAAACTAAGTGTTTATAACTTATATGTGTGACTCTTTGTGTGATTTTATCTCCATGTTGGTCAACCTTTGAGCTTATAATGCTGGTATAAGAAAATAAAAAAAATAAAAAAACTGCACACTTTCAACAGGGAACTTTTAACTTATTATATTAATTCTTCAACATTCAACATACGGCCGGTTGATAGGTAACAGTAAGATTGACAAATGCAAGTTGAAAATTATCACTTTACATTTTTGTTTTTATAAAGCGCCTTGTGGTTGTTGTTGGCAACATACGGTGCTCGATACATACATTTTTTATTATTATTATTGTTGGCAGCGTTTCAGTATATTCTTCTTTTTTGTATAGTCACCATGAACTGTTTGCGCCAACAAGACCAACCTCTAGAGCTTCGTGTGTGTCCTTTGCACTCATGCGTGTGAAATTGTTGTGTACAGTTTGCGCCAACAAGACCATCCTCTATTTTGTGTGTGATTCCTCATACCCTTGCTTGTGAACTTGTAGTGTGCATTTTGCGCCAAACAAGACCATAAGTAGAAGAATGTTATTGGTTATACTTCTACAAATGTATGGCAAAGTTGGTTAAGTCCCATTTAAAAGAAAAACTTTTTGGTTTGAGCCAGTGTTACATTGTTTTCACTGTTCCATAAATATTCCTCTTTTTTTTCTCTTGCCAGTGAACTTGTACTGTAGTGTACAGTAAACAGTTGGTGCCAACAAGACAATTAGGTGTTTAATACTCCTAAAAGCTAAAACAGTTCCATTCAGTAAGCCTCGGAGTAAAATGTGATTGTGTTTTTCATGGCGTGATTCTAGCTTTTGATTACATTTCTCGGTATTTTGAAAGTCACCCATGTTTTCTCGGTATCGCGGGTTTATCAATGAAAAATCCTTGAAGCGCCTGTGATCTTCGGGTTTTTGAAGAAAAAAATGTCAATCTTTTTTTTCATCAACTAAAACATTAGTAGAGATCAACAATTTTAACAATCCAGGAATGAGATTAAATGTCAAGTTAGCATACATATGTAGATCATACTTAGCATACACTGATTGACTACATGTAAATGAAAATGAACTGTGCATCCTCGATTATCCGCAATCGATCACGGCAGAATACAATTACATAGCATGATGAGCACAGGGCCTCGCCTAAACGATAAAGCGTATTGAATCACATGGACATTTATGATTATGAAATGGCACCATTAACTTCCTAATAGTAATCGACGATATCACACGCACAGAGCTCAAAGTCCAAATCTGAACCATAAATTGCCAAAGTTGGTTAAATAATTTTAAAAAATGTATTAAAACTAGAAAGATTGCTTTGAGCTCCTGTTACCCTCAACCTTTTGTTATGATCGCGAGCTTCAGATGATGAAGCTGTGATCAACAAATTTTTGTTTTAAGTTGAAAATCTGGTCAGCAATCAGAACATCTACATGTACCTTTAATATTATTGTTTATGAATGTATGTGACCACATGGAAAATATCACCATGCATGGTTTTCTGTCTTGTTTTAGATTTAAGACAGGAATCTTTGCATTAATTTACTTTTTTATTCTTTTTATTTCCACAGAAAATCAAAGCTCCATGATCGTCCTGATTTCCAGAAAGACCTTGGCTACCACACAAATGTCAACACCTTTTTTTAAACTCCGTAGTCCGTGTTAGCAGATGCAGTTCCAGCAATACACTTGATTGTTTAGGTAGGAATTAAATTAAATGTAAAATGATTGAATTCTATACCATTTGAAAGCCCTCTCTGATTCAGAACTTCAGAAGAGCAAGAAGGTATAGTAGTGAAAAAAAAATAGAATGGAAGTTTAATAAGAATATGTGTGCAGTACATGCAGAGAATTGATATAAATCGAGCATCAGTTCTCGGCGATCGCAGAGCTTTGAATTTGTTCAAAAATTCGATTTACTTAAAATTAGAAAAAAATAAACAACTTTAGCATAAAAGGCAATTTTTTCCGCGCTCCGCTCACAATTTCTTCCAAAATTAGTTTAAATTAGACCAAATTTTGACAATCTTAGCATAAAAGAGCTACATTTGGTGTGCAAATGCACATTTTCATACCATATTAGTTACTAGTTAGTATTAGACCAAATTTGTCAATTTTAGCGTAAAATGGCCCCCCAAAAATTATGAGGCTGGTGCTGCCACTGACCATGTCAGGTTGTTTAAGACTCGAAGTCACAAAAGGCTCAATTAAGTCGAGGGGTCAAATTAATACGTCAAATCTGGTTGAAATTGGACCTTGGCTTATGGGTCCATCGGCCATCTGAAAAGTTGCATTCATTTGGATGCCACATGCATTATATGACCCCATGCATTTGAATAGGAGCAGTGCAAAGAACATTCAAATGAGTGCTTGGACAAACTAATTGTGAAAGAACGCCCAGATTTCTTGAGTAGGCCAAACTTGTGATCATCTTCGTAGCTGTAAACTTTAAAATAGCGAATGGCAGAAAACTTGCACACAATCTTGAAAAGCACCCTCATGGTCAATTTTGACCCAAAATGTCAATTTTTAAGAAAACACAATGTCTCTATTTGGCTTCCTCTGGACTGTGATATAATCATATAACTTAACAGTTGGCAGCTTTTACGCACGCGTATGTATCCTTCGTCTTTCAACGCTCGTGTATATACGCCAGTGCCTCAAGTAGGCGCGTGCGTTATATGCTTTAATTAGTACAATACGCAGTTGCGTAACTGTCTCGTGATGGCCAAATAGACTATAAAGCAACCACTCAAAATCCATCCAAATTAGCAATGCATAATAATGTGTGGCATTAACCCAAGCTTCTAATGTTTCTGTTTCCCTATGCAGGTTCATCTATTTCGGGTAGTCTGTAATTCTGGATTATTCAACCCATCTGTGCCAGCCTACAATGTATACCTACCAGTTTAAGCCTGTTGTGCATCAAACTTAAAAACTCAAGTGCCACTAAAATGCTGTTTCTATGGATGACTCATCTTTCACGCTATGCTGACCTAATGTTCATTTTAAGGACCCATGGATAATTTTCAATGGTCATCTTTCCTGTCCACTGACAAAAATGTGGATCATTATTGTGTTTCAGAGAAACAGTGCGACCCTCATAGAGACTTATAGAGAGGTGTTTGTATCACACTCTTGACTCAATTGTGGAGCTCATCATTTTGTGAATTTGTGAGTGCTGTAATTATTGAACTATGACTCAAATGTATATAAAAGTGTACATTTTTGTAAAGGAAATGGATCAGAGAATCCAAATTTGGCATCAATTTTGACCAAAATGTTGATTTTTTGAGGAAATCACAAAATTCACTTTTTTGACCCAAACGTTATTTTACACAGCTAACAAAAAATAATTTTGAGTAAAAATTGCCCAAATCGCTTGATTATGATGTAAAGACACTAACTTTGGTACGAATTTCTCATTTTTTAACTTATCTAATATATTTTAAAATTTTGACCAAAAAGTATACCAAAAATATGAAAACAGTTTTCGCCAAGTTAACCTGGGGTCATTATTTCATCGAAAAACTGCCAAACCGGGTGACACAAGCACACCGCATCGTAGTAACTGGTAGTACCGGTTTGGCAGTTTTGCAATGAAATAGTCCAGGGTTAGTATATACTTGGTGAAGTATACTAAGGAGTTATCATAGTTAAGTCCGGGGGGGGGGGGGGGGGGCAGTCAAACATAATGGTGTACACATGCGTGACCAAATTTTTTCCAGACACCCCCTAAACAAGTCTTACCCTGCAAGCAAAATTACCCCCTAAACAAGTTTTTAGCGCGCTTTCCTTGCAAATGTTGACCCCTAAACAAGTTCTTGCCAGAACATGACCCCTAAACAGAATTCCCGGGTCAGAATTCTACCGCTGTCAAAATTATCAGCTGAAATGTCAGCCCGTTGCAGTTCGTCGGGATTTTCCAGTCTCTAGCGCATATTGTGAACGCTACAAAACGACGGTCTTTGCTATCTCGGTTTGCTATGGCGATTATGACGCTAGAAACAAGTTACCCTAAACACGTTCGACCGGTATTTTAAGCCACCCTTTTTCTTGAAAATCAGCGTTTTTGATACCCTTAACGCGCAGCAATTTCACTGGGTTTATTTCTCGAGAGTGAAAAATCAAAATGATGGCCAAAACGTGTGTTCGCGCAGTGTTTTGGGCAGTAAAACAATGAAATTTGCAACATTTTTCACTCTTGAGAAAAATTTTGAAGAGTGAAAATCAAAAGTGAAGGGTATTTGACCCTCTGTATAGGGTGAGTGAAAACACTGACGCGTGACGCGTCCAACACTGAAAAAACACCCCTTTTTACGCGTTTTTTGGTCACGCTATTATGCTTGACTGGCCTTAAGTATGATAACTCCTTGAGTATACTGAACCAAGTATGGTTGACCCCCGTGGCCTAGCGGGAAGTTGTTTGCCTCTGAACCCAGAGGTCCGGGGTTCAAGCCTCAGGGATGTGGGGGCCCCTCGCTTTTTGGCCGTGAGAAAAAAATCTTTGGAAAATGTGCCTCTGTGTTAGGGTTATTTCACTGTGAATTATGAGCCATATGTGACAAAATTTGATGCAAATCAGGTGTTAAAACAAGAAGAAAAAGCAACCTTCAAAATGTTCAAGTGCGTACATGTACATACCCCTTAGAAAAAAGGGAATTAATGTGGCCTCTTATTTCAGAGTCTCAATGGCATGTTGTCTCACACCTTACAATTATTTTTTTTGCAGAACCTTAAAAGTTTCTCCAAAGGGTTCTTAAAATATGAAGAACTGCATTTTGAGGAATTATTTTCCCTATTTGAAGGTTTATTGGAAATCTCTACTGAACCCTTACAAATTGAGAACTTTAGGGCACACCACTAAAGGCTCTCTAAATAGAACAGACAAAAGGTATGAATGTCTAAACAACAATTTAGTTCCTCTTAAAATATTCTGAAAGGTGTGTAGGCACGCAGAACAATTTGGTTTAAGAACCATGAAAGGGTCTAGATAGAAAACAAAAATGACTGTTTATAATTATGATCACCATCAGTACTGATCACCACTACATTTTTGTAAGGTCAACAAAAGGGTCTTTTTGTTAAATTGTTTGCCAATTTTGTAAAGATTATTGTGTTCATCATTATAATGGGATTTATTTGGTATAGTTGTCATTGATATTATTTAAAAAATAAACTCGATATTATAAATTCATCAATAGAAATTGTGTGTGTGTTGATTAATTGTGTAGTAAAAAGTAAACCCTATGCTAATGCTAACACTAACAGAGCTCTGTGACCACGCCACTGGGTGGTTTACAGACATATCTTGCACTGCTGACAGTGGTGTATATGGCAAGCTTAATGTATAGAAATTGGATAAACACGGTTTATCGAAAAACAGTGTTTATCAATAAACTTGTCAATGAACACTGTTTTTCGCTTGAAAACAGGGTGTGTTTTTTCAATTTGATAAACTGAGTTTATCGATAACTATAAACTAAGGTCCGTATGCACAAAAGAGTTAGACCGGGTCTAAAGATAGACCTTGTCTAAGTGATTTTTGGTTTTTGTGAAATGCACACTTTCATTACATTCCTTTCTCAAATTTGCTAACAAATTGAAAAGATTTGGATGCAAAGTTCAACAATAGCACAAAATATCTAATGAAAATGCAGAAGAAAACAGCTTTTGACGCATGAATCCATTTCATTTAGACCAGGTTTAACTTTAGACCCACCTTTTGCGCATACGGACCATATGTGTGTTTATCGACCGATAAACTGAGTTTATCAATAAACACTGTTTTTCGCTTGAAAACAGTTTGTTTCAATTTGATAAACTGAGTTTATCGATAAACTATAAACTATGTGTTTATAGACCGATAAATTGAGTTTATCAATAAACAGTGTTTTTCAATTTGCTAAACTGAGTTTTTTGAGCGTAAAACACTGTTTTTCGATTGAAAAACAGAGTTTATCGATAAACAAGATTTTTTCGAACGAAAAAACAGTGTTTTTCAAGCGAAAAAAACTGTTTTTCAATTTGATAAATTATGTTTTTCGCTCGAAAAAAAAAAAGTTTATTTATTGGTTGAAAATCATTGTTTATCAAATTATTATACATTAAGCGTGCCAATGGCAATTTTAATGTATAATAATTCGATAAAAATGGTTTATCACCAAATAACTTTGTTTATCACCGATAAACACTGTCTATCGACCGATAAACTGAGTTTCGAGATAAACTATGTTTTTCAAGCGAAAAACAGTGTTTATTTATAAACACTGTTTTTCGCTCAAAAACATAGTTTTTCAATTTGATAAACCATGTTTTTCGAGCGAATAACAGTGTTTATGGATCAACTTTGTTTTTCAATCGAAAAATAGTGTTTTTCAGTTTAATAAACTGAGTTTATCGAGCGAAAAACACTGTATCTATAAATTCTGTTAATCGATAAACTCTGTTTTTCGAGCAAAAAATGTTTTTCAATTTAATAAAGTGTTTATCGATGAAGTATGTTTTTCGCTTGAAAAACATATTTTATCTCGATCAACTCAGTTTATCGGTAAAAAAACATTATTTTCTGACCGATAAACAGCTTGCCATATAGAACTATAGAGTCTTTTTTTTTGTTTTGGGGGGAGGGGGTTCTGGTGGTTTTTTTAAACATTTCATAGGGGGGCCAAGCCATCTTTTGCGCATACGGACCATATGTGTGTTTATCGACCGATAAACTGAGTTTATCAATAAACACTGTTTTTCGTTTGAAAACAGTTTTTTTTCAATTTGATAAACTGAGTTTATCGATAAACTATAAACTATGTGTTTATAGACCGATAAATTGAGTTTATCAATAAACAGTGTTTTTCAATTTGCTAAACTGAGTTTTTTTAGCGTAAAACACTGTTTTTCGATTGAAAAAAGAGTTTATCGATAAACAAGATTTTTTGAACGAAAAAACAGTGTTTTTCAAGCGAAAAAAACTGTTTTTCAATTTGATAAACTATGTTTTTCGCTCAAAAAAACATAGTTTATTTATTGGTTGAAAATCATTGTTCGACTGATTGACAGTGTTTATCAGCGATAAACCGTGTTTATCAAATTATTATACATTAAGCGTGCCAATGGCAATTTTAATGTATAATAATTCGATAAAAATGGTTTCACCAAATAATTTTGTTTATCACCGATAAACACTGTCTATCGACAGATAAACTGAGTTTATCGAGATAAACTATGTTTTTCAAGCGAAAAACAGTGTTTATTTATAAACATTGTTTTTCGCTCAAAAAAATAGTTTTTCAATTTGATAAACCATGTTTTTCGCTCGAACAACAGTGTTTATGGATCAACTTTGTTTTTCAATCGAAAAATAGTGTTTTTCAGTTTAATAAACTGAGTTTATCCAGCGAAAAACACTGCATCTATAAATTCTGTTAATCGATAAACTCTGTTTTTCGAGCAAAAAACAGTGTTTTTCAATTTAATAAACAGTGTTTATCGATGAAGTATGTTTTTCGCTTGAAAAACATATTTTATCTCGATCAACTCAGTTTATCGGTAAAAAACATTGTTTTCTGACCGATAAACAGCTTGCCATATATAACTAACTATAGGGCCAATTTTTTTATTTTTTTATTATTATTATTATTATTATTATTATTTTTTTTTTTTGGGGGGGGGGGATTCTGGTGGTTTTTTTAAAAACATTTCATAGGGGGGCCAAGCCATCTGGCAGGGGGTGGGGGAAAATCCCCTCTATAAGTTTCGCTTCTGGCTGCGCCGGTCAAATTTCCTATAGGGACCGCTCGTGGTTTTTTTAACATTTCATAGGGGGGCCAAGCCATCTGGCAGGGGGTGGGGGAAAATCCCCTCTATATGTTTCGCTTCTGGCTGCGCCGGTCAAATTTCCTATAGGGACCGCTCGTGTTTTTTTTAACATTTCATAGGGGGGCCAAGCCATCTGGCAGGGGGCGGGGGAAAATCCACTCTATGAGTTTACGCCTCTGGCTGCGTGGGTCAAATTTCCTATAGGGACCGCACATATATTCATGATAATGCAACCCATCACATCAAAACATTTACAGCTTGATTTGAGCATGTTTTGATGTTAAAATCAGACATTGCATAAAAGACCCCAAGAGGTATGTTTGGATGTGATGGGTCACATAATTATACTTATTTGGGGTGGGGTGTTTTCATTATCAGTTTCGTAATTTTATTTCAAAAAGCTTGAAGCTTGAATTAACCAGTCTGACACCTCCTTGAATTAATAAATAACACAAATGAGCCTTACATTTTCACAAAATTATTAACTCACAAGACCTTGGTATGTACGTATGTGCATGTCTGAAACAACTATGTGATATGATTACCATGACAGTCATGACCAATGAAATCCATAACAGGTAATTTTCCACAAACTTCTTCTCTATTTGACTTCAGTGGCGTGCGCAGGATATTGTGAGTTGGGGGCCACTTGGCCTTAAATAAAATTCCCCCGACTATTACTCCTTTTTTTGCACGATTGAGCTACATTTTGGCTTTAAATAAGCTTGTACCAAAGAATATTGCATTTTGGGAAGACATATGCGCGCGTAGCGCGCGAAAATTTTCCATCTGTGTTTTTGACTATCATAATTCCATGATGCCACTGACCAAGCCTCCTCAATTCCCCCGACTGACTCAATAGTGGGGGGGGGGGGGGGGGGGGGGGGGGGGGGCGCACGCCACTGTTTGACTTCCTCGCGCGTGTACTGCAATTAGTTAGGACAATACGCAGTTCAACAATGTCTCGTGATGGCCAAATAAGACTATAGCTTAACCGTAATCCATTCAAATACAATGCAAGTCAACAAACACAAACTGGTTGCCTCTACAATATGCCATTGGTCTTTGCCAATGATCACATTTGTTGTTTTCAATGCAAACACATGACGCAAAATGTTGCTGAACTCGTCCGTAATTTTCGCCATTTTCACATACAAACATAAAACCGAGACATTTCCTCCATTTATTATCCATGCTTACATTTATAACTTAAAAAACTCCATTCATTACGTAACTCAAGGAAGGAGAGGTACCAAGTTTTTGACAACCTTAACTGATACCATTTCTGTACACCAGTTAAATAAGCGAGAACAATACTACGCTCAATACAACAATTACTCCACTAAACTATACATTCGTATTCAACAGCCACAAGATTATCCCACATTTGTCCTGTTTATGCACGTGCAACCTCCCATTACTGCCCTCCTTTCACCAATGACCCCCTCTCGATAATATCCAACTAAAACAATAAGTTAGCTGCCTGCTAATTCAATTTGTCACCACATCAATACATTCTACAACACATTGCTAACATAGTGACAGTCATCGAATCTGGTTCCCCTGGGATCCCAAAGTACCAACCAAAACCATGCAACCCGATAACCGCAAAACCCGCAAACCGCAAAACCCACAAACCGCGAAACCCGCAAACCGCGAAACCCCGAGAACCGCTCTAGTTTTTAATGGTTTTTATCTTATCGAAATCAATCGTAAATTTAGGTCCTTATGATTCCCTTTCTGACAAGGCTGAATAGATTAATATATACCAATACTAACGAGTATGGGGATTGCAGTTCATGTTTAATATTAAAATTAATTAAGGCATATTTTCATGGCATAATAACATATATAATTGTCTTTGTATCAATTCGATTTTTTCTACTTACACAGTTGCTTCATGCAGCCAAGCTACGCCTTCTACTTTGCCGATCTTCTCCTTATCTTCCTGATTCTTACATGCAACTTGGTGATCTTCGTCATGTTGACCTACAAGCTTACTTGCGGGCGTAAGAACGTTGGACGGTCAAGTGATGGCGATAACAAACAAACCATCATCCGAGCTGTTAACGCGATAGCAATTTCCATTCTGCTTGGTTTGACGTGGATCTTTGGATTTCTCACAATTATCGAAAACCGTCAATCCAGTTTGGCTTTCCAGGTGCTCTTCTGTCTTTTTAATTCCCTTCAAGGTTTTTTCATCTTCCTGTTGTTCTGCGTTCGTTCTCAAGAAGTCCGCAATGTGTGGAAAAGGTGGTATACTTTTGGCACTTCTGCCGGAACGAGCGATTTCTCCACCTCTGGGAAGTCAACGGGTGGTCGCGGCACACGTCCTAAATCAAAACCCAGTGTAGCGACGGCTTCAACAAGCAAAGGCGAAAGCGTGGAGTTAACGTCTATATCCAAATAATAGATTGGTCTAAATGTTTGAAGAATAGTGTGGGTCTTGGGGACGGCACAAATACATGTACAATGTTACATTCCATGTTCCATCTCACCCAATCCAACCTTTTATTAGAACAATTAGTCCGTCAGGAAGTTTCAAAGACCCCACTTTTCATTGTTTCAGTCAATCAATGATCCACTATATTTTCAATTCGTCACCCAACCGCAATTTGTCTCCAATTTTGCCCATCATCTTAACCATGTTAACACAGACTTTTCGTAGCTTGTAAACCAAATATCCTAAATGTTTAAGTATTTAATATATATGATAAAATTTGGATCAGATAATCAGAATGTTTGTTGGTACCTTATGCTCTAAATAAACATATTCGCCTAGATGCGAATTATCATGTGCCCATGGAACGTTTTTAAGATGCAAAAGCTTATCTATAGATCCTTCAGCTTTAATGTCACGGTAGTCAGGAAAACAAAAGAAGTAACCTATCGAAATATGTTTTATTAAAACCCTGGAACTAGGGTCTATCCGGGGTCTATCATCAGGCATGCAGCAGTCAACGCATATTTGCCTATCAATGATTCATTAGTTGAAATGTCAATGCAAAAAACAACACTAAAATGTCTATCATAGAGGTAAATGTCAAATCAAATCTAAAAAATGTTACGTAAACATAATACAGAACCACCCTCAAATCCATAAAGAAACCGTTTGCCTCTTCAAATGTCCAAAAAGAACAACCTATTTCAAATAAGTTGAAATTGAATGATGACAAAACTGAGCTTCTCATTATTACTTCAAAATACCATCAATCAAAACCTAGCACTGATTTTCTTCAAATCGCTTCCTCCAACATTAAGGCTTCTACTAGTGCTCGAAATCTAGGAATTATATTTGATAACACGCTGTCAATGGACAACCACATCAAAAATGTGTGCAAATCAACATATTTCCAAATAAGGAACATAAATGAAATTCGCCAAGTGCTTGATGATGATACTGCTGCTACACTTGTTCACGCCTTAGTCACATCACGTCTTGACAATGGCAATGCTTTATTATATGGGATCACTGAACGAAATCTCAATAAACTTCAACGAGCTCAGAATGCTGCTGCACGAATGCTCACAAGGACTAGAAAATTTGATCACATTTCACCTGTTTTAGAGCGTCTCCATTGGTTACCTATTCGGTATCGCATCCATTTCAAACTTCTTCTCCTAACCTGGAAAGCCCTACATGATATGGCACCTTCTTATATCAGCGATCTTCTCAATCCACATATTCCATCACGTCGCCTTAGATCGTCAGATAAACAGTTTCTCTCTGTTCCTCGGACACATTCTTCATATGGCGACCGGGCTTTCTATGCTTGTGCACCTAAACTGTGGAACTCACTTCCTTCAGATCTTCGATTCTGTGATTCACTTGATGGTTTCAAAAAGACTTTAAAAACTCATCTGTTTAAGATTGCTTATGATTTGACTGATTGACTGATGTAATTGTTGTTTTTTTTAAATATTTTAACTGTTTGTTTTTATTTGTTTTAATGTTTGCGCCTCGGAATAGGTTGTCTAGATAGATGGCGCATTATAAATGCATTATTATTATTATTATTATTAATGTTAATGCAACTTTTAAAAAGATTCTTAAAACTCTTTTAAATTGTTCTTAAAAGTAAAAAACACCCCAGACACAAAATTTGTCCTGCATCAAATTTGGGAATTTCCCCCCGTTTTTTAAAGGACGTTAAGGGTTCCCTTAAGGCATAAACAATCGTTGGACACTAGGTTCATCGCATGGTCAGAAGAGCTAATATAGATTGACTAGTTCTAGACCATTTATAGGACTACCCTATCTCAACCCAATCCGAGAACCGCTATAAACCCGAGAACCGCCCCAAGGGGTAGGATGGCGCGACTCGGTGTTTCGTAATTTTTGAAATAGCAGCCCTACGTGAAGGGCTGTAGGCCAATCATGCTAATAGATTAACCATCTGCCTCTTTGTGATTATTAAAGAGTTAAAAAATACTTTAAATTTCGGAAAATATATGCACGAAATCAGTAATGTACCGTTAATGAGAATAATACCGTCACGCGAACAATTAATGTGACTGTGATTACAGTTTAAACACCTTTTTAAAAAAATATGTCTGAAAATACTAACATGACTAACATCTCATACTATAAATAAGACCCGTATACATTTATACTAGGTGTCCCATACAAAATGATGCACGTGTTCAAACGTCATTACTTTCATCAAACATTCAGTAGTTGGTATTAATGTCTATATAAGCTAGCAGATAATTTAGTTGACTCTCAAATGCCGTTGGTTTGAATGTAATTACTCTTCCTAATCCAACAATACGATTGATCAATCACGGGTACTTTTTTTTTAATAATGAGTATTTACCAATTGATATTGACATGGGCTTCAAGATGACTAAATTGCCTTTCAAATGCCGTTTGTTTGGTTTCATTTGCTTTATCCTATCAAAAATGTGCTTGAATAAATTTGACCAAAATATGTCAAATTTGTGCTATTTTTATGAAGAAACGCTTCAAATTGTTTAACAGCAGTAATTTTACACATAGATGATATCTTTAAAAAAACTGGCACAACTTTGATCTTGTTTTCTCATGGTCAAAGAAGCATATCTTTGGATAGACTCAAGCAAATACGATATAACACACGGCATAAGTAAGGTGATTTAGTTATCTTGAAGCTCGCACAGATATCGAATCCAAATACGAAATATGTAATGAAGAAAATGACGGCATTTGAAAGCAAACTAAATTATCTTTCAGTTCATATAAAGATTCCAGCCAAATACTAAGTAATCAATGAGGGCAATGACGTGGAACATGTGCACCCTTTTTTAGCGACACCCTTTATAACGTAATTTAATATATATCACCATTTGTGATGTACAGGGTGGTTCAATAAAACGTTGACAGTTTTTTGAAGCCATTATTTTTGAAATTCTGTAGATTTAAAAAACTTTTTTTTCAATATTTATCAACTATATGATCTTGACCATCTATGCTGAAAATATCGTTACAAATAACCTTACGGTTGCAAAATAACAGCTATTTGAACAAAGTCTGTCCCATTTCACTCTGTCCACGGGTACTGATTTCGCGATGTTACATTGAATACTGATGATGAATTGCAGGCAAGTAATCTAAGATTCGAAGATCCCGCCAGGTGAAACCAGTGTAATTGTTAACATCTTAACTATCTATTCAGGTGTGAAATCAATACGTAATAATAATACTACGAGTGAACCTAATTATAATGATTGATTTTTATAGATTGGAAGTGTAATTGTCTATACTCTATGCCTTAAAAGTGACGATGCCATTTAATGTTAATATTTTGCTGGTCATTTCCCGTAGACTTACCCGTGGGCAAAGAGATAGAGATATTCTCTTCAAATAGCTATCATTTTGCCGCCATAGCGTTATTAACATTGAGATTTTCAGCATAGATGGCCAAGATGATATTTTTGAGGAATATGTAAAAAAAAAAAATTAACCAAATCCCACAATTTTGAAAAACATGGCTTTGAAAAACTGTCAACGTTTTATTGAACCACACTGTAGATGCAAACAGTGAGAAATTATGCTGTAAAATATCTGTATGAGAAGAAAGAGCATTTTTTTATTTATTTTTTATTGTGTCTGAAATAATATTTTGTAAATACATAACATACTAATTATTCATCAATATCATATGTTTGTTCTCTTTTATTTAGCATGACTCATGTCCTGTAAGCTAAACAATACATGGTACTGTTGCCCATCACATGGTGAAGGGCGTACATGTACCTATCAGTGTATAAATGTTCTAAACTGAATAACTCTTCCTATATAGGGTTGTTGTTTGTCTCCTTACATTTTCTTGGTGTGTTCAGAACTGTTAATTCATGCCCTTCGATCCCGCCTTCGATCATCCAAAAAGATTATTTGTATAAATGGGTCCGTAACTGTTGATGGGAAAGAATTTTTTTAATGTTAAAGTAAGTCAATATGCTGATGATACTATTATCTATATGGCACAAAAGACTCATTGTATGAAACACTAGTGCTCCTAGATCAATGTTCAAGAGTATTGTATTTAGATTAGGGAGTTGTAAAACCTTCAATGTTGTTTATTGTGCTGATAGAAAACTAAGATAGTCAAATGATCCCATTGAATATTTAGGCACAGGCATGCATAATTCACACGATATAAAACAAAGGAATGAGATTAATTTAATATCAAGCTACTTTACAAGCGTGGAAGATTAGGAACTTAACTTTGTTGGGTAAAATCACATTGATAAAAAGCGTTATTCTTTCAAAGCTTGTTTACCCTTTCTCAGATCGATTGAACATTTGAATTGTAAAAATTGCAAAAAATAGAAATAATCTTACTTGTGGAAATTAAAACCGTTGAGAATAATTCCAAATCATATTGTTATGATTGGTCACATGTTTTGACGTAGCCTTTAAGTGTGCTTATGATGCAAAGACCAGGAATTTCCAGTTCAATTTTTAACATCAAATTATTGCTACAAATAATTTCTTGTATGAAATAGGGATCTTGAATAACAGTACACAGAAAACTTTTCTGAGTCGAGCGACTCGCCTACGTGAGTATTCATTTTGTCCGTGAGGCGACCCGCCTTCAGAATGTATGTGAGTCATATTACACACTTTAAGCGAGTCAAATGACCCATGTAAGTAGGTATAATTGGTATGAAAGTGGGTCATTGGTAATTGATTGACCCACTTGTGCAAGTCACATTACTCACTGAAAGTACAAATGTCTCAAGTGACCTATTTAAATAGGTCAATTGACCTGCCTATGTGGGTCACATTACTCACTTAGGTGGGTATTCATTTTTGTCCGTGAGGCGACCCGTTCAACAATCGAGTGAGTCAATGGACACACTTCCAACTCAAAGTGAGTCAAATGACTCGGATCTGTTAAACAATTCCAGTGAGTCAATGGACACACTTCAAAGTCAAAGCGAGTCAAATGACTCAGATCTGTTTAACAATTCCAGTGAGTCAATGGACACACTTCAAACTCAAAGTGAGTCTAATGACTCACATCTGTTTAACAATTCCATTGAGTCAATGGACACACTTAAAACTCAAAGTAAGTCAAATGACTCGGATCTGTTTAACAATTCAAGTGAGTCAATCGACACACTTCATACTGAAAGTGAGTCAAATCCGTTTAACAATTCAAGCGAGTCAATGGACACACTTTAAAGCGAGTCAAATGACTCGGACAGATAATTCCAAATGATACACACATTACAAAACAATGAGATTTGATGTCAGTGAATTTATTGACTCCATCATTAATATTTTCATACACAAATTCAAATGCCAAAGATGAGTTATGGTACTCTTTAGTATTACATTGGCAGGACTAAGGAAAGTTTTTTGGAATTTTGTGAGTGCTGTAATTATTGAACTATTAATGCATATAAAAGTATACATTTTTGGATGGGATTTGGGTCAGAGAATCCATTTTTGGCATCGATTTTGACCAAAAAAGTTGATTTTTTGACCAATTTTTCTTGGGAAAAAGTAAAGACACTCTAACTTAGGGTAGGTTTTCTAATTTTTTCACCTAAACTTTTTGTTATTGAAATGTTGACCAAAAGTGCCCAAAAGGTTAAATAATGAGAAAACCTACCCCAAGTTTGTGTCTTTACATGCCATTTAGGCATATTTTACTAAAAATGTCAGTAACTGTTTGGTTTTTTTGGGCAATGTAAAAAAAAAAAAGCATTTTTGGTTAAAAATTGATGCCAAAAATGGAATCTCTGACCCATTTTCTTTACAAAAATGTATACTTTTATATTCAAGTAACTCATAGTTCAAAAATTACAGCACTCGAAAAATGCAAAAAGTGACTTCTTGAGTCCCGCCATAAGTAGGTGGTTTATCTTTAACTTTGATATCAATTTTGACAACTTGACCGGATGCGAATCAACACTAGTCATGACAATTATAATAATGATAATAATTAATTTACATACAATAATATTAATCAGAACCTCTAATATAATTTGGGTAATGTGGATATGCTAAAACCAAACCATAAAGATAAATTGGAATGACAAAATGTGTGTAAAATTAGGCAACATATCCACTAAATCAATTTGGAATTAAATATGTCGAAAAATCATCAGTAGTATTCAATCCAAAAAGATTCAAAATATAACGACTAAAATTTGGAAATAGAACTTATTAGTAGAGTCATTATCTTGGATTCCGTGACCATTTTCTTCCTACCTTAGTTTCTTCGTGAATTTGTCAACTAGAACCATTTTAAAAGAAAATGAGCTCCCATGCATTTCTCAAAAGTTACGGGAACGTTGTTTTATAGCGCAATTCCAAAATGGCCGCCATACAGGGGCCCAAAAATTTAAATGGCTTTAATTAAGCTAAAAAGCACACCAAATTGTTCGGCCGAGCACAAGGATTCCGAAAAAGTATGGCGGCCATTTTGGAATTTGCGCTATAAAAGAATGTTCCCGCCACTTTTGAGAAATGCATGGGAGCTCATTTTCTTTTAAAATGGTTCTAGTTGACAAATTCACTAAGAAACTATAGTAGGAAGAAAATGGTCACGGAATCCAAGATAATGACTCTACTATATTATACTAATACACAAAGCAAAAATACAGAATAACAGTATAATACAAGTTTAACCCATCATCAACAATTGAATAAATATCGCACATGGCAAATACACAATATGATATTATCTGCTCGCCGTGAGATTTATTTGAGCGTATCAACCAAATCTCACCAGACATATCATAAACGATGAATTTGAGAAGTAAGCAGCCAATGTCTTCATTAAAAGAATTTGGACCCACATTACAAATTACTGTGACCAAACACATATTATTGTTACAAAAACATGATTATAAACTTAATTTGGATTCACATTGGCTACCCAAATATTAAACATTTAGCAATCATGGAACTCAAAATATACCAAACAAATAAATCATAAGGTTGTATGATCTAAGGTTTGGATTTTTTCCCCTCAAGCACAAGATTCTCAAATATCGCGGGATATGCTCATTTAGTGTTATATATCCATGTAAAGCTGACGGACCAGCTGAGAACATGGAGAGGTCACAATCTGAATGCGCCAAAATCAACACTATTTCGTGTCCAAAAGAACATCTTTGTTGTCTGTTCAATGAAGTGTTACATTGACCAACTACAGTGTAGTGTGAGGATCTATCGATTTTTAAGTACAAAATAGTGTTGATGTTGGCACTTCCAGGTTGCAACCTCCCCATGTTCTAGCATGTGGCTGAGCACTGGAACAAGGGATTGCTTCAAATTGGATATCATTGTAAATATGAACACATCAGCTTAAATATATATATATATTGAACAAATTGTGATGGAAATTTTTTTTTCAAACTTTGTTTGAGCAGTTTATAAACAATTCAAAACCTTCCAAAGTTTCCACTCTATCAAATTCATGTGAAAACAATAAAATTATTCCAACTTCATCCATAATAAAACATGACATGAGCACTTTGCAGAGCATTCAAATTTGGGATGAATTTGGCTTGAAGTCATCATAATCATAGAGGCACTAAATCAAAAGATTAAATCAAACAAGTTGAATGAAACCAATACTTGAATAATAGAAATAAGAATTTGAAATACCAAAGACATGCAAGATAATTGCAAGTTTTATATGTATTATAATAATCTCAAAGTCCAAAATAAGTCACTAACAATATTCAATATCAAGTTCATTGACCTATGTAGCTAGGTGGTAAATAAACAATTGGATGGTCAAGCAATCTCAAGTGGCCAATTTGCAGCCCATTGAGATGAGAGAGCAAGCCTGACTAATTTACATAAAATGGCTTGGGTTGTACTCAGTCATGCACAGGCCTATCATAAATATGAGTTTCGCAAAGTTGAATTTTCAAAGACTTCCAAAATTACTCGCAAAGGTCTACCATATCAAAATAAACTGCTCCAAAAAAAGTTGATTTTTTTTTTCAATCACAATTTGTTCAAATATCGCGGGATATGTTCATTAAGTTTTATATATCCACGTAAAGCTGATGTGTTCATCTTTACAATGATACAAAATTTGAAGCAATCCCTTGCTCCAGTGCTCAGCTACTTGCTCGAGAACATGGGGGGGGGGGGGGGGTCACAATCTGAATGTGCCAAAATCAACACTATTTCGTGCTCAAAAGAACATTTTTGTTGTCTGTTCAATGAAGTGTTACAGACCACTACAGTGTAGTGTGATGATCTATTGATTTTTAAGCACAAAATAGTGTTGATTTTGGCACTTTCAGATTGCGACCTCCCCATGTTCTCAAGCATGTGGCTGAGCACTGGAAAAAGGGATTACTCATACCATCTCAAAGTATAAATATTCAAAGTGTAAAAATGGTTCCAAAAAGTTATGCTCCAGGCAAAGAAACAACTAGATCATTTCTTAACCAGCACCAAAGTTCAAAATCATAACAGAAAAATGTTCAACTTTCAATTGACTTCGCTAGTCATGTGAAAGGTATCCAACAATAATTTTCATAACTGGGCACATATATTGCATTATCTTGCAATTTCATTCTTTCTCTTCCAAATTTTGAAGTTCTGATCATTAACTTTTTCTAATCAAGAACAACAAACAAGTAGCAAATCATATTAATAAAATGATTATTGTGGAATTTTTAACATTTCAATTTGACTGTTGTCTGCCAAAGTGAACATTTACTGGAAAAATAATGAGCAATTTACCACTTTTCACTACGGTATAGCAACAAATCAGTCACATGTACAGGGTGGGTGTCTCTCTGGATCCTCCAAATTTGAGATCACCAATTTTCATTACACACTGGTAACTACAAAACCTTGAAACTACTAACATTCTTACCCATTGGTTATTTCATTTCAACTTAGAGTTGATGTTGTAAAGGAGATGCAATACCTTTCTGTGGGTGTGGTATATTGAACAAGTTCAGGATAATCTTCTGCAGAAAACTTATACGCGACGTTGAAGACATAATGTGTAGCCATGAGTATGCCTACTGCTTTCATGAAGTCGGCCGTAGAATACACTTCTTCACCTTCAGCTATCAGGGTGTAATCCTTGACGGTTTCATCTACTATGGCAGCCATTGAGCCGTTATATTGAATGTGTATGTGTGACGGGAAGGAATCTTCATCTACCTATTAAAAAGTTGAAAGAAAATAAACAACTATTATTATTCATTTATTTTTAAATAACAAACCAAACATAAACCTTTGTAACAAGTACATTGCAGTGGCGTACCGACCGGGGGGCAGGGGGGGGGGGGCAAGTTGCCCCCCCCCCCCCCCGGCTCCAAATACCGGGACGCTAAATTCGCAATACCGGGACGCTAAATTCGCATAAGAAAAAAAAAATAGGGCCTAGGCCGAAAAAACTGAGGATTGGGCATTATTTGTCGACTGTTTTGCTTTTAGGACTCTAAGAATTTTTTTGTGACCGTGCGAAATTTTTGGACTGTGCGAAATGTTTGACCGTGCAATTTTTTTTGACCCTACCCCCCCCCCTCCCCACCACTTACGTGAAATTCACGAGGTGACTGACTGGGAAAAAATTTGGGGCAACCTTTTACGAAAATTTACGCCACTGTCGGGACGACATATACTTCTGCCCCCCCTGGCTCACATGCCGCGGTATGCGCCTGGTACATTGTATTAAAGAAAAGAACTGCGACAATTTGTCAGCAGCACACAGGTTGCGACCATGAAGACTACAAGCTGGCAGGATCGAGGGAGTAAATAATTTGTTCTGGAACTACAAGAAAAACCTCTTTGGCAAACTGCAGAAAGTGACCCACCCGCAGTAAATAATTTGTTCTGGAACTATAAGAAAAACCTCTTTGGCTAACTGCAGAAAGTGACCCACCCGCCTGTCATAGAGAGACTCCATGTCAAAACTACTCAGTGCTTCAGAGTAAGATGAAAAATTCTTGCCCAGGACTATCCCGCATACCCTTTTCTGTAGGTCCTTTTTGAAGTTTTAGACTGTCCAGCGGGAGTACCATATACTGTGTCAGATTATATGCTACAGATTCAAAGCAAGTTTTCACATATCGCACACGTCATTCGTGTATGCAAAAGCGGTATGACCTGTGTTTGGATTATAAACCAGTCATAGTTACGGTGATTTTTATCACAGGGATTTTTCACTGTAATTTGTGTATTTGCTTGCTGAAAATATTTGTATTTTTAGATTGGAATACTACTGATTGTATTAATATGAAAAACACAGATACTGACTTGAGTTTGTGGTGTCTTCTATTGGGCAGAGTTCCCATCATTTTAGGAAACTAAATTTCGAAATAATCCCTGAGAAATACTTACCATTTGTCTTGGTTAAAAGTTGTTGAAAAAACACAAGACATGTCCACACTCATGTGCCAAATAATGCATTTTCCCCTTGCCACTCAAATTCCATGTTTTCCCTGATATTTTTGCTAGTTTTCAGATTCCCTGAGTTTTCCCTTTCTGAAAAAAATCAATACATTTTTTGTCCTGTTTTCCACAGTAAATGGGAACCCCTGTCATGTCACATGGGATAGATGTTCAATATTTTCATCGTAGTGGATGCCGGCTCACTACTTAAATATTTTGGTCTCGCCTATCCCTTATGACATGTAGAAGACACTCCATACAAAAATCCCTCATTTATTCTGTAAATCTAGATCATGACAAATTTATTATTTTTTATGCAGCTGAACAATCAGGAAAGTTGTTAGCTGTTGTTGTACCCCTTAAATCACAACTTACCTTGGCCTTTGAACAAAATGCAAACTCAACATTTTCATGCAGCAAGTGAAAGATCAGCAAAACTTCACCAACATCTGCAGCATCTGAAATCAGATTTATAAATAAGGCCTTTAATCACACATAGGCTTGATAAGTTTAATTGTAAGGATCAGCTTGAAAAGAATGATGAAATTAACCAAGTTCATTTTGTCTTTTGAAATGTTAGCAGTGACACCAGTTGGAGGGGTGTGCCTGGTGTTTGGTTCAATTAAACATCAAGGGAAAGATGCCCATCATTGACAGAATGAAAACTGATTTACTTTACATGAATTTAGAGTAATCTCGAAAGAACAATGACAACGGGGAAAATAGAGATTAAAAGATGAGAGGCAATATCATACGGAGATGACATTTTTTCAAAACCTGGGTCTGTTTGATGATTGTTGACAAGGGTTATATTATAAGAAAATGACTTCTACGTATTCATAACATACAATTTCTCAGTATTTTTGAAAAGTTCTAGAACTGGGCTATCAATGCTATCAGTCAAGAAGAAATCATGTCTGTCTCCTCACATTGTTGAACTATAATACACGTTGGGAAGATATTTACTGAAAATTGAGGAAAAGAAAACTGTGATAAAACACAAAAACTTACGTTTCTTGGCCTTGGCACTCTTTGCTTTTCCAATTGCAGAAAATATCTGGTCTCTCGTCCCCTTTTGCACACGTGCACATTTGATGATGGCATCTGCATACTTATCAATACCCTTCTGTTGGGCCTTGCAAATGTCTTGTTCTGTCAAGAGGTGGAACTCTGTCAGTATCTGCATGTATTATAACAATAAGAATTTAAACTCCCTTTGTTGCATTAGCTGTTGTTTGTTGCATTTGCATTGCATGCCACCTATAGCTGGCATTGAGTTTTGGTGCATCAGGGTTGTCACCAGCCAAAATTCAATGCTGCCTAAATTTGACGAGATTTGAATCAAAATAATGAATCATGTTGCAATAGAGGCATTTTGTAGCTGTTTTTAAGACAAATACTTTCAATTTGGCATATTCTAGTGCTATTCGGCAAGGTTTAAATTCCCTTGAGTGCCGGTTAATTTGGCTGAGTGATGGTAATTAGTACCGACCAGTGCCGACCAGCATAGTGACAACTATGGGCATGATTGTTAGAGCAATTGTGCTTTCGGGCATCCTTTGCCTTAGGTATGCAATGGGGCACAATTATCCTTCTCGTGTTCGCTCACTGTGGAATTTAACAAAAGGATTAACAATAGGAAAAAGTGGTATCAAATTACATTTATCCTATTATAATGCGGTATTAAATCTTATCTAAATATTTGAATGTAAATGTTGTGAAACCATTTAACATGCACATAATTTACCTCATCCTCATCAAACAAGCAGGGTAGGTAGTCGATATTTTGTCAACCTTCCACAGTTTGTTCACTATCCCATCTCGTCTGTCAGCAATGTGAGGTCCATAAGCATGCTAATCTTAGTAGTATCTTGCCTCAACTTTCGATTTTCAACCTGCATCAGTTGAATGTGCTTCTCTATTGTTGTATCATCTTCGCCCACCGGCCGCTTAGTAAGTAGTGCGTAACTCCCCCACTGGTTACTCGGCCTATTCTTTGCAGTATCTGTAGGTTTTGATGTACTTTTAGAAGGTTTGGCTAACTTGGCTGGTGGCTTTGCATGGCCATTATCGTTCTCATGCCGCTTTCGTTCATTTCTGCATTTTTGTGACAAGGTATTTTTAAAATAGTTCTGAAATAAAAATGCAATGTAAAACACATTTTAATTTAATTTTGCCCTAGTAGCTTCCATTCATCTCCAGTTAAACGAATCATTATAACTTAAAAGACAATCCTAATGTGAAATTCATGGATTTGATAGCGTTTCGATGAGATCACAGATGGATTCTTACTTATTTGTTTCATGTTTATTCAAAATAACCTTGAATACCACCCATGGCTTGCTGCGTGATGCATAGTTATGACCTCCCTGATTCAATTGGTGGTGATTTTTAACCAAAATACAAAAAAAGTGAAAAGCCCTAATATACCATCGGAAATGCATTTAGTTTTCATTTTTACTGATTTCTTTTGAAGTAATCTGACATGAGAGGGTTTCCATGTATACCATCAATTTAAACAAGGTTAACAAAATTAATTTCATTTTTTGAGAAATCTCTCTGTGCCCCTTTAAGTGACAAAAAACATACTACCTTTACCTCATAGTGACTAGATATCAACTGTGTACAAGCATCTACACTTGTGTAATCAACTTTACGTGTGCGATTCAATACTGCAACAAGCCAAATATAGTCCTACATGATCAGCTATAATCGCTACCGAATGTTGCTGAACTCATTTGCTGTTAATTTTCACAGGTTTTACATAGGATTTGGATGTGTTTGCCAATAAAACTGATCAAAACAGTAACACACACTTTCTTCACCTAAACAATGGGGAAAATGTTGGTTGAAATCTTAACCATAACTCTACCCCCAACTTTTTTTAGAATTTTTACTTCAATGTGGAAAATTGACCCCAAATATTGCCCCGATCCCCCGGGATTTGATCCACGAACTTCCAGGACCTAGCGAACGATTCCCCACTACACCACGGGTGTGGTGTTAAGGCTAGTTAGCGCAGTATATTGCGCCAACTAACCCTACCATATATATAACCCTAAGGCAAAAAAAAAAAAAAGTTGACTTGCCCTTTCCGACCGACCTGAATTTTCGGAAATCTAGGGTCGCTATTTTTTTTTTCCAAATTAAAAATTAAAAAAAAAAATTGAAAGAAGTACATAACAATAAAGAAAAATGAAAACGTGTTTTTGAGTAGTATCTGCTTGTTTGAAAATTAAAAAATTAAAAAATACAAACAATTCGACCGTCCGACCCAGACTCTGGCTCTGAAAGGGCGAGTCAACTTTTGTTGTTGTTGGCCTAACTCTACCACCCCAAAATACCACGACTGGGCACGTTGGTACCACCCGGCGTGGAAGTTTTTTTATGAAAAAATGGACCCAGCCCATATAGTTTGCGCAATATACTGAGCAAACTAGCCTTGACAGCCGTGGTGTAGTGGGGAATTCTTCGCCTCTGGTGCGAGAGGTCCCTGGATTAAATCCGGGGGGGGGGGGGGGATATTTTGGTCAATTTTCTAAGTTGAAGAAAAAATTCTGAAAAAAGTGGGGGGTAGAGTTAGGGTTAATGAATAATATTCTGTATGCTTATTGCTAGGTCACTCTTACAAAATTTGAGCTTTTTATATTTCTTCAAATTCAGATTTGTAAATTGTGCAGAACTACAATATTGGAGAACAGTTCATAATGGATGTAAATACATGGTGTCTGCATGAACCAACCGAATAAACTAACGTTTAAAACTTTAAACAAACATATACTTACAAAGTGTACTTGGTCATTTCATCATAAGGATTCAATCAATTGAATTTTGGAATGCGGAAGGGAACTGGCCACCGACTTAAAGAAACCTTTCTCTTACTTGCAACAGTACATGTAGTCCTGAAATGGAGAGAAAAAAATGCTTCAGAACATGGTATCAACATCAACACTCTCCAAATCAACCATTTGATGCTCTGCTCCATACTATTAGTTAGTTATTAACGAACACTTTTAGTTTCCCCCCTGCTTGTTCACAAAATATGGACAAATATTTACGGTCTGGGGCTCTGATGGGGCTGAATGGAATACAGAAAGAAGAAAAAAATACCGGGGAACTCATAATGTAGGCTATTTATTTATTTTTTAAATTCTCAAAAAAGTTCAATTTTGTTATAAAAACAAATCCAAAACAAATCCAAAAAATTGCAACAAAAAATTAACAAAAATACAACAAATATATTCACAAAGATTCTCAAAATAAAGAGGACAACATTTTTTTTTAAAAAGTCTCTACTGCATTTTGTGACTGCTACACATACAATCAGCATATTAATAACGCTTTAAGTGTATTCGTGCAGTGTAAGCTTTAATGTGTTAAAGAGACCTCTAGTGACATAATGTGCAGAATAATAGCTTCAAAAAAATTCTTGGTTGTGTTTTGCCAGAAAAATGATGACATTTCAGTCATTTTGTGGCAAGTGGACATTTGCCAGTATTTACAGTTAATCCAAAAGTAGCGCTTCCACACACAAAATGACATCTTCTATCCTTCATATATTGATAGCTGAACTTGATACCAAAATATTTTGCGCGGCTTCAAAACAATTCATGGTTACGTTTTACTAGAAAAAAGATGCAATTTCAGTCAATTTTTGCAAAAACTATTTTTGAAATTTCATTTTCAAGCTTTCATTGAAAGTGCACTTTATTTTATTAATTTTTTTGGCTGAAATATATATATGCTTTTTAATGTTAAGACAAAATTGGTATAGGCCCATCATGTCAATTGAACTAATGTTTCTAGTGTGACAATAGTCTAAAAAACATTTATTTAAGCTTACTTATTCATTTCAAGCAAGAAATAGTAACATTTAGACACTTTTAATCAAATTTAAATCTACAAAAAATTGTAAAAAAATGTGACCCTAGTTTTTACGATTTTAGGGTCGGTCGCTGAGGGCAACACAACTCTTTTTGGGGCCTTATTGTGTGCTTATTGGTGTACACACATCAATCCCCACCTATATGCACAAACCCACTCAACCCCAACCACAAACCTACTCCACCTTCCCACAGTGGAACAATTTATCACCATCTATTCGTATTGATTTAGAAAATTTGTCACTCGGTCAATTCAAATCCTCTATCTCCACTGTAAATTATCATTGAAGAATATCATAATTTGTATTATATTCAAACACTGTAACATTTGTTATTTGCATGTATTTATGTATGTATCGAAATGAGGGCCTGCTTGGAAAGCATTGAAAGTCACTGAAGCATATTACCCTCAATAAAGAAAGCATAAATAAATCTAAACCACCCCTACAACCTCCCCTCCCCACCCACCCCCATGCCACCACAGACTCCCTCCCCTTCACAATTTCCACAAACCCCCTCCCCTTCCTATCCCCACCATAAACCCCCTCCCCTTCCCATCCCCACCACAAACCCCCTCCCCTCAACAAACCCCTCCCCTTTCATTCACAAAACCCCTCCCCCACCACAAACACTCTACCTCACCCCATGGCCTACCCTCCCCACCGCACCACAAACCCCTCCCCCACCACAGACACCCTACCCACCCCACCCCCTAGGCCAACCCTTCCCACCCCATGCATCCACGCCACCATCCCCCTTCGCCAGTGGCGTAACCAGCGGGGGGGGGGGGGGGGGGGGGGGCGGGAGCCCCCACACTTGGAACCCTTGCCCCCCCCCCCTGCTTGCCCCCCCAAATGAAATCAAGTACGGCTGTAAATAAAATTTACAAAAAAGTACACACCAAATCCCCCAATAATGACGTCGTTTCGGTTGAGATTGGCACTGTCGGTTCATTTGACGAAAGGAATCATGGAATTATGATGGTCAAAAGTACACATTGAAAATTTTCTTCCCACAATTAAATATTCTTTGGTACAAGCTTGTTTAGAGCCAAAATGTAGCTCAATCGTGCAAAAATAGCTGTAAAGTCGAAAATGTTCGCGCCCGCTACCTTTTTACTTTTTACTCAAAAAATCATGGATTGTCTTAGGAGCCCCCCCCCCCCCATTTCAAGTCACTGCCCCTTCCTGCCCCCCCCCCCCCCCCCCAAATGAAAAAGTCTAGTTACGCCACAGTCGCCACTGCCCTTCGCCACCATACACCCTCTCCCCAGGGCCATCCCATTCCCATTCGCCACCACAAATCCCTGCCCTCCACCACAACCCCTCCCCACCACTAACCCCCTCCCAACCACAATCCCCCATCACTAACGCCAAAAGGGTACCTGGCTGCTGAAAATCAGTAACTCCCACAATACAGCACGGTCGATACCTCAAAAATACACTACAACAACAAGTACCATATACTATACGAAAAATATTATTTGTAAATAAATCTTCACTTGATTCTGTTCCGTGCTCACAGAGTCAAGCGGGGCCGAAGGCACCGTACGCGGATAGCCCGCTGCTATACTAGGCGCTAGTAAGAAAAGGAGCCGCAGGCCGCCTGCGGCCGAGGCGACTTAACCCGGCTTGTTACGAACCGATTTAAGTTAGGTCCAATTTAGATGAGCCCGCCGCAGGTGCGATACGGTCTACCAACCGACCCGTGTAGAATTTGCGAACTCAACCCCTATTTTGCGCGAACTCTACCCCTATCGTAGAGGGCGCTGTTGTACCTAGGATGCATGTTTTTTTCAGCAAGCTAGATGGTTCGCCGCCAAAAATATGCGATCTCTACCACTATAGCATCACTAACCCCTTCCCAATCACAAACACCCTCCCTAGCTATACCCCACCTCACACAAAACCCCCCTATTACAAAAATCCCATGGTATCGATTATCGTTGCGCCGCCCATCACTACAAAAACTTTTTTACAATAGACAAAACTTTTGCTTGACCCAAAATCACAGAATGTTCTTCATCTCTTTAACAAATATCAGAAGTTGCTTAATTCAAACAGGAAATCAAACATAAACCTATACCCCAACAGATTTTTACTCCATTGGAACAATTATTTTGGGTTTCAAACATGAAAAATAGTGAATTTATTATGCATTTTGTCTTGGTGGGATAATTTGGCCACTAAATCGGTGGCCAAATTTGGACACCTGCTAGGAATGATCGCGGACTCGAATTTGATGTGCAGCTTTTGATTTTAAATCCTCTACAGCACCATGTCAGGCTACACGTACCTGGCTTGTTGAATATCACACAAGTATGTTTTATGAAATAAACATAAATATCGTTTTAAAAACTTACCTTGTTTGACTGCATACGGTCGGACGCAACACAATAACATAACAACAAACGGTGTGGAGACGTGCGTGTGAAGTGAATGGTGTGCTGGGCTATCCCATAATATATTTTTCTTTCGACCAATCACGATTTTTTTAGCGTACTTTTACTCACTTGCAAATTTATTAAAATCCATTGACTCACGTCTTACGTTTTTATGTGGGTCAATTCAAATGGGTCAGACTGCACGTGACCCATCTTACGTGAGTCAACGTGTCGAGCGACCCATTAAAATTCATTGACCCATCTTACGTGGGTCAATTCAAATGGGTCCGAACGCACCGATTCATCACAGGTGAGTCGCTTCGCTGGGACACGGTCACTTGACACAGATAGACGGGTAATGTGAGATGACCCACTGCAAATGAGTCACTTGACCCATCTTTGACCCAGAAAAGTTTTCTGTGTAGTTGTACCTTTTGTGGAAGTTAAATTGAAACATGAGGTAACTTATTG
>CM069445.1:3870951-3982296 GCA_035610835.1 Ophiura sarsii | reverse complement strand
CCCCCATTATGACTAGCAGACCTCTTTTAATTATGACTAGCAGACGTCTTTTAATTATGACTAGCGGACCTTTATTTCTATTATGAATAGCGGTTCTTTTTCATATTATGATTAGTGACCATTTGATTCCATTATGACTAGCGGTCCTTTTATTATTATGACTAGTGGACCTTTTTTAATTATGACTAGCGGACCTTTATTTTAATTATGACTAGTGGTCTTTTTTTTGCATTATGATTAGCGAACCTTTGTTTCAATTATGATTAGCGACCATTCTGACCAATGACCCTTATGACTAGCGACCCTTATACCCTTATGACTACGACCCTTATGACTAGCGAGTTTGACCCCCTGCGCCAAAGTTAATTTTCCCATAGGACTACGATGCGCTCTTTCAATATCTATCTCTCCCTCCACTTTAATTTGATTATCAAAGAAATCCAGCAATGAATTCACGACAGTCTTTTGAGCCCTTACTATTCTCTGAAATGTCCCACGATCACAATGTTATTACGTCTCGATCTATTCCCAAGTCATCCACTTGTTGTTTCAACTTGTTGAATTCTTCTCGTTTCACGAGGGAGTTCTGTTCTGATTTTAATTCTTCTAGAGTCGTGTTCACGTTTTCTGCTGAGGCTTCGAGGCAGGTTAACTTTTGCCTTGATGGATGCCTGTCCTTCTTCCACTACTTTTAGACCACTTTACATACTGTCTAAACGTCGTGAGATTACAGTTTTAAGTAGCCCGGCTATACAGGGTGAGTCAAAAAGACTGCAATAGTGGAAAGAAGCCATTTTGTTTTCAAAACCAAAATGAATTTTTAAAACTTTTTAAACGTTGCAAGAATGATGTATTTGATCCTAACTTTGTGTGAAAAAATGAAGTCGATCGCATTTTCCGTTTGTCTTTGGTGAACCTTTTGACCAGTGCACCCATTTTACACGTTTGTCCACGAGATACCCAAAATATGCATCAGATCGCAAAATGTGTCTCTCATTCAAATTTGGAAACTTGAGTTCATTTGTGATGTTATTGGAATTTGAAGCATCCTTTCTTGTTTACATGTGAGTAAGCATAATCAATTATAATCGTACCCATGCAGTGAAAAGCGTATTATGTTCTAAATTTTAATAAAAAACTGAAATTTTCCATTTTTTTTTGTTGGCGGGATATTCAAATATGAAAATGCAATGTGTGCCATTTCAAATGAAAATTACTCTGCTCGTGGACAAACAGGTAAATGTTGTTGTGCAGCAAATAGGGTCACCAAATACAAACGAAAAATGCGATCGACTTCATGTTTTCACACAAAGTTAGGAATAAATACATCATTCTTGAAACGTTTAAAAAGTTTTAAAAATTCATTTTGGTTTTGAAAACAAAATGGCTTCTTTCCACTATTGCAGTCTTTTTGACTCACCCTGTATATGTCGTTTTACTTTTAAACGACATGCACGATATCAGCTGCTACTTGCCACCGGGTCGCCATTTTGAGATGAAGCCCCACATGTATCACTATCACCATCAGCAGTGGTATAACGGGTTTTTCTGCGATTTTCGTTGCTTTTTTTCACTCATTTTCATTCTTTGGCATTCCTTTGGTGTGTAGTATAATCAAACGGAATCAAACTAGAAAAGAATAAATCATTCGAAATTGCCAATGAACTTCAAAATAAACGGGACTACCGGAGCATACATTTTACACGTCCACCATTGTCAGTGACATGCGCAGAAAATCCTAAGTATATACTGATCTGGATATAATGTATTTTCTTCTTGGATTGAACTCGTAATCTTTAATCTCATTTATTTGACAAGTTGGACAGATCTGGAAGCCACTTGAGGTGTTAGAAATATGAACCCTAATAAGTATAATGTTGTAATATAACATTATGTAGAGATCACAGTATTTTCCAACGTTCAGGTAAACTTTTACAGGAAGTTAAAACTTACAATAGGCCGAATAAGTATTTGTATCACCGTCGATATACATTAACATTATCATATAATTTGTATGCAACATTATTGTATTGTTTCCATTCAAAGAACTTCTCCAATGATCTTTAAGAAATATAAATATTCTGAGTACGTTTTGTCCTGCTATACTTAAATTAGTATAACAACAATAAAAGCTGCACTATGCATTGTAGCCCCTATATGAAGTAACATAATTAAAATAAATTAACGGGTTCATCACCATGTGGCATTGGTATCTTCTGATGACGGGTTTTGTAGCTATGGAGTGGAGAATATAGCAATATGACTATCGGGTGAGGACAATAAATACCTCAACCAGACGACGATGGCCACGTGTTTTAGACAACCCAATATGGCAACGGGAGTGCACCATTTTGAAATATTGTTAACAGTCATCGCCCGGTTAACGATGAAAATAATTTAAAATATGGCATTTACAATGCCAACTCCAACGGTTTTGGATTGGAAAAAAAATGATAAGATTAACATTCGCGATTACGTGTTATTTCAATACGAATTCAAAATGTAGGTTTCGCGTGGCCACTGTCGTCTGACCTCAACAAAGGAAAGTTAGACACCCCAAGCAGTGGCGTGTTTGTTTTATTTTTCGAGGGGGGGTTGTTTATTCCAGTGAATGACGTTGAATCCTAAAGCTGATGCGCGCAGCGCGCGAAATTTTAAAAACATATCTACACGAATCTGGCCATTATTAAGGTACATTTTTCTTGATATTCCTGGACGCGAGAAAATTTGCCATTTTTATATTAAATTGCCCATCATCAAACCGGGCAAGGGGCAAAGTTATCATTTAGATGGGAATAAAGGAAATCCCTTAGATTTTCTCTTTCCTTTACCCTTTTATCTTCCTCTTCTCCCTTTCATTTCCTTTCTATTCCCTTTTCCTTCTCTCTTTCTCCCCCACTCTTTCCTTTCTTTCCCTTTCCTTCCCCTTTTTCCTTTCCTTTCCCCTTTTCTTTTCCTCTCTTCTTCCCTTCTCTCCGATTTTTTTTGGCCCGGTAGTTAGAGCTAGCCTTCCCGGTCTAATCCGTTTGGGGGAACTCTGATCCCCCCTCCCCCCCCCCCCCCCCCCCCCTCCCCCCCTCCCCCCCCGGATATACGCTACAGTAACTGCAACCCAGGCACTACAACAGTGCCATACACATTTACTCCCCGCGTAAGTGTGTTGAAATTGTTTATTAAACATTTTAAATGGTGATCATTATGGCTTGTCTTTGTTGTTTGGTGACAGATTTGGTACCAAATTGTGCCAAAAAGTTTCATTCAAATGTCTATCTATAATTTGATCAGTTCCAAATTGGCTAAGCCTCCTTACACCGGCGAATGAATACAGCAGAAGGACGTGAGTGCTCATAAAGGCAACAAGCGCACTATGCATTATATTCGTAACGCGTGCGTGCAATTTAGACAATTGAAGAAACAGTTTTTCCACAATAATGCGCACTAGATGCAACTAGTTATGCAGCTATTCGCTCGTAAATTCAAAGTCATTCGTCTTAGTATACTATATGTAATGTGCTTACACGGAGAAAGCATTTACATTGTATTTTAAATACGGAGGGTGGTTGAGAACTCCCAAAAGGAAACCATGCAACACGCAATGACAATAAACAGTTCCAAGTTTGTTCCTTGAGTCTTACTTAATCGTTTAATCACCTACGGATAATCATATCGTTCTTCCTTTCACTGAAAATTGAATTTGTTATACTGTTTACTATTCGTAAAGACGATATCGTTTGTTCCTTCGGAAGCAGCCATTTCTCAACAACAACAAAGCTACTTCCAAGAAACACTGAATCCATTTGAAAACACTGATCATGGACAGTCGGACATTACACTGTATTATCGTTTGTTCCTTCGGAAGCAGCCATTTCTCAACAACAACAAAGCTACTTCCAAGAAACACTGAATCCATTTGAAAACACTGATCATGGACAGTCGGACATTACACTGTATTCAACTACATGTATGTGTGCAGGCCCGTAAGAAGGGGGGGGGGGCGATGGTGGCGATCGCCCCCCCCCCCCCTTTGAAAATCTTCCCCGGAAAATTTGTACACAGATGAAAAAATTTCGCGCGCTACGCGCGCATTTGTCTTCCCAAAATGCAATATTCTTTGCTACAAGCTTGTTTAGAGCCAAAATGTACCTCGATCGTGCAAAAAATAGGTGCAAATTCGAAAATTTTCGCGCACTACGTGCGCACATTTCACTCACATTTTGTGTTGTTGTTGAAAACGCCCCCCCCCCCTTGAAAAAAGTGTCTTACGGGCCTGGTGTGCCCAAGTGTGTCACAACCAAATCCGCGTGCGTGTGGCCATAATCTCGCGCATTCGCTTGAATTACTTTTACGCGCTGAGAGATAAAAACCGAGTATTTCTCGCCAATGTGGAACTGATTAAACTATAGCCTGTTTGGTCAAAACATAATTGGAAGTCACTCCTTAGGACATAAATAAAGTGTATGACTTTTTTTGGTCTTAAAAAATAATCATACATAAACACCCTTACAATCACGTGCAAATTTCAAGAATATGTCAAGTTTTTATCATAAATACTGGTTACATTGTTTCTGTTTTTGAATATGATATAATGCATATTATTCAAATTGGTAATGTGTCTATACAAAGATATGTTATTTTCTTCAGATTGGGCTTTGTTAGAGCTAATCTCAAGTAATAGCATGGTGTATACCGAAACTCCAAATGCTCGTCAAACAAACGAGTATGTTAAAAAATAGAGCAACATTGACCATAAATTATGACCCCCCATCAAATTTTAAAATATCATCTCGTCAAAAGTCCAAGATGGCGCTAATAAATGTATTGATAATAATAATGTGACCATTCACGACGAACCCAGTGTATAAACGCAGAAACTCTTTATTTTATATGGATTCAAGTATTTTGTTTCGAGGAAATCGATAAAATCAAACAGAATGTAATTATGTACATAAATATCTCACAGCATGTAAACAATTCTTCATTAATGCCAATAATGTATAGGCCTATTATATGTTTAGAAAATAAAGGTATTGTTTTTAGACCGTAGGCCTACCCGTGTTATATTTTCTGACATAAATCACAGATGCGGGTGGTAGTATCATTTTAAGTAGAACAACGACGCCACAGGTGGAGTTGTTATACGCCATGCTTCAGCATAATGGTCCCCATAATCACGCCAGAGAACCGCTGTAAGACTCACTGCAGAAGTGCGCGATTGTTACCACGCACTGCGCAACCTGGTCACGCTAATTAATGTACGCCGTGTTATATTGTCTCATTCAAATGTCGCCGATTTCTCTGCGAACTAATGAGAATTGCCTAAACTTTCATAGCTGTTTAAGGATACCTTTTATAGGTGTATGATAGATGTGTTTTGCTTTTGAACTCACCACCCAAAAAGGGTGGTGGCGTTGCATTTTTGGTAACGAATCATCCATCTCTCTCTATTAACTCAACTAAATGTGGTAGAGCTATGGTTGAGGTGTCATGTGAAAGCCTATTTATGTAGCTACATTGTGTGAATAAATCAGGTATTTTTATAACTGTTTTGCTGAGATATGATTGATTATATTGTGTGAAAGTCAAGGTGGTGGCGGTGGCGGTGGCGGAGGCGCTGTATACAATCTCTATGGGGAATATAGAATCCCCCCTCCCAATTCTACGTTCAATTTACAATAACTCCTCATTTCTGTATGGTATAAACATGATTTTGCTCTCATTTTATAGATTATGTTATATTCTATTTCAACAAATGTGAAAACTATTATGTAACAATTGTAATCATGAATCGATTGCATTTGTCCTTGGCTTTTTTCCTATTCGCTACACAGTGAACTTGCCATAATTCATCGGTTCTACATACATGACTATAACAACAACAAAAAATCAACCGATGATAGCAAAAGTATACGTTTTTGGAAAGCTCTCAAATAGGGGAATTCAAAAATGCTATTTCAATCAGGATAGGGTGCAATACCACAAACATATACTTGTAAACTCAAATAAATATGAAATTAAAACGTTTGTGCTCATTTACATCTCGATATAGTATATTTTAACAAGTTACCATTTACAACCATTGTGTTCTGATCGGTAATTTCATGAGGAACGAATTATGCACAATAACAATTATGATTGGGATAGGCATACAAATATTATTGAGCTTAAGGGGTTTCATGACACATAGAGTACGCGCAGGCCGTTTTCACCTTTTGTTTCACCAACTTGAAAATGCTAGCGTATTCCGCTATATGCACTTGCAAACACGCGCATTTTAACGAGCGTACTTTTGACGCAAGCTGTCGCGTTTAAAATTACGCACGCATTAAATGCGTTATTCAATTAGTGCGTGGCGGCAAGACAATTTAATGGTCGATTTACATCATCAGCGAGCCATATATATTCCGTCGGCTCCTTGCCGGTTGCAAATGTGATCAGAAACTAGCCTTGGTGCGTTGTATACAGGTTGAGTCAAAAATAAGTGTACTCAACTTGAAGGATTTTTACAAAGAAATATGAGCATTTATCACCCAAATTATTGTATTGGTAAACAAGACCTATTAATTAGCTTTAATAAAAAAAAAATTGGTTAGAATTGGTTAAAAGAAACTCATTTTACGCGTATTTGAATAAAAGTGGATATATTTAGATCCGAACAAGGTACCTTCTTCCAAGGCTCAAATTCAATATCATCAGGTATTATAGATGAGGTGACCGTTGTTTACATCCAATGTTTATCAACAAACGCAACGGTCGAAGGGACTGGACTGTCGATACACGCTTGAGGGAACACCATATAACCACAACACTGTCCGCTATGCCGTATTGCCCTTTATAATGCTTTGGCGCGAGTTTTAAAAAGCACGGGTCCTAAACAAAACAGGATGCGTGCGCAAACTGCCGGGCAAAGAACAATGGCAACTAGCCACGTTTTGCCCGGTGTGACGTCACCTGTCACCCCATCTATAATAGGCAATAACAAATTGCAGTCCTGACAAAAGGTTCTAAAGTCTTCAAGTACTACGGCAACGTATTGACAATGCATGTAGAGCTTTGCGTTGAAGAAGCATCTCCAGGCGCGCCATCAACAGCATGAAAACCAGAGCGAGACTTTGTATCATAAAAATAATGGTGGTCACGTAGAAGGAAGAGCTGCTTGATTATTTGCCTTTTGCTGGACTTACCTGAAAACAAATTGCCTTTAAGAATGAATGTCCATGTAGAGAAGGCACTGTGGACATCGACATTTTGACCGTATATTGTAACTGTATCGAGGACAATATTTACTTAATCGAACATATGTATGAAAAAATAGGTGAAATATTATTTTTTATCAAAATACTTTATTGTATATTTTATACAATATCAGATATTCACTCATTTGGCCATTTTTATTCCACGTCCTCGTCTTGTTTATCATGTTTATGAAATCTATGGATCGTTTTACTTTAACTCACAAGTTGTGATAATATTTTATCTTTATTTCTTTAATTAGGAGAAATTCTAATCAAGGATATTATGTGTTTAATTGGTTTAATAAATAGACTGTTTGATCCTTGTCATGGTAATCCTAGTACACATCATAATTAAGCGCTCACTGAGCGTGAAATCACAAATTTGTTCGGTTTCAAAATTCAGTTCCTTTACAGAATTATTCATATCTACTAAACGGTACCATATATTGCCGTGATTCTTTTTGCAGATGATAGCAGATAAATGGCGTAATTGATTACATTATTGGTTGCCTTAATTTTTTGGTCAGAAATATTTTTAATTTATTTTTCAATCAGAGTACACCTTTTTTTTGGACTCACCCTGTACAAAATAAACACTCAAAGGTACAACCCATGCTCAATGTAGACGGAGGTTGCATGACGCGAATGACTAGCCACAGTAGCCAGTAGGCCGTATACGGTATCTCACAATTATTATATCGTGCTTTTGCAAATGGGGTTTCAGTAAGAAAATTATCTTACAAATAGGGTTTCATTCAGTGTTAAGTTATTAAATAAAGGATAATTTAGATCAACTAGAAATAGGATAATTTAGTAATAATACTAATAGGTTCAAACATTGGAGGTCAATATGGCCGTATAGTGTGATTCTCATTGAATGAACATTATCCTGTTTTATCTATCGAAATTACTCTTATATTTCATAACTTAATACTGAATAAAATACTGTTTGTAAAATCATCTTCTTAGTGAAACCCATTTTGCAAACGAAATTTGAGATTTTAAGATAGATATGACCTGTTTTGTTAGAATGTTGACCACATTTTGGGCCTTCTCATTTAATGACCCCTTTATGTGAGTTGAAAAATCAAGCGTCGTATTTTACCAATAGTTCTGAGTTAAGTTATGCAATCACCCGGATACTTTAAGAGTTAATTAAACCCGATTTAATTGTACACTTTCCCAAAAGAGTGCGGTCTTAAAACAAAACTCAACATTAACAAAACAAATAAAAAACGAATAATCAAACGAAAAACCAAAACAAACAAATACACAAGTAAATAAACTAACGAAAATACCAATAAACACTACTTCAAACAAGCGAAAAACAAAAAGATAAATAAACAACACTAATAACTAAAACAGTATTATTATCGGCCGAGTGCACCAATGGCGGGTAGATGAAGAATAGTGCTACCTCGCTAGTAACTGAGGCGTAACCCAAAATGTTGAGAGCACCAAATCGGGGTAAGCTACTAGGCTAGTAACTTGCGAGTAATTTACGCTAAATCTTATACCTGACCGGACCCAAGAGTAAGTTGAAGCATAACTGTTTATGCTGTAACTATATGATAATTTTTGATTTGCCCGATGGACGATTACATAGCTATGATGATAAATGGGAGATTTCTATCATACAATTCAATTTATGCATTATTTACTCAATGATACATTTATGACCAATTTATTATAAATATTTTAATCTATCCACAATGATGCATGCAAAATTGTAGAAATAATTTCAAACAATCAGTCAACCAACCAATCAACCAATCAATCAAATTAATGAATCAATTAATTAATTAATTAATTAATTATTTAACATGAAATCAAATACTATTGAAATAAACAAATACATAATTAAATAAATGAATAAACACATAGCCTTTGCCTAGTTATATAAATGGATGAATGAATAATTAAAAATTATAAATAAATTACATTAAAAGTAAATAAAAAAGATGTATAAAAAATAATAATACATACACATTTAATAAATCAATTTATTAATAATAAATAAATACTTAAGTACGGTATGTCAATACCTGGGCCATTATATTGAATGATTTCATTAAGTCACCATCATGTTTAAAAAAAATAAAACATATGAAAATTTCTGGAATCGAACCCGTATCTCCGTTTATACAAGACAGTATCACTGTAGCAGTAGCACGCCACAGAGATTGGACGCTAGAAGTAGCATCATGTTATTAATACACCATTGAACTATTCAATTACAACATTTGTATTTGACACTCGGCCAAAATATGTTTGTAATGACATGATAGTCCTTTTTTGAAAAAGCGGTAAACAACTTCGAAATTTTTGGCCACAAAAAAGGCATCATTTTGTCCGGATCGATAGCAATTAACAGATTAGCAATCCTGTATAAAATTGAAAATGAACAAATTGCCATTCCTATCCCGCACTACCTGTGCAGACAGGCTGTTTAAACCAGGCAATTCCATCCACAGAGATTTAGTATCGTTCCAACTCACACCGACTCATATAAGTTCAGCTTCTATCCCCGCACAATTAAGGACTGGAATTCACCGACACCCTCAATGTACAATGCCAAATCTCAAAGCTTAATAATCTATCTTCACAAAACGTAATCTCAATACAGTACATACAGGGTGTCCCAAAAGTCTATGCACGACTTTGAAGCTTTGTATTTCACAAAATATAAGTCGTATTGAAAATATGAATACATATTTAGAAAGAGGAGATGTAGGAAATAATGTTGATACCAAACATTGGAGTAACATCTGTTTGTAATGCCACCCTAGAAGTAAAATATGTATTACTGCAAAACTGTAATTTTATACTTCGGAGGAATAAAGTTTATAAATCCATACCTATTGAGATTAACAAAAATACGGGTAGAGTTGGTTACACGGAAAGTGATCCGTCAATTGTAATATTTAACATTTTACAATTACAGTGATATCATCATAATAACTAACTATATCACACATCATTTTCGTTTCTATAGTAAAAAAATAATTAAATGTTTTGCATGTATACAGAGACGTGTGCTAATGCAAAAACACAGACCCTAAGCAATTAAATAACGTAACAGAAAAGTGAACACACACATCACACAGCTGTCAAACATGTTAAAATTTAAACTTAGCGGATTATTTTAATGCTGCTTGAAGGCCTCATCAAAGGTTGTTTTACCCATTTAGAATATGTTCCTGTGTTCAAAAATATATCCACCTACTTCAGAATGGATATTCTTCCTGGTGCACGTTTCACTTTGAAATGTTTTCTGAACTTTTGTTGAGTAAGTTGTACTGAATGTGTTTCAGCGTAGAACTATACAATTTGTATTCGCTTCTATGCTGTTAACCATCTTGAATGAAGACTTTTGCTGTGCAATGTTGTCTACTACGCTTATTTATGTTGTGAGTGATTGAGTTTGGTATTAAATAACATTAATGTTGCAAGGTAAGCAGTGAACTGTGACTAACGCGCAACGTTGTTTTCATACCGTTAATGTATGCGCACCTTTAGCAACAATGTGTGGTACTTGGTATAGGTTGGTCTGGCACACGGCCAATTACTTTCAACCAGTTCTATAATGTTTTGGGTTCACCAATAGGGTTGTGTTTGGTATCTAATTAATTTCCCAAATCTCGTCTATCAAAATATGGTTAAATTTATACCATATGATTTATATTTTATGAGATATGACTCTTCAAAAACGTGCATAGACTTTTGGGACACCCTGTATATGACAATTAATGGGGAAAATAGACCTACGCACCGTTGAGAATACCTAATATCAAAATGTCAAGATGATTTCTATGTTAATTCTATGTGTCATGAAACCCCTTAAATCAAAATATGAAAAAATCGATATTGTTTGAACATTCTTAATCATGGGGGGGGGGGGGGGGGGGGGGGCATGGGTTAACCCTGTAGTCGTGTTCATAAGTGTATAACCCTATCAGTACATAATTATATTGTAATATCACCCTTTTTAATCACACATCTGTACAACATTCCATAGTTTTACTATCACAAAGCCTTCAACGTTAACAGTGGCGGATACAGGGGGGGGGGGGGGGCTTTGGGGGCGGGCGCCCCCCCCCCCCCCCGTAAAATTGTACAATATACCTTTTTTGTGTACACGCCCCCGTAAAATTTTACAATATACCTTTTTTGTGTACCTTTTTCAGAGACATAGGTAGGTTCCGTCGGTACATTTGCCACTTGTACCCTGCGATTTTTTTTGTTTTTTTGCCGGTTTTGGGACAACCACATCGCTACCCCCCCCCCCCCCCCCCCCTCCCCCCCCCCCCCCCCCCCCCCCCCCCCCCCCCCCCCTTCCCCCCACTTAGCTGAATTTCACGAGCTGACGGCAAAAATAATTGGGGCCCTTTTACGATTTTTGTTGTTGTCAGCCCCCCGTAAATTTTAATCCTGGATCCGCCACTGGAACCCCTAGATATCATCAATGAGATTGAGGAGAAGTATTCAATGCGGTGATGATATTACATTACCACTATAGCTGCTGTCAAAACTATTTCTCGTGCCATTATTTGCTGGCTCACTCGCGATAACACCACTCTGGAATACAAGTATTGAATTGATTATCAAATGCGCCATATAGCCCATCAATTTTCCTTTTCATAACTAATCACGCATTGCCTCATTAACTAATACGTACAGTCATCAAAAAGTAACTACATAGAGGTAGTAAAAATTCATCTTCTTTAATATGAGATATTGCACGCTAGGATCGGTTGAATATTGAAGAAGTGACAATCCAAAATGTAAGGTAAAGTCACAATTTCATTTTCACATTTTACATTTCAACACTGGGGAGAGTATGACAGGTAGCGTGTGTCGACTGTCCAACTTGCGCGTGCATCCCCCAATTGCACTACACCGGTAATCGATAAGGTACCCGTATAGATGGGTCCGCGTGTAGAAAATAAAAATGTGAAAATGAAAATCGGACTTTATCTTACATTTTGGAGTGTCACTTCCTCAATAATCACCCAATCCTAGCGTGCAATATATCATATTAAAAAAGATGAATTTTTCAACCACTTTATAATTTAATATTTTTAGTTAGGATATATTTTTAGAGTTAGAAGTCCATTTAATACCTGTATAGTTACCTTTTTTGATGACTCTATGTGTTCAGATATCATTCTGTTATGATCGAGTATGCACTTAAAGCTCCATATTCCTTATAATGAACCACACAATGGTCCACTCAAATTCGGGAAAATTCACTTCTGCTATGGTAATCAATTACATAATCTGTAGGCTATACATTTATTCTGTTTGGATTTGGGGCCATTTATAAGTCATTATCATTTATATTGAACAATTTACGATACTATATTTGTTTTGGATATTTTTATCATGAGCGAGTCAGACAGTAATAAACCATGAATGAAGTTTTTCATAATTCCGAAAAGTTTCCCATGAAAGACGTGAAAGATTAATAATACACCCCGTGTTGCATGCATGATGCCAAGGAAGTTACAGTACCAAGCAAGATAAAGTACGGTTTCTATTTTCGTATTTTGCTTTTCTACACGCGGACTCAGTTACGGGCAAATTATTAAATACTGATAATGCTAACCAGTCAAAAATACCATGTGGATAGTCGGCCGCATTATCCTATATCAACGTCATCAATACGGCACACATGCGTACCTGTCATATAAATACTCTCCCCATGTTGAAAAGAAAAAAAGCGAAAATGAAAATCATTCTTAGCGTGCAATAATTTCGAATTAAAGAGGAGACATTTCTCCACACAACTTTATAATTTGATATTTAAATGTAGAAGTTTTAAGCACATTTATTACCTGGTAAGTTACTATTTTTTGATGACTGTATACAATCATAAAAAGGATATACCGTGAAGTATATATTATTAATGTATTACTTAAAGGCAACCAATTCGTAGTATCAATTTCATATTAAAATGACGTCACTCAATATAAGTTCTCTTGTTTATGGCCGCAATACTGATATGTTACAGTTTTCCTATTAAAAGTAGATAGCTGCTTTATGAGGTTTTAATTCATGACCAATCAGAACCTATTACAGTGGTGGATTTTATGTGCGAGGGAGTAGTCGTGGTGTCAATTGCTTCGAAAACGAATACATACAAAATATGAAAATGTGTGGTTCACATGCATATATCTGTGGTACATATGATTTACGATTTGATAAACTGAACAAACGGATATAATTTGTTTTGGAGTTTTACGTAGTTTGATGATTCAGCAAGGATGACACGATAAGGTAAGTACACGCTCTATATGTTTATTAATTTTGTTCCTTTTTATTTTTGGAGGATTTTATTTAAAAGAATATGCACTAACTGGCAATAGAAATCTTATTATTAAATTTAAGAGTGGGGACTTAATCAATGGACGTAACTTCTTTATCAAAACAGTAAAAACAACAACGATCTTACAACTGATAATATTAATTTTAACGGTTGTACGTTTACATTTTCAGGCAGACTTAAGGGACTGTGCACCTTCAGGTACAGCCTCCGTAAAACTGCCGTAACTTCTTCAATATTCATTTAATCTATATAAAAGTATACATTTTTTGCAGAAAAGGGTTCAATGAATTCCAACTATGATCATGAAATTGACCATTTTGGAGAAAATTATAAAAAACACGTTTTTTGACCCATTTTAGGTTCTGCAAAGATAACTCAAAATATATTTTGTGAAATTTTGTCATACTAGTTTTATTATATTCCTAATACAATTCCCAAGGACTCGTTTGGTGTTTTTTTTTAAATACTTTATTATTTTTTGAATTATTGACCAAAAAAGTGCCAAATATGTGATTTTCATGATTTTGGAGGTAAAAAAATCACATTTGTTGGCACTTTTTGGTCGATAATTCAAAAAATAATAAAGATTTTCAACAACAACAAAAAAAATTCTTAGGGAATTGTATTAGGAATATAATAAAACTAGTATGACAAAATGTGATAAAATATATTTTGAGTTATCTTTGCGCCTGACACTGTTGTTCACTCTTCTGTCCATGGAAAGATTGCTTCGTCTCGATAGAAAATATCACACTTAAATCTTTCCTGCCGCCAAGTTAGCCACTGTGTATAGCCTATTGCTGATTCATCAACAAAATCATGTGAACTGGATCCCATCCCCACATCTTTGCTTAAGATGTGCAGATGTAATAGTGCCTGTGATAACAAAAATTGTTAACAAATCGCTTCACTCGGGTGTTTTCCCAGATATTCTGAAGAATGCACATATACGCCCACTCCTGAAAAAACAGAACCTGGATCCAAATATATTAAAGAATTATCGTCCAGTATCCAACCTGTCTTTCTTGGGAAAAACTCTTGAACGAGTTGTTTTAGCGCGATTACTGCCTTTTATTCAACGATACAACCTACATGAAATCAACCAGTCTGCATACCGTGCATTCCACAGCACAGAGACAGCACTGCTCAAAGCATGCAAAGTACAGAGTGATATATTACAAGAAACGGACAGTGGTAAGATAACCCTACTTGTGCTGCTTGATCTATCTGCTGCATTTGACACTATTGACCATGAAAAGCTGCTGATCTGTTTGCAAAACGCTATTGGTGTTGATGGTGTGGCACTTGACTGGTTCAAGTCCTATTTTACTGGTAGGTCTCAAGCCGTGTGCATTAATAAAGCCATCTCTGATGCTGCTCCCCTTGATTATGGTTTACCACAAGGATCATGCATTGCATTGGACCAGCTCTGTTTCCAATATATACTAGGCCTCTTGGAAACATTATACGCAATCATAAGCTACCATATCACCTTTATGAAGATGATAACACAAATATACAAGTCCGTCAAACCCATACCCATAAGCCGATGTCGATGAAGCAATTCAGAAAATGGAGAGCTGTATTGATGAAATACGCGCTTGGATGAATGCCAACTTTCTTAAACTAAATGATTCCAAAACTGAATTTATCATCATTGCTTCGAATTACCAAAAGGCAAAAGTCAACATTCCTTAAGAGTTGGTTGGAAAATATTGTACCTTCTTAGATGTCCGCAACCTTGGAGTGATGTTTGACAGCGGTTTAACAATGGAGAAACAAGTGTCTATCTGTGTCAAGGGGTGTATGTGCGTCAATGAGGAACATTGGACGTGTCCGTAAACATCTTACATGTGATGCAACGAAAACCATTGTAAATGCTCTCATAATTTCTAGGATTGACTCTTGCAACTCTCTCTTATTTGGTATTTCTGATTTCTTATTATCTCGACTTCAAGGGTTACAAAACATGGCAGCTAGACTAAGGCCAAACAAAGAAGAAGGTCTGTCTCAGAAGCCCGCCCGCATTGGTATGTGAAATGAGCTACGGCGCGTAGGTCTATGCGCTGGGGGCTAAAAACGGGTTTTTTTCTTTCTTTTTTTTCTTTTTTTTTTAGGATGTTTTTTGGGATTTTTTTTTTTGGGGGGGGCGGGGGATTTTTAAAAAAAAAGTTTTAAAAAGTTCTCCGTAAGCTTGGATAAGCAAAAAAAAAAAAAAAAAATAGCAAAAAAAAAAATAAAATCGCATACCTCATAGCCTATTTTCTAAAAAAAAAAAAAAGCAAAAAAAAAAGCACAGCACTTAGCTTATTTGCACAATGTTTCTGAGACAGACCTTCTTCTTTGTTTGGCCTAATTACACTTACTCGGAAATTTGACCACATCTCCCCTGTCTTAGCTGATTTACATTGGCTACCTGTGGAGCAACGCATTGTCTTCAAATACTCTTTACTCATCTACTTTTGCGCTTTGTATCCCTAGGCAAAGGCGCGGTATAGCCTAAATGTTATTTATTATTATTATTATTATTATTATTATTACAAAATACAACTTGGTAAAGCACCCGTATATCTTGCTGACTCTGTTCAACCATACACTCCTCGGCGTGCTCTTCGTTCGTCAGAGCAAGGTCTCTTAAAATTAAATCGTACAAAAACGCAGTGGGGCAACAGAGTCTTTGGGATTGCAGCGGCAAGAATATGGAACAATGTACCTGCTGTCAACCGATTAAACAGAAATATAAACACCAAGACACCAATATAGCAATATTAACAGTTTTAAAAGAGGACTTAATAACACACTTATTTAAAGTGGCTTTTACTCAATAATCTTTTTGTGGTCATCTGATATGTTTTGTGCTCTATTGACTGTAGGGCCTATAACTTGTTTGTAAATGCATAAGCACCATACCGGCGCTTTATAAGTTTTCACTATTATTTCATTATTATTATTGGAGTTTTTTTGGAAAGTTTGCATCCAGAAGATCCACTTGAAACGAACCATTGTCTAAAACAAGAGCGAGCGCTCTATTATACAATGTATGTGCATGGTTCGATTCCATTCATCATGTTCATCCAGCAGTGATTGAACCAAAGTTGCCAAGATAATTTGATCACGTCTCTTCTTCCCGAACACCGATTTTCATGAACCAAACCTCAGAAAACTACCTTCGCTTAACATAAAAAACGAAACAGACAAACTTTGGAATTATTGTTAACATTTTTTCAAAATTGTATAATTATTTTTTGTTACAGTCTGTAGATGCTTTTTGGATCGTGAGCTATAATTGACTTTAGTTAGAAAGGTTACAATGGCTGTAGTCAATGTATGAAATCAATCATCGGAATTTAAACATGGATATCCATGCATATAACTGATGGCATGCAACGATCGGAACGACAGATATTTATTAAATATTCAGAATTAGTTTCCAGTTCATCTCGTTCCCAACAGGTTTGACCTTGAACGATACCTCAACGAATTTATTATGTTTGTAAGAATACAGCCTGTTTTGTGATGTATCATTGCTGCCTTGGATACCGAATTAACGACAATTGGAAAAATTGTTAACACTTTACACGCGGTTATTAGTTTTACCATAATTATACAAAACAGATTTTCCCAAGTTTCAAAGTCTATCCCAATGATTACTGAACCAATACTAGGCATGTTTATACTTATTTTAATGCATTTTCATGGTGATTCCAAATATGGTGATGAAATTCAATAATTATGACATTTTTGAAGCATTTTATGAAACTTTGGAACGGTCGTCTGCAGACGACTGCCGCGTGGAAAGTGTTAATATCGCGGCAACGAGAGCGGATATAAAAGTAGATGTAATAAGGCGTTGATCTACTGGCGGATGGACCTCACAGTTTAGGTCGCTCGGGCTTTTACTATTTTTTTCCATAAAATTAACACACAAAAAACACATGAATCTTAAAAACTACTAAAAGGGTCAGTTGGACCTATAGAATAGGTATTTCGTCGCCCAAGCACTAAAGCAGTACGAATATTAGTCTCTTAATCATTTAACTTTTTTCTGTTTCTCCTCATATATGCACATACATTACTAGCATTTTGATTGAAATTAAGCATTACATACCGCAGAAAACTCATATCATGTGTGAAAGCATAGACCATATCTATCATCATGATCGTTGCCAAAAAGAATTGGAATGTTATTTTATAGGCATTCCATCAGGTGTATGCATGGATCAACATTGCATTCATTGAATACAGCACATTGTAGCCTTTCTAATTAAAATCAATAATAGCACACATCCAAAATGCACCTGGCCATGTGTCACGAATTGGGACCCCTTATTTTGAGGCGTTAAGACATTTGTACACGGTTAATGATATTTATGATGTCACAGTTTCTATAATTTTCTTCATAGAATAATGAATTTGGTGTTATTTCAAAGCACAATAATTGTTCTTTTTCATACTATTAAGAAAACAAATCTATATTATTTCAAGTTTCTTTTCCTTTTTTTCTTCTTTTAGCACCCACAAAATGAGCATATGTGTGTGTGCCATAAAAGAAAAACATTTACCGTCACGGAGCCTACAAGAATACAGATACAGATACAGAATATTAAGAATGCATATAAACTTCATTATAAAATCCATCAGAAGGCGTAACATGATTATTAAAAAAATGTACAGACTGTGAAATTAACTTGGCTTCTATTTATCATTATATAAACTATAGAAAATTATTTTCAAAAACAAAAATACAGAGGCTGCACATATATAGTAAATATAAATATTAAATAATAATAATAATAATAATAATACTAATTTTACTAATGATAACATTAAGGAGAAATGATAACACTAATAATAATAATAATAACACTAATAATAATAATAATAATAATAATATTATATAAGCGACACCGGGACTTTCGCCACGAATTTTTAAAAAATGCAAGTTTTTATTTGTTTTTGTTATAAGTAGGTTTTTTTGTTCTAATCACGCACGTTGGGCTCGATAGTAATATTTTTCAAACATATAATGCACAATGTTGTGCTTGCAGGACCCCTCCTTTAAGATGGTTTGAGCAGTGTCCAATTTCTGTATGCATGTCAAGTTTCGAACTTCTTTGTGCGCATACAAACTCTAGTGTAATGGTGTCACGGATCACATTTTTAAAGGCGTTTATTGAAGCCTAAGACTTTTGACATCCGCAACTACATCTTCTGGCTATGAGTAAAATCTGATTAATTATGAGGCGGCTGCTTTGTCATAAACATCTATTTTGTTGAACGTGGATAAATTTGATAAAAACCTGACCTAACTCTTAACCCTAACCCCCCTGAGTGCTAAAAAACGCTAAAAAAAGTCCCTCTCCAAAGGCATGCGCCGTCGGTTTCCGATGACGTAGTCAACCGAGCCTATATAATGAGCGCGGTATACTGCGCGAATGTGTTTTGGAAGTGGTTGGAAGGTGGGGCTTGAGAACGGAGGGTCCCCGGATCGAAACCGGCAGGTTCCCGGAGATTTATTTGGTGTTTTTTCCTCGAAAATTGTGATCCCGGTCAAATATCCTAAACCGGGGTTAGGGTTATGGTAACATTTTTTTGTTGTGTTCTATTAACCCTAACCCCCCTGAGTGCTGAAAAATGCTAATAAAAAGTCCCTCTCCAAACGCATGCGCCGTCGGTTTTCGATGACGTAGTCAACCGAGCCTATATAATGAGCGCGGTATACTGCGCGAATGTGTAGCTGAGGGCCGTGGCTTAGTGGTTGGAAGGTGGGGCTTGAGAACGGATGGTCCCCGGATCGAATCCCGGCAGGTTCCCGGAGATTTAGTTGGTGTTTTTTCAATATTGCACTCATTAAAGAGATGTTGGATGGTTTCCTCATTATCAGTACAAAGGTTACAAAGATCGTCGAACCAAATTCACCTTATAAAGCTATGACTTAGTATATAGGAATAATGTTATGTGTCCTCAATTTAGAGTCAGTAAGGTAGTTTTAAATGGGAGAAAATAATTGATTAACCGGTGCTTGAGGAAGAGGCTGGGGAGCCGGAGGCTGGGAGCCGGATGCTAGGGAGCCAGTCTCATGCACACGCTATGAAAGCTTCATTCACACCACTGTGAGAACTGAAAAACTTGTGAGCTTTTTCACGCACCATCACTCCCCACTGCGTCGGTGATTACGGCGCAGTGGGACCACGTTGGTGGATACGGCGCATCGTGACGATCGTTAAAAGGCTTCAGTTCAAATTTGACCAATCAGGTGCTTTGGTGTTGTTGGTTGGCAGTATTTTGTGAGTTCAAGCATGCGTGCGCAGCCTGATCGAAGTGCGCCCACGTATGTCGAACTGTGGCCAGGAGATTATGTGCCGTAGATCCATTGTGAGACACTACCCTTACCTAAATATTAAGCAGTACGGCCATGTATTTTGAACTCGCCACCCTTACCGTTGCATGTCCAAAATTTTACATTTTACACCATCGCAATATCTACGTTGATCTCACAAGGAATCCAAATACGCTATTTGAATTTGGATGGGACCTAATGGTAACATGTTGTGATTAAGAATGTTAAAAAATATCGATGTTTTCATATTTTGATTTAAGCTCAATAATATTTGTATACCTATCCCAATCTTACTTTTACTGTGCATATTAGTTCCTCATGCAATTACCCATCATAACATAATGGTTGTTATTAAGGGTTACTTGTTGACATATACTATATCGAGAAGTAAATGAGCACAAACGTTTATATTTCATATTTATTAGAGTTTAAAAGTATATTTGTTTGGGGTATGAACCCTATCCTGATTTAAACGGCATTTTTGAATTCCCCTATTTGAGAGCTTTCCAAAAATGTATAATTTTGTTATCATCGGTTGAATACATTTTTTTTGGTTATAGTCATGTATGTAAAACCGATGAATTAGGGCAAATTCACTGTGTAGCGAATAGGGAAAAAGCCAAGGACAACGCAATCGATTCATGATTACAATTGTTACATAATAGTTGTCACGTTTGTTGAAACATAATCTTAAAGAATATAAAATAATCTATAAAATGAGAGCAAAATCATGTTTGTACCATACAGGGATGAGGAGTTATTGTAAATTGAACGTATAATTGGGAACATTTGTTGTATTCCCCATTGTACACAGCGCCGCCACCACCCCTGACTTTCACAATATAATCAATCATATCTCAGCCAAACAGTTACAGAATTAACTGATTTATTCACACAATGTAGTTAGATAAAATAGGCTTTCATATGACACCTCAACCATAGCTCTACAACATTTAGTTGTTGAGTTAAAAGAGAGAGCTGGATGATTCGTCACTAAAAATGCAACGCCACCACCCTTTGTGTAAAACGGGAATTGATGTTGAAGTTTATTGAAGTAATTGTTTAAAAATCGATTATTTTGCTTAGAGCCTTATAAGGCCAAATAAAAATAAACATGTTTAGCATCCCCGCCCCTCATATTGTTTGGCTCGCTTCAATTATCTTTTGTTTTTTCTTTATTTCAGTCATGTCAGTCATAACCTTTTTGTTCATAGTATTTCATAGTTTGAGATTGTTTGCTTCCACGTCCGACCGTTTCTACGATAACCCTGATGCTAAATTCTTTGTTTACATTTGAATTTGGATGTTACTAAAATAGCCCCTCTCCTTCAAAATGATATCAAACACGGCCTAATTTGATAAAGAAATATGGTAAAAATCGATCAAACAAATCACCTTATTTTTTATATACTGCGAAGTGTCTGTGAGCTCCTGTGTGCGGAAAAACAAAACAAGCCACTTTTTGCACGGTGCTTCGGACTACTGATTGTTTAAGCATTTCAAAACAAGTTCTGTGGTGACCATCCCCTTTGAACCATAAAACATAAAAAAACAGATTTAAAATACGCCTCCTATTCAAGGTTTTTTAAAAGGCTTCCTCCTTCTATTTTTTGAGAAAGTCCCAACGCTAAACATATTCTAATATTTTTACTTTGCATAATCTAACGCCCACACACGGTACTTGAGCTTCGATTTCGCTTCACGACTATTATTTTGTCGTCATGTATCATTCGATTGTCGATCAGGTTGAAGACCGTCGTGTACATAGACTGTGCAATTTCACTCCACGACAATCTTTTATTCTCAATTGACTGTCGTGTATTATAGTCTGCGCAATTACGCTACACGACAGTCTTGTACATGTATAGTTTCAGCCTTGATAAATACGACAGTCATGTGCTATTCATTAGATTCGTCCATAATGTATATTGGTTCGATTCGACGGTTGCCATGCAAATAATATAAATAAGTTATTATTATGTTCGTCACAATAGACTTACGAGTTGAAAACACCCAATTAACTTAAGTACAAGTTGAACTCAACCATCAATAATAGGCCTGAATGATTGTCAAGTCGATTACTATGAATGAAACTGCTCGTATAATGTCATTAAGGTAATTATTTATCTCGATTTTGTGAATACTTGTGCATAATGCGCGCACCTTTGAACGTTGGATTTTGAACTAATTATTAAGTAGAATCGGTGCTGCGTAAATATCTTCAATTAAATTATAAGCAAATGGCAGTTTTTCAAAAGAGGGTTTTTCAAATGCGTAGGGAATACAATGTTCTAGTGATCAAACGATCACTTAGACAAACATAGTGCGGCTCAAAACCGACATATTTAAAAAAAAATGGTTTTCGTAATGTCACACCATCGATGAACCCCGGGATACTGTTAACTTACGCAACCAAAACAAGTTTAAAACCTCAGTCATATCATGTTGCGTCACAATGCGGACGCGAAAAATCAGCACCCCAAATATTGGGTGGATAGGGCCATCTCCTCATACACTTCAAAGGGTAATAAAAATGAAATACATTTACGGAACTGAACTTCATTTGGAGCGCGAATGTTTTCGCTTGCTCATACAGAACAATATTTTGAACATCATGAGTGCCTTTAAATTCGAAAATAACCTATTGATATTGACATGATTGATAATACGTTGAACATAACCCAGTTTTAACTGGCCTAAAATAATTGCTGTATCGATAATCAAGATTTCAACTGCTGGCGGTAAAATAGATTGTGAAAGTTGAACGATTTTGGTAGAGTTCCTTTGTATACAGGCTGTATCAAAAAGATTTGTACCGTTGTCTGATCAGTTTTTCAGAATTTTTTTTGATATGTTACGAACCATTTAGACCATTTTGCTTCTATATGCAAAATTATTGAAGTTTCATCTTTTCTAAGAATTTTGATTTACGACAATCGAACATTTTTTTCAGAATTTACAAGCTTTTAAAGGAATATTGGTGTTTTTATCATTTTCATCGAAACGTTAGATCTGAAGCGCACAATTCAAAGTTCCTCCTGACTGCACTCATATATTCACTACTTATAAAGAGTTTGTGCAGTGAACCTATTAAATTTGCGTTGCTGCGAGTAAAACCATGATTACGTCGATCTTCATTTGAATGACAATAGCGGTCAGAAACAACAGCCAATTATCTTCAGATTATCGGATCAATAAGTTGACATAATTCCCTATTTATTAAAATAAAAAATATTGTATTTATCAGAGATTTTATATTTTTAATGCTTTTTTGAAGTACAAATCATTTTGATACAGCCTGTATACGTAATGGATCCTACATAGTGCTCACGGGCTCTATTCTTTATAAAATTCTTGGGAGTGGGTCATTACTCGTTATAATCCACATGCAACAGGTAGGCTACCTGAAGATTTCATTCTTGTTGTAAACACTTTGGAAATATCGCGTTATCGGAAAACTGTAAACTTCACGTGTGAAGGAGGCTTTCTTGACCAATTATCACACATTCAGACGATATACCTTGAAACTCACTTTAATACGTTTAGTAAATCTTCTTCTTCTTGCATATCATGTCACAATCATAATCTAGGCAGGCGTAGTTACACGTAAACTATGTTACGGTAAAAGACGACATCCACTCGTTACTGGACGCATCCATTTCATCTTGTAGAGCCTACTTTTCCAATCATGCATTACTTCAAACAGGGGGTGTGGGACCCGACTCGGTAAATGAGTCAGCACTTAGAAAAATCCTAAGAAATGATTTTGAACATTACAATTTTTTGTGTGGAGTCTGTAGCAAACATTGTCGGTACATCATGCCTTTCACGGATACTTTATTGTTTTTAAATTCGCGAAATAAAGTATCCGCGAAAGTATAATGATTTTACAGTATAATGCAGATTTGTTGCGTTTCCAGTAACATGATGAGATGGGGACATTTATATTTTATAAATTAACATAATATTTCTTCACAAAAATCAAACCATCAGGATGTTCCATAACCTGATCACAATAGCTGACCACCTCTTCTCACCACCTTTTATCTACACACACAAGTTGTGTTGCATCTACGCATATAGGCATCAAAGCGCATTTTAAAGGGGTGCGGGTACAAAGTGTGTGTTACACTTTCACTTATGGAGTGTTCATAAATACCTCAGTGGGGAGGGGGTTGAAAAAATGGAGGAGGATCATAAAAAAAATTATCCCCAAAAAGGGGGGATCACAAAAAAAGTGTTTGGAGAAAGGGGAGCGATGTTTGGAATTAGAAGTGGGAACATTTTAAAAGGGGTGCGGAAAAGGGGAACGATATAAATGTTCAATGTTTAATCAATGCTTTTTTCAAAGGGGTGCGGGTACTAAAGTGTGCATTGCACTTTAGCCTACTACGTCACAATATCTCAAAACAAGAGTTTGGAGAAAGATGAGCTTTGTTGGGGATGTGTAATTGATACTTTAGCCTTTAGCCCACGTTAAAATGTCTCAACTCAAGAGTTTGGAGAAAGGGGAGCGATGTTGGGAATTAGTAGTTGAAACATTTTCAAAGGGGTGCGGAAAACAGGAGCGATATAAATTATGTTTAATCATGCATTTTTTCAAAGGGGTGCGGGTACTAAAGTGTGCATTGCTCTTTAGCCTACGTCAAAACGTCAAAAAATCTCAAAACAAGAGTTTGGAGAAAGAGGAGCTATGTTGGGATGTGTAATTGATACATTTTCAAAGGGGTGTGGGAAAGGGGAGCGATACAAATGATGTTTAAATCATGCATTCTCTAAGGGGTGCGGGTACCAAGTGTACGTGGCACATTGCTGGCCTATGTCAAAATATTACAACTTAAGAGTTGGGAGAAAAAGGGAGCGATGTTGGGGATGTGTAAAGGAAGCATTTTCAAAGGGGTGCGGGAAAGGGGACAATATAATAAATTGTGTTTAAATCATGCATTTTCAAAGTGTACCAAGTGTACGTGGCACATTGCTGGCCTATGTCAAAATATTACAACTTAAGAGTTGGGAGAAAAAGGGAGCGATGTTGGGGATGTGTATGGCCATGTGTTTTGAACTCACCACCCAAAAAGGGTGGTGGCGTTGCATTTTTGGTAACGAATCGTCCATCTCTCTCTATTAACTCAACAACTAAATGTGGTAGAGCTATGGTTGAGGTGTCATGTGAAAGCCTATTGATCTAGCTACATTGTGTGAATAAATCAGGAATTTCCATGACTGTTTAGCTGAGATATAATTGATTATATTGTAAAAGTCAGGGGTGGTGGCGGTGGCGGTGGCGGCGGCGGCGGTGGCGGCGGCGCTGTATACAATTGGGAATATAGAAAATGTTCCCAATTCTACATTCAATTTACTATAACTCCTCATCCCTGTATGGTACAAACATGATTTTGCTCTCATTTTATAGATTATTTAATATTCTATAAGATTCTGTTTCAACAAACGTGACAACTATTATGTAACGATTGTAATCGTGAATCGATTGCATTGTCCTTGGCTTTTTCCCTATTCGCTACACAGTGAACTTGCCCTAATTCATCGGTTTTACATACATGATTATAACAAAAAAAGTATTCAACCGATGATAGCAAAATTATACATTTTTGGAAAGCTCTCAAATAGGGGAATTCGAAAATGCCGATTAAATCAGGATAGTGTGCATACCCCCAAAAATATACTTGTAAACTCTAATAAATATGAAATTTAAACGTTTGTGCTCATTTACATCTCGATATAGTATATTTCAACAAGTTACCATTGACAACCATTATGTTCTGATGGGTAATTGCATGAGGAACTAATATGCACAGTAACATCGATTTTTTAAACATTCCTAATCAAAACATGTTACCATTAGGTCCTATCTAAATTCCAATAGCATATTTGGATTCCTTGTGAGATTGCCGTTCAGAAAATATATACCTTTTATGGAGTACAGGGTGACCCAGAAAATGTTTTACCCAAAAATCACAAAATTCAATTTTATTTTAACATTAAAATAACAAAATATTGCATAACTCGTTCACCAGCTATGTGCACCATACATTTAACTTTCTGAAACATTTTAGTTCATAAAAATAGGCCACACGAAACTTAAAATACGTGTAATTTTGTAAGAAGTGTTGTTTTGTAGTGTAAGTGAAGTGCAAAAAAATGGTTTCATGCTACATGAGCAGAACAAGTGCCTGTTTGAAACCATTTCTGCGCAGTATCTCATCAATATTCATTTATTTTGTAAATCAATATTATTATTATATAAAAGACTTTGAAAACAAAAACTGAAGTCCCCTTGACTTCATTTGAAAATGTTAATTTGATAAATACAGATCAAAAGAAAAGATTACTTAACTCACCGTACTTAGAACATATTTAAGTTTCATATCTGAACCAAGTTACAATTTTTTCACTTTTACAAAAGGGCGAAAACACCCCCTGTCACACAATCAAGTGTATCTTTAGTTTGGTAAGGCCAATTTACATGATCTAAAGTTCTCCAGAAAGCTGAATAAATTGTTTACATAACTGTTGAAAACAGAATGCCATATTTTTTTTTTTTTAAGTTTGTGATTTTTAGGTTCAACATTTTCTGGGTCACCCTGTAGACAAGTACTTATTTCGATATGCTAATTCGAATCTCAGATAGTGTAAAATGTAAAAATCTTTACATGCAACGGTAAGGGTGGCGAGTTCAAAACACATGGCCCTATCCCAATCATAATTTTACTGTGCATATTTTAGTTCCTCATTGCAATTACCCATCAATACATAGTAGTTGTCAATGGTAAACATGTTGAAATATACTATATCGAGAAGTAAATGAGCACAAACGTTTAAATTTCATATTTATTAGAGTTTACAAGTATATTTTCATTGGGTATGCACCCTATCCTATCATACGGCATTTTTGACTTCCCCTATTTGAGAGCTTTCCAAAAATGTATAATTTTGCTATCATCGGTTAATTTTGTTGTTGTTGTTATAGTCATGTATGTAAAACCGATGAATTAGGGCAAGTTCACTGTGTAGCAAATAGGGAAAAAGCCAAGGACAATGCAATCGATTCATGATTACAAGTGTTACACAATAGTTGTTACATTTGTTGAAACAGAATCTTATAGAATATAAAATAATCTATAAAATGTGAGCAAAATCATGTTTGTACCATACAGGGATGAGGAGTTATAGTAAATTGAACGTAGAATTGGGAACATTTTCCATATTCCCCATAGAGATTGTACACAGCGCCGCCGCCACCTCCAACACCCCTGACTTTCACAACATAATCAATCATATCTCAGCCAAACATTTATAGAAATACCTGATTTATTCACACAATGTAGCTGGATAAATAGGCTTTCGTACATGACACCTCAACCATAGCTATACCACATTTAGTTGTTGAGTTAATAGAGAGAGATGGATGATTCGTCACCAAAAATGCAACGCCACCACCCTTTTTGGGTGGTGAGTTCAAAACACATGGCCATATATCTTACCTCGAGAGTTTGGAAAAGAAGGGAATAGTTTTTCACTCTCAAGTTCAGTCCTAAATATTAACTTTAAAATATAACTGAACTCACTGAAATAATGTTATAAATTGTTCACTAATATTAACAATTGATCCATGTATTCATCTTTAAAAATTAAAATGTCATGAACATCGAATCGATTTCATGGGCAGACTATCTTTCCTTGTCGTCTGACGATTGCGTTAAGCATGAAACTCAGAGTAACGACTCCCTTTCTCGGAAGGTCTAAACTTTGAATTTTTTCATCTTTAAAAATTATATATATTTGATGGAATTTTATGCTTGATATAACACCATGACTTTCCTATTCTGAATGGGAACCACCAAGTGTCTCTAAACATTCTCAAAGTCATAGCACCAACTTAACTTAGACATACCACAAAGTTTTATTCAATTCCTTTTAACTTTAGAATGATTTTCACTCTTAAGTTTACTCTAAAAATAACTTTAAAATATCAAAGAGTTATTCTGAGATCACTGAAATATTGTTATAAATGTTTTGCCCTTTACATTAATATCTCCAGATATCTCAATTGTGTTTTATACAGACTTTAAGAAATGTTCATTAATTGTATAAACCTACTAAAAAGATAATACACTAGTTTAATGGGTACCCAGTGTCTTCTCTCAATTTGTAGCAGGCAAGATGTTCCAAAATGTTAAATTGCTAGTGTATTTTGTAATTTTAAAAACACTGGTTAGTAGTCGGGTATCTACAGAGGTTAGTGTGCACCCCCCCCCCCCCCGGACTCCCCAAAACCAAATGTTTTTACTTCCTATTATGATCCTAAGACATAATCAGGATGTTACCAACAATATTTACGTAATGCTAAGGGGTTATGCAAGATGGCGTCCAAAATGGCCGCCATAACTGGTCAAACCTCATAAAATGACATATAGCAATCAAATTGTATAGTGAACGTATAGTTTTAATAGTGGGATGTATGTATTAGACCACTAGACACTCAAATCCAGAACTTTTGCTTTGTTAACACACCTAAATCCAAGATGGCCGCCAAATGGCCGCCAAAATTGGTAAAATTCTATATATTGGCATATATAAACCAACATGTATGATCAGAGTATAGTTCTAACAATGGGATGTATGTGTTAGACCACTAGAAACTCATATCTAGTATTTTTGCTTTGTTAACATACTTTAAAACCAAAATGGCCGCCAAATGAATGGCCAAAATGGTCAAAAGTGGTCAAAATTCCATAAAATAGCATAATATCAACCGAAATGTATAATAAAACTATAGTTTTATTGATGAAATGTATGTGTTAGACCACTAGTAACTCATATCCAGTATATTTGCTCTTTAACATAGTTCAAAATCCAAAATTGTTGCCAAAATGGCCCCCAAAATGGTTCCCGAAGTGGCTGCAAAAATTGTCAAATTACATAAAATGGGATAATATCAACCTAAATGTATGATGAAAATATAGTTTAAATGATGGGATGTATGTATGAGACCACTAGTAACTCTCATCTAGTATTTGTGCTTTGTTAACATACTTAGAAATCCAAAATGGCCCCCAAAATGGGTCCCAAGATGACTGAACAAATTGTTGGAATTCCATAAAATGGGATAATATCAAATAAAATGTATGATGAAAGTATAGTTTTAACATTTGGGTGTATGTATTGGACCACTAGTCCACTAGTAACTCATATCTAGTATATTTGCATTGTAATAACATACTTTAAAACCAAGATGGCCACCAAAATGGCCGCTGTAAATGTAAAAAATAGTCTACATGAGTGTATGATTGATAACCTCCAAATGGTCTAAATAATTACCACAGGTGGCCACCAATTGATCAAAATATGGAGTCTATACCATTCAATCTTACCTTGTCACATACAGATACGTTTACTGGGTGGATTAAAATCTACAGATATAATCTTTTGTTTATATCTAATGTAACAATAACAATAAATTTAATACTGTTTTTCAGTTATTTTAACCTTTTGCAGCAATCTTGGATATTTTAAAATACTCAAACTAGATCTACAGCCCCTAGGCTTTATCATAGACATTGAATGCTGTCATATTAGATTGGGGGGTATTGGTATTACATAGTATGGTCATTTACAATACAAAACAATTGTTTTAGGTCAATTTTGGAAAGTGATACAGAGTCAAAATTGTCACAGAGGTGGGCCTTATATCTAAAAGCAATAGCTTAGCAGTTTCGAACATACATGTACTACTATTTGGTGAATGTGATATAATACACTCTTACAATATCTATTGTGGATTATCATACACTCATGTAGACTATTTGTATATTTACAGCGGTCATTTTGGTGGCCATCTTGGATTTAAAGTATGTTATTACAATGCAAATATACTGGATATGAGTTACTAGTGGTCTAATACATACATCCCATTATTAAAACTATATTTTCATCATACATTTAGCTTGATATTATCCCATTTCATGGAATTTGACAATTTTGCAACCACTTTATGAACCATTTTGGGGCCATTTTGGATTTTGAACTATGATAACAGAGCACAGTTACTGGATATGAGTTACTTGTGGTCTAACACATACATCCTAATGTTAAATCTATACTTTTATCATACATTTTGGTTGATATTATACCATTTTATGGAATTTCGACAATATGTTCAGTCACTTTGGGACCAATTTGGGGGCCATTTTGGATTTCTAAGTATGTTAAAAATACTAGATATGAGTTACTAGTGGGCTAATACATACATCCCATCATTACAACTATCTTTTCATCATACATTTAGGTTGATATTATTCTATTTCATGGAATTTGACAATTTTGCAACCACTTTAGGAACCATTTTGGGGCCATTTTGGCAGCCATTTTGGATTTTGAACTATGATAACAGAGCACAGATACTGGATATGAGTTACTTGTGGTCTAACACATACATCCCATCATTAAAATTATATTTTTATCATACATTTCGGTTGATATGATGCTATTTTATGGAATTTTGACCACTTTTGACCATTAATTTGGCGGCCATTTTGGTTTTAAGGTATGTTTACGAAGCAAAATTACTAGATTTAAGTTTCTAGTGGTCTAACACATACATCCCATTGTTAAAACTATACTCTGATCATACATGTTGGTTTATATATGCCAATATATGGAATTTTACCAATTTTGGCGGCCATTTTGGCGGCCATCTTGGATTTAGGTGTGATAACAGAGCAAAAGTTCTGGATATGAGTGTCTAGTGGTCTAATACATACATCCCACTATCAAAACTATACTTTCACTATACAATTTGATTGCTATGTTATTTTATGAGATTTGACCAGTTATGGCGGCCATTTTGGACGCCATCTTGCATAATCCCTTAGCATTATGAAAATATTTTTGGTAACATCCTGATTATGTCTTAGGATCATAATAGGAAGTAAAAGAAGTTGGTTTGGGGGAGTCCGGGGGGGGGGGGGGGGGTGCACACTAATCCTCTGTAGATACCCGACTACTAGTGGCTCTGCATGTACTACAACCAGAACATGAGGGACACTTCACACTCCTGGGTATTGTTGCGTGGTAGGCTATAATTGAACCAATTAAGTCTGCGTGTCTGGCCTAGTCAGATCATGGTCAAATCCTACAGATTCTGAACTGGATAAAAAGGCCTGTGGTCGACTCCTAATGGTCTACTACTAAACAGAAACATCGCAGGTCTCTCTGCGCTGTAGTCTCCCCAGTTTATAATATAAATAAAGGGAAACACAAAATATAGTAAAAGGGACTGCTCAGGAATATAGCAATAACGAATAACTATAAACGCTGCAACATCGCATACACCTTGAGCAAATCATGATAAAGGGATACAGGGCGACCCCAGATAAGATAGTGAAGTGTACCTTTAGGTTTAATGGTTGCTATTGGATTGTAGTGCTATAGTAAAACAGATTTTTAATCTGTAAACGTGTAAACTCTAGTTAATTGGACTTTCACTCTTTCAAAATTGAAGGAAAAAGTAGGAGTAATAGCCTACTTGTAGAGTTATAAGCCCATATACGGTAAGTTACTTATTTTGATGACTGTACGTTACTTTCTATTCAGAGTAACTCAAGATGTTATCCCTAATTGCCCGGTCAATCTCGTACCAGGCTCCGCCAGGCGTTTAACTTGCGAAAACGTATGATTTTAAAAATAAAGCGGACCCGTACAGATCAGTCGATAGAAGGTTCGATCCCCGACGCATGCGAAAACGAATTTTCTCCTCAAAGTTGACCCGTTTTTCTCCCAAAAATACTCCCGGGGAGTTAGGGTTAATGAAAGGAATGACATGTTTCTAGATATGTCCTTTCAGAAGAAAAAACATGATAAGCTAGATCAGTACAACAAGAATACAAATATCAGGACGCCAAGAAAATCGAACCCTTTTTATTCTGAACCATGATAAGATTTCAGCAAGAATTCATCCAAACATATCATTCCTTTCATAAAAAGCAAATTATGAGTTGCTCTGGATAGGAAAACGTATCAATAGGGTTTTAATACTAAGTCCAGCTATGTACTTAGTGTATTATACTTTCCGATAACAACAAACGATTGGTGACTTTTGATTTCAGATTATCTAGCTGTTAGAACGTCGGCTCTCGACAATCACCATGTGGTCTTTTCTACTGATAACATCTTTCATATTCATGAATATTGGGGAAGGCGGCACATCAAACGGGTAAGCAAAAAACTCTTCGATAAGGCCAATTGAGAGAAAGGAAAAAGGAAAGCAAAAAAACATTCTACGTGCATTGTTTTCAATTTATTTTTACTTGTTAGATTTTTTTTGTGTGAAAATGTTGTTTGCAAATGATTAAATACTTTAAACATTTTGAAATTAAAAAGTGGACAGATTTTTGTCGAAAACTATTTAAAAATAACCAACATTTTAATGGACATTTTAAAAAGTAAGGGCCCATTTCTCGTTTTATCTGAATAGAGACATGGGTCCTCACTACCGTTGGTTAGTTATCAAGCGAAACACACCAGACATGGTACACCACGCGATATGTATTGCCTTTGAATAATATAACTTTAGAAGAATTGATGGCGGATACGTAGTGCCCAATTCGTCATTCATATTCGCAGTGACTGATTAACGATCCAAATATCACATCTCATGTTAAACGAACATTATTGCTAAACCCAAACAGCTAGAGTTGGACAAAATCAATTCCAGTGTAATAAATAGTCAACATATGTGTATTTTCAAATTGCTAAGTGTGGGCAATTGTCGAGCAAAGTATGGGAATTTATCGTGCGAAGTTTTGGGAATAAGTGTGCGTAAATATTCGAAATTGTCGTGCGAAGTATTTGAAATTGTCGTACAAAGTATTGGAAATTGTCGTGCAAAATGTGGAAAAGTATCACGCGAAATTTGGGAAATTATCGTGCAGAAGTATTCAAAATTGTTGTGCGATGCATGGGGAATATCGTGCAAAGTACCATGAAGTGTTGAAGCCGAACGCTGAACCCAATATAATATCCCGTACCATTTATTTCATACCGGCGCTGTACTAAAATACCATTTTATCATACCATGTAATCGTTCTAATATTAATAGACCATGGGTCGAATAACGTAAGCTCAAGTAAATAAGCCAAAAGCCATTCTTTATGTGTAACTATTTGATGCGAAATGTTGCAGAAGTAAGTGTTACCTGCTATTTTAGACATTGAATGACCTAGCTTTGAACTCAAATTGAGCTACAACAAAATGAACCAACCCTTTATTAATTTGCAACACAATAGTTGTAAATGTTTACATTCAAAATAGTCCGATCTTCTTTAATCTATCTTAGAGTGTGTACTTCCAGTGTGGCATTCAATGAATCCTATCCAGTGTCGTATCCGCAGTCCTATAAATCAAACTATAAAACATCGTGTGGTTTTTTGGGATTGGGCAGATGTACTAGATACAGGTATGTGTCATATATGGGGTAATGTAATAACACGATTTTTAGATACAGGTATGTGTCATATATGGGGTAATGTAATAACACGATTTTTAGATACAGGTATGTGTCATATATGGGGTAATGTAATAACACGATTTTTAGATACAGGTATGTGTCATATATGGGGTAATGTAATAACACGATTTTTAGATACAGGTATGTGTCATATATGGGGTAATGTAATAACACGATTTTTAGATACAGGTATGTGTCATATATGGGGTAATGTAATAACACGATTTTTAGATACAGGTATGTGTCATATATGGGGTAATGTAATAACACGATTTTTATCAGATTCGTGCAGTCCTGTTCCCCATTCGTCACGTTTCTGGTTTAAGCCTTGGCCTATACATCTGTTCCAGCAATATGATACTGTCATAGACTTTGTGTTATTATCAAAGTGATCAGTGGTTCGTAACAAAGTAAGCGTGAGCCACTTGGCCTGGTACTGCATAGGATAATTGCAATATTTCACATTGTCTTACCTATCCTCGGACCTATCCAACCAAAGAAATCGTCGATTGAATGCAAGATGGTGACATTTCGGCGAAATTGGGATTTTGATGAATTTTTAAATATAAGCCCATACACACATTTTACACTATTTTTGAAATTTACAATCTTTTTGTTTCCGAAATATTTTAATATTTTGTTTAAAAAAAATAGGTGTTAAAAGGGTCGTAAGTGACAGTTCTTGCGAAAAGCAAAAATCAATTCTCATTTACAAAAGTGTCATAAGCAGGGGTCGTGTACCTTCATTTTTTTCCAACCGGCCAGTCGGACAGGTAGCAAGTAAAGTTATCCCCGAGCACGTTAAAAGGTCAAACTCCTTCGTAAAGAGTAGGGGATCATCCCGGGTCTGTATCTGTACACACATTATACATCGGGCATCCCTTTAATTTAGTGCTTAAGTCACTATTGGGTTTGTCCTGGCTCTTCAGCCTAATTGTTATAAATGAATAGTGTTATAACATGCCCAGACCTTACTTACATTAAGTGATGTGTTGTTTGGAGCCCGTGACGTAGGGAACCAGTCTGGGAATTTCGTCAATGTTAACTCTATGTCCCCTTCGAAATAAGCTCAAGTTGAAATCACAGTGCACAGCCTGCTAGTGTACAAAGGGTTGGTGATAGGGTTGGTGATAGGGCTGGTACTCACATAAAATGGAACGAAACTGCCATTTCCCTCAAATGCAGCGTATTTGTGAGATCGCAAATAGAGTGGTAACAAATTTCACGCATTTACGTTGTCACGGAGAAACGATTTATGTGTCCATTTGAGGGAGTATGTAGTAGAGAAAGAAATATTATTATATATCATTTACATCTATAATAGGACCCATTATCGACGGAGCTATCGGACACATTATAGAACAAAGTATCGGACGACATACCGCTGCTGTTCAGGTTGGACGGGCTCAGGAATTAGTTGTATAGGTAAGTTATAGCCACGATAAGATCATTATAACGATGAATGGATGTAGTTTTTAAGAGCCTCTCTCGGTGAGTGCCCGTGCCGTCTATCTGCTTATCCAAATCCAAAACATATTTGTTACCTCCAATTGATAATTTTCTTGACAAGAGTGGATCATTTTAAAAATGTGTCCAATTTATTACCCCTCCCATGACCTCATCAAGTGGGAAGCTTCCGGTTAAAAATTCTGTCAGAGAATAATAAACAATTCATTTATTTACCCTATTTATTGCAATTAGGTCTTCTTTATGTTAACTATAACATGTTTTAATAAGGGGGTGCCGAATTAGACCTTTTTTACCAAAATTTGATTTCTTTTTCTTCAAAAAAAACCAATGGAGGAGTAATCCGTCAATTATAGACTAAATATAAAATTTTCTAGGTTCGATCATATTAAATCCTTCAGTCACGGAATTAACCTATCACAAAATTCTCTATTGAAGGATTTAAAGGATTATACAGCTTTAATACGTAATAGGGTCTTTACTTTGTCTAGTATCAGGGATATACCTTATTTAGGTTCCCCTTTGAACATTGTGTCACCAACATCATGACCTTTAAAACCTCATTCAGTGATGTGTTAGAGGCTGCGCCCTCAACTTTGATTACAAAAAACTGGGATTTGTACATTTTTACAATTGTATTAAATTTATGAACTTACATTTGTAAGGATTCAAAAATCAGTCCTCTTTGTAAAACAAAACGTCGATTAAAATATTTTGACTCGAGAAAGGGATAGACTAGAATTTCACACTAATAGCTAGGAAGCATGGGTCTATTTTAGGGGTTTTCCTGTCGCAGTCTGCTGGCACAAGGAGTTATATACCAATAAACTTACTTGAAGTCAGTAGAATTGCAGCATAATCGGACATACTTGCTAACGTTGATGTTTAATTGACGTTTGACCTTGATTTAGGGAAAGGGCACCTGTGAATATATGTTATCTTTAATATAGTTAAACACATCTGTACGTTGCTTTGTCTTTTTTTTTTTTGAATTTTAAAATTTAGGTTTTTTTAATCTAAAATATTGTTTGATTTTTAGGCCAACGTCTGCTTGAGCCTAAGAATGATTATCATTTATTTGTATAGATAGTCTAGATTAGTGAGTGGGGAAAAAAACTTGAACAGACTTGGTAAAATTTGACTTTCAAAAGTCCATTTTGAGATAACAGCCTATTTGCAGTTAATATCTAAATTAAGTTCGCAATATGTGTACATACTACAAATAATATTTAACAGTTTTTAATACGATATAGAATTTTGCAAATGGTTTTTAGCCTATACATAGACCTACACAAATATTAAATAGATCATCAAATAGGATGAAAAAAGTACACTTTAGGGTAACTTGGGGGTAAATGAAACAGTGGGGTAAATGGAACACGGCAATATAATTTCCTCAATCAAGAACAACATCTGGCAACATCATACCGAGTGGTCCAATTACCCCCAACGTAATCTGGTAATACGTCTCTCGTTTGTTTCGCCATCCATTTGGTATTGTGAAGGCAGGAAAACACAAAAGTGCACTGCTGCTGCTGCTGCTGTTTAGCCATAGTCCTTCAGAGAAACGTCGACATTCTCTTGCGTGCTTTCGCTCTTGCTGCTACCAGTCCGCCTTCTGTCCACTCTCTACTATTGTCTGTCCAATCAGTTTTTTCTGCATCCTGGTAGAGCCTTCCCTTCTACCTCTCCTTCAATAGTAGTTATTACTATGCTATCCGCACGCCGCTTCCAGTGACCATACTTTGCAAGCTTCCTCTTCCTTAGTTGGGCTAGCAGTCTCTTTTCTTCTTTCACTTCTATTTGCTTGCGCACCCATGGATTTGACTTCTTATCAGTCCACTGAGTATAACTCCACTAGCTTTGGTATACAGCTTCTCCAGCAGCCAGAATGGATGTTCTGGTGTGCCAAATTCAATTAGTGATTTCCATAAGGCGGTGTGATTAAATGCTTTAGAGTAGTTCACAAACATTATCCACAGGTCTTGGTCTTGTCGCTTGATTGTTTTCTCTATGATGTTGCGTAGAGTCAGGATGGCATCAGTTTTTCCCTTTCCTGAAACGAAACCAAACTGTTCCGATCAGCAATCTGTGGCATTATGAGGTGTGCTATCCTGCTTCTGATGACTTCCAAAAGAACCTTTAGAGGCATGAGAGAGTAGAATGATTGTAAGATGCTTGGCGCAGTCTTGCGTTCCTGGAACTTTTGGTAAGGTGATGATCTCTGAATGTGTCCAGTCAGTGGGCCATTCTCTAGTTTTCCAGATCTGGTCAATGATGGTCCTCATGGCTTGTACCACTGTATCTCCACCAGCTTTAATAATTTCTCCAGATATCCCGTCAAGCCTGACTGCCTTGTCAATTTTCAATTTCTTAAGGCTGCTCTGATTTCAGACTTCACTACTTCTGGTTCCAGCTCTCTTGGAGGTTGGTCATTGGGAGGGTGATCTACGGTGTTCAGACTGAAGAGTTGTTTACCATAATCATACCAGCGCTGCTTAATTGACTCTGGTTCATACTGCTTCTCGCCCTTACCATCCTTGATACCAATACCCGGTTGTGGGGGCTTTTTACCACTTATTTACTTTATCAACTGGTACACATTTCTGGTATCTCCAGATCTGTATGATTTCTCTGCCTTTTCACTTATTGCAGCCAACCATTTACGTTTCGCCTTGCGACTTGCTGTCTTTACTTTTTTACACAAGTTCCGATACTCTGGACATTGGAAGTTTTTCTTCTTTGTTGTTTTCTTCTTTAGCGTCAAGGTTTAGGCTTCATTTTACTAACGGGTATCGATTGCTAAATATTTGAATACTTTTGCTGAGAGCCGTAGAACAATTGTCTGTTCTGTTAACTATCTACAATATTATAAATGTCTTCAACAAAAATATGACATAAATTAAAGATAAAATTATGCAAATCAATATGTTAATTAGCTAATTAATTAGTAAGGTGGTCCATTTACCCCACACACATCCGATCGGGGTAAATGAAACACCATTGACTCCTATATAAATACATAATACGAGGGTCATTCAATAAGTTCTACCTCCTACCTCATAACTTTGCTATTATACAAGCCAGTCGTATGAAATATTCCACAATTAAAGCGTTAAATCTCAGCTACAAAATCATAGTAAATTAGTCTGAACACTTATTGTACTTTTCTGGATATGCAGTAAAAACCAAACTTCCATTTAGTGCGACGGAAACGGGTAAAAAACAGCCAAATGTCTCCTAAGTGCTATTCATTTGGCCAATTCTACGAGACAAAAATGTACCTATCGGTCAATTACAATCGTTCTAAGTTACAAATATCTCTTGAACAGACTTTAAACAATACAAGTGACTGGTTTTTTTGCGGAAAATGCCCTCTAATTAGCCAGAACCAGACCAGGACAGCCATCAATTTTAACCCTACCCTAGAAAACCGCTGCAAAAGTCATATTTGCTTTTCATAGGAACTAAGAGATCTTTATTATACAGGACTAAATGGATATATTTTAAGTCCCTCGAAGATATATTTTTCTATCACTGACTACCTAATTAACTATTCTAAATGTTGCATATAAGGAAAACTGATAAAGTTACTATCATGTTAAGATTTAACATTCGAGGCATCACTGTGGCTTGACTTGTAACAACGAACATTTGACTAAATATCAGTATTCCAGTATGCTAAAGGCGTGTCAATACATTCGAGTTGATATTATACTATTTGCAAGCTATAACGGTTAATACTGCCTACAATTTGATTTATACATGATAGTATAGCATTATATTCAGAAATCATCCATTGTTTTCTATTGTCAGTATTTAAATCGGGCGGTTATACCTAATCATACAATACGGAGAGAAAACGAAAAAACATGTATTTATCTTTGGGGTAATTTTCCGTGTCCGTTGTCCAAAATCTCTCTCTGGCTTTGATTGCATCATGACAAAAGTAAAATAGGTATTAATTAGCATTTAGTATACATGTGTAGCTATGATTCAGAGCTATAATCATGACAAATGTCATGAGGCTGACATTCATATTACCGATGTTATGAATGAGGAGGTAGAACTTATTGAATGACCTACATGCTATTATAAATGTATATTATATTAAATACATTCTTGTTAGCTCTTAACAGGTTCAATCCAATTTTATACATCAACTAATTGATTCATTGTTTATATTTTTTTTTTCTTCTTTCTAAATATAATGGTTTTTTCCCGCCAACGTGGTTGATTATTGTTCTTATGGTATGATATTTACGTGGTAATCATGTCCATAAAACATGATATTGACAAACGAGCGTGTTATTCTTTTGTCTTTTGTTTATTTTTAAAATATCTGTTAACAAATGATATTCTAATGCTCTTTCAGCGTAAATTTTAGTTATGAATAACAAGGTACTTCAAGAAACACCCCCAGTTCTAATTACCTTAACTGCCGTTCCATTTACCCCAATGCAGACTAAATTTGGAGCAAATGGAAGACTCTGCAACAAATGTTCCACATGAACTCTATTTTAAATCAAAACAAAATCAAAACCCTATACATGTTAGTATGAAATAGTTTGTTAAGGTTATATGTCTTAGACATGTACATGCACGTATGCTAAATATATAAAAGAAGATAAATGAAAATATACTAATTTGTAAGGATCACTTTGAAGCAATCTGTTCTCAATCGTGTTTGAATGGTGGAACGTGTTCCAGACCAATCATTTGCTCATGTCCCTGTCCATCAGAATATACGGGGAACCGATGCCAGACACGTAAGATCATACAATTAGCCACTATAGCAATGTATTGAAATCTACCTGTTTAAATATTATAGTGATATGATGATATCCATTATATTCACCGAGTTTCATATCAAATTGTTATCACTTTGCAGCAATCTGTTCTCAATCGTGTTTGAATGGTGGAACTTGTACCAGACCAAACTATTGCTCTTGTCGATCTGAATATTATGGGAACCGATGCCAGACACGTAAGTTTAGGCAATTAGCCAACAGAGTAGTAATGCATTGAAATCTACCTGTTTAAATATTATGATGATATGATGATATCCATTATATTTACCGAGTTTCATATCAAATTGTTATCACTTTGCAGCAATCTGTTCTCAATCATGTTTGAATGGTGGAACTTGTACCAGACCAAACACTTGCTCATGTCAATCTGGATATACGGGGAACGGATGTCAGACACGTACGTTTAGGCAATTAGCCAACATAGCAATGTATTGAAATCTACCTGTTTAAATATTATAGTGATATGATTATATCCATTATATTTACCGAGTTTCATATCAAATTGTTATCACTTTGCAGCAATCTGTTCTCAATCGTGTTTGAATGGTGGAACTTGTACCAGACCAAACACTTGCTCATGTCGATCTGGATATACGGGGAACGGATGTCAGACACGTAAGTTTAGGCAATTAGCCAACATAGCAATGTATTGAAATCTATCTGTTTAAATATTATAGTGATATGATTATCCATTATATTTACCGAGTTTCATATCAAATTGTTATCACTTTGCAGCAATCTGTTCTCAATCATGTTTGAATGGTGGAACTTGTACCAGACCAAACACTTGCTCATGTCCATCTGGATATACGGGGAACGGATGTCAGACACGTAAGTTTAGGCAATTAGCCAACATAGCAATGTATTGAAATCTACCTGTTTAAATATTATAGTGATATGATTATATCCATTATATTTACCGAGTTTCATATCAAATTGTTATCACTTTGCAGCAATCTGTTCTCAATCGTGTTTGAATGGTGGAACTTGTACCAGACCAAACACTTGCTCATGTCAATCTGGATATACGGGGAACGGATGTCAGACACGTAAGTTTAGGCAATTAGCCAACATAGCAATGTATTGAAATCTACCTGTTTAAATATTATAGTGATATGATTATATCCATTATATTTACCGAGTTTCATATCAAATTGTTGTCACTTTGCAGCAATCTGTTCTCAATCGTGTTTGAATGGTGGAACTTGTACCAGACCAAACACTTGCTCATGTCAATCTGGATATACGGGGAACGGATGTCAGACACGTACGTTTAGGCAATTAGCCAACATAGCAATGTATTGAAATCTACCTGTTTAAATATTATAGTGATATGATTATATCCATTATATTTACCGAGTTTCATATCAAATTGTTATCACTTTGCAGCAATCTGTTCTCAATCGTGTTTGAATGGTGGAACTTGTACCAGACCAAACACTTGCTCATGTCCATCTGGATATACGGGGAACGGATGTCAGACACGTAAGTTTAGGCAATTAGCCAACATAGCAATGTATTGAAATCTACCTGTTTAAATATTATAGTGATATGATTATATCCATTATATTTACCGAGTTTCATATCAAATTGTTATCACTTTGCAGCAATCTGTTCTCAATCGTGTTTGAATGGTGGAACTTGTACCAGACCAAACACTTGCTCATGTCGATCTGGATATACGGGGAACCGATGTCAGACACGTAAGTTTAGGCAATTAGCCAACATAGCAATGTATTGAAATCTACCTGTTTAAATATTATAGTGATATGATTATATCCATTATATTTACCGAGTTTCATATCAAATTGTTATCACTTTGCAGCAATCTGTTCTCAATCGTGTTTGAATGGTGGAACTTGTACCAGACCAAACACTTGCTCATGTCCATCTGGATATACGGGGAACGGATGTCAGACACGTAAGTTTAGGCAATTAGCCAACATAGCAATGTATTGAAATCTACCTGTTTAAATATTATAGTGATATGATTATATCCATTATATTTACCGAGTTTCATATCAAATTGTTATCACTTTGCAGCAATCTGTTCTCAATCGTGTTTGAATGGTGGAACTTGTACCAGACCAAACACTTGCTCATGTCGATCTGGATATACGGGGAACGGATGCCAGACACGTAAGTTTAGGCAATTAGCCAACATAGCAATGTATTGAAATCTACCTGTTTAAATATTATAGTGATATGATTATATCCATTATATTTACCGAGTTTCATATCAAATTGTTATCACTTTGCAGCAATCTGTTCTCAATCGTGTTTGAATGGTGGAACTTGTACCAGACCAAACACTTGCTCATGTCGATCTGGATATAAGGGGAACCGATGCCAGACACGTAAGTTTAGGCAATTAGCCAACATAGCAATGTATTGAAAACCATCTGTTTAAATATTATAGTGATATGATTATATCCATTATATTTACCCAGTTTCGTATCAAATTGTTGTCACTTTGCAGCAATCTGTTCTCAATCGTGTTTGAATGGTGGAACTTGTACCAGACCAAACACTTGCTCATGTCGATCTGGATATAAGGGGAACCGATGTCAGACACGTAAGTTTAGGCAATTAGCCAACATAGCAATGTATTGAAATCTACCTGTTTAAATATTATAGTGATATGATTATATCCATTATATTTACCGAGTTTCATATCAAATTGTTATCACTTTGCAGCAATCTGTTCTCAATCGTGTTTGAATGGTGGAACTTGTACCAGACCAAACACTTGCTCATGTCCATCTGGATATACGGGGAACGGATGTCAGACACGTAAGTTTAGGCAATTAGCCAACATAGCAATGTATTGAAATCTACCTGTTTAAACATTATAGTGATATGATAATATCCATTATATTTACCGAGTTTCATATCAAATTGTTATCACTTTGCAGCAATCTGTTATCAATCATGTTTGAATGGTGGAACTTGTACCAGACCAAACACTTGCTCATGTCGATCTGGATATACGGGGAACCGATGTCAGACACGTAAGTTTAGGCAATTAGCCAACATAGCAATGTATTGACATCTACCTGTTTAAATATTATAGTTTGATCTCTCTTGGTAGACCTTTCTTTATGTTGGGTTAATCGTTCATGATGATCTTCTTCAGCTTTTGTTTCTTTATTATTCCTGCTTCCGTCAGTCTGTGTAGTTCTTCTTCTAGTTCTTTTTTCGTGGCTATTAGTATTCTTCTTGGTGAGTGAATAACTGGTCGTGCATCTTCCTTGACATTCAGGTTGCATTCTCTTTCAAATTCGCCGATACCGTTGAATACGTCTTGGTACTTCTTCATCCACTACGATACACTGTCACAATTCTCTTTATCTTCTGTCTCTATGGCTATGATATTCACTGTCTTTATTTCTATGAGGTTCAATTTCAAGGCTTAGTCTTTACCGATGATTAGCATGAGGTCTTTGGATACGACGATATATTCTGCTTGTATTTCTTCTTCTAAAGAGGAAAGATTGCAAAGTTGGCACGACCATTTTCAACAGCTTCTTGTTAATCCTCCGGTAGTAACTGGTGGAGAAGAGGAAATATCAAATGTTTTTGATCAACTGCCATTTCGAACTGATCCTTTTGATGCTGAGGAATACCAGAAAGTTAAACGTCTTTAAAAGAAGGGAAAAGTTTTGGCAAAGATGGAGTTCCTCCAGAAGTATTGAAACGGTGTGATATTGATCAGATAATTCTTGACTTCTGCAACGAGGCTCTCCTCGAAAACAAGAAACTAGAGCAGTGGTCTGTTTTAAATATCTTATACCTGTTCCAAAAAGTGGCGATCTTAGGAACACTGCAAACTACAGAGGCATCAGTTTGAGTTCCATAGTTGCAAAAACATATAATCGTATGTTGCTTTGGATAGCAAACTGAGACCAAACCAATGTGGCTTTAGAGAAAACAGATCCACAGAGAGCCATATTCTTGCACTCCTCAGAATAATTGAAGGGATAAATGGCAAAAACCTCTCAGCAATAATGACATTCATAGACTTCAAGAAAGCATTCGATACGATCCATAGAGGCAAGATGGTCAACATTTTGAAAGCATATGGAATCCCAAATATCATAGCCAATGCTTGAGGATACTTACCACAACACAAAGGCCAAAGTGACAACTCCTGATGGGGACACTGATGAATTTGATATATTGGCAGGCGTTGATACTCTTGCTCCGTATCTGTTCATAATAGTCCTAGGTTTTACAGTCAACCCCAGTCGCAGCCGCAGAGTGTGACCACTGATGGTATCGTAACAGATTTGGATTTTGCTAATGACATAGCACTAGTGTCGGACACAGCTGGCCAGGCGCAAAAACTCCATATGAACGCCAAGAAAACATGGTTTTTAACCAACAGGATCAGGTGACCATTAAAACTACCGATGAAACCAGTCTGGAATTAGTCAATGACCTTAAATATCTGGGATCCTGGACATCGAGCAGCTTGCAAGATATCAAAACAAGGAAGGCACTAGCATGGAAGGCGTGAAATACTCTCAACAAGATATGGAGATCATACCTACCAAGATCAACAAAAATTATTCCAAGCTACAGTGGAAAGCATTCTTCTCTACGCTTCAGAAACATGGACAGTAACAACTAAATTTTGAAAGCCATTGTATGGGTGTTACACCAGGCCTCTTAGATCAGCCCTTGATATAAGTTGGATGTCACACATCACAAACAAAGAACTCTATGGTGATCTTCCCAGAGTTAATGAAAAAATCAAGAAGAGGCGACTCTCTTATTCGTATTTCTGTGGTATTTATGCAGAATTGAATAACTATCGTGTATTTAATTTGTTCAAAATAAAAGAACAATTGTTCATCAGTCAACTAAATCTACCACTTCCATTTATGTATGTCCAGGGGAATATTTACCATGTTGTAGCCACCAAAAGGGACATATCCGATTTGGTGGTGACGGGAAAGGCCCACACGAGGGGCGCGTGGAGGTGTGTCATAACGGTCAATGGGGAACTGTGTGCAATCACGGTTGGGCAAATACGAATTCCGAAGTAGTATGTCGACAGCTTGGTTTCAGTGGAGATGGTGGTCAGACCATTTCATCGGTGGAGTTGGATTTTGGAAACCATGTTAGCTCTGGACAGATATGGATGGATAATGTGACATGTGTTGGTACTGAGAATAAGATCACCGATTGTCAGCATAATGACTGGGGTACTAGTGACTGTAGTTACAGTGATGACGTCGGAGTACAATGCCAACAAGGTAAGCCTGCAATTTATATAATTGTTCGATTACATTGTATCGGTGACCGGAGATTTTTTTATGTTGACTAAACAATTACGTGGGGGGGGGGGGGGGGGGGGGGGGGGAGGGGGGATTTCGCGACAAGGGGAAGCTCTTCCCCACCATACAGCTATCCATTATCGTGCCAGTACGATTGAAATGGATCATTAATGACGTAACGCACACAAACACATTGAAATTCATAACTTGGCGTAGCGCCTATTACACAACTAGTAACTTCCCCCCAAAACATATGCGTCACTCAAACACAATGCGAAAATGTCTGGATTCATAATATGACTGGAGCTTCTTTACTGCATAGTTTTTTCGTCTACGTGGGTTAAGCTCACCTTTTCCATTATTATTTGCAGAAAATACCGTATATTGTCAATGTGTTTGTTTTGTGCCGATGTATGATGCATGTTAATCCTTTGATTTTCATTTGTAGAGGAGGGAGATATACGACTTGATGCTGACATGTATCCTTATAATAACGGCAGAGTTCAAGTTTATCATAATCAGATGTGGCGTACGGTTTGTCATGATAACTGGGATAATACAGCCTCAGTGGTTGTGTGTCGTCTGCTTGGGTTTGGCCGTCCGGATACATTTGATTCGAGCCCAGGCGAAGGAACCGATCTTCTTAATTATGAAGTGAGCTGCATGGGAAATGAAAAATATTTCACTGATTGCATTAATTATGATACAGCACTTAACACGTGTCCAAATGGTTATGTTGTCAAACAGAGATGTGCATGGTTAAAAGGTAACTGAATTGAAACACTTCTCGAATTTTATAACCGTTAAAGGAAGGGTCCCGCAAGCACAACATTGAGCATTATTTGTTAGAAACATAATTATCGAGCCGAAGTTACGTAATTATATAGAACAAAACACCGTACTAGTCACAAAAATGAATAAAAACTGCCATCACTCAACATGCACTTTTTAAAATTCGCGGCGATTGAAAGTCCCGGTGTCGATGACGTCATGGGTATCGGTGCTCAAATTTGCGCATGTGTATTGTACAACTATGACATCATCGACACTGGGACTTTTGATCGCCGCGAATTTTTTAAAGGGCATGTTGAGAGATTGCTGTTTTTATTTGTTTTTGTCATAAGTGTGGTGTTTTCTTCTATATAATTACAAAAGTTGGGCTCGATAGTTATATTTCTAACATATAATGCACACTTTTATGCTTGCGGGACACCTCCTTTAAATCATTGACAACACTTAGCATTGAAAATAATGTACGAGGATATTTAATAAGTGATCAACACTGAACCCATTCCAATAAAATGTATTACTAACGCGTGCCCATAATGGGCCACATTTTTAAAGACAAAATGACCTACATATTGTACAAAATGACCTACCCTTTTAAACATACGTCGAGGTAAAGATGAGTGGTCACTTTACGACGTTCTATCTGTAACTGAGGACGAGACACGTTAATAATTTAAAACATCAGTATACTCTTTTAATACGGGATTGCCGATTTACAATGCACTAGCGAAACCTAGATTTGAATTAACAATACGTTGCGTCAAATAATTTAGATTGAGAAGAGCATTGAAATGAATTAAATATTTTACGTCAAAACAATATAGCCTTCATTCGAAATGGCAATGATGATACTTATTTTGGAAATCATTTTCTGCACAGAAACAACCGTAGCGGAGATATTTTCGACCTTCGGAAGTCATGCATTTGAAAATATTACACAAAATGCGGAACCAAATGAATCCACTGCGTTTGCAAATTGGACTGAACCAGGACCTTTTGAGAATGGCTTCGCAGTAATATCTAATTACCACCCAGGAACAAACTTTTCCATCGGTGAGACAATGGTGACGTATGAGATGACGGATCAGACTGGAAATTGTGATACAAAGTCATTTACAGTCACCATTCAAGGTAAGGTTTTGTCTCAATGGTCGTTTCGCCCTTGGCCTTGGCTCATGATGTTCTTCGGTTTTGCCGATATTAAGCGAAGCGACTTGAGCATAGGCATACGTCGCTTGCGAATCATACAGTGGGGATGTGGACGTAGTAAATGAACCATGCAAAGAAAGGCTTGCAGTTCGGGTAGTATAATTGAAATACCGACGCGGGTGTGCCGCTGGATGTTCGAACCCCTAACCAAAATTAACCGGAGTTTTGTCACGCGATTTTGACCGATATTTAGGTGTTTTCTGTCTAAAAACGGCCGATTGGACTTGGTTTTTGTTCGTGATTTTTGCGAAACGGAACCATGTTTAGAGATTTATAATAGCTACAAAAATATTATATGTTGAGGGATATTTTGCACAAAAACGATTAATTAGAGCGGCACACCCTCGTATATCTTATAATACGTCAACATTCGGCAGTTGATCAATATGACCTAGCATGCGTAGTATAGAAGTCTTCTATCTCAACTTATAGTTTCTTAAGTGTTAAGACTCAAGAGAATGGGAGGAAAAGTGCAACGTCAAGTTATAATGTAGCTCTACCGGCCATGCATCAGTTACGATCGTTTAGTTTGTCTGATTTCAATACGAACAGTGAACATTCAAGGGTGTAACGGTAACAATATTTTCATGGTATGGGATGGCGAGGTAGTATACATACTGTACGACAGCATCTTGCACGCGGTGCAAAGTGTTATCCTTTTCGTCGCGTTTGTGAGCTATAATAAAGTTGTACATAGGATTGCTGAAAAGAACATTTACCAGTTTAACGTCTCATTTCATTGCATTCAACTATTGTCAAGGCTAATTGCCGATATTGACATGTGATGATAACTACTTGTTCAGTCAGCTCATTGATATATTATTAAGATAACAAATCTTGTTGTGTATTGCTATGTAATTCTGATTGCACTTGAATTGCACGGAGCGCAACATGTCTTAATCCGGTTTGGTAACCTTGGCTAATAATCTTCACAATTCGGGAGTCTCTCGAACAATACTTTTCAGATATTTCGGTGCCTTTCTATCCAACAAACTTAGTTGAACAAAATATACGAGTACACGATGATTTGAGTATACAGTATGCACACATAGTAGTAGAGTAAAAAAGTAAAGACTCGCGCCGAGCAAAGCTCGCGCGCGGAGTGCCCATCTCTCTTTCATTAGCGTTTGGGCCAGACTCCCCCATGTGATATTTGGCTGTGGGGGCTCGCCACTCCTCCCGCACAGCGAGTCTGTTTTACTTCCCAACATGAATTAATGCCGGTACCCAATTATACACCTGGGTGCAGCGTGGCAAGTGCGGTAAAGTGCCTTGCCCAAGGACACAACACGCTGGCACCAACGGGGCTCGAACTCACAACCTTTGTATTGTGGAGCGAGGGTGAATCCGTTGGACCACGCGTGCCCGAGAGTAGTATATAGGCCTACATATGAACTTTGGGTGTGGTGGCAGTGGTGGTTATTGCGGAGATAAATGGTGGTGGTGGTGATGATGGTATCATTTCCCGGTGTCACTTTTCAAACGAGTACACATGGCACATCAATTTTAGTTCATCAAATGCAAAAATAGTTGTATAGGCCTCAAAGTGTACAAATATTATATCAATTCCTATTTTTCAGATAAGGAGAACCCTGTTTTTGGACCAAACTTTCCAAACGATACCAAACGAGAGATTGAATGTAATCAACGTTACATCAACGTTAACTGGAGCACACCAGAAGTTACTGACAACTCGGAAGACGTCACTTTATCGTCCAATTACAAGCCAGGAGATGCTTTATATGTTGGTGAAACTATTGTCACGTACAATGCAACAGATTCTTCTGGAAATAGTGTCAACAAGTCGTTCACCGTAACCGTGATGGGTAAATTGATTTTAATAATTCTTACAATAAGGCCGAAAAAAATTGTTATATTGTCCTCGACCGCCCGCTCGTCAGATTTAGGGCCGCTCCGATTTGTTTCCAGATTTTTTTCAGATTTTTTTTTTTCTTCTTTAGATTTAAATGGCATTGAATATTAAATAAAGTATTTATAACATATATGTGCGACTCTTAGAGTGATTTCAACTTCTTGTTGGCTGAACTTTGAGCTTTCGCTGGTAAAAGAAAATTTAAAAAAAAATCCGCCCGCCCCTCCTTTCTGAAAGTTGTGGAGGACAACATAACAATTAATTTTTTTCGGCCTAATCGGTCATTTCCTCTCGGACAAGTGGCATTTTGAGTGAATGGAGTGAAAATTTACATTTGACCCGTAGTGACCCCTATGTGACCTTTGACACTAACGTTATAATTGACTTTTGTTCTTGTGTTATCAATGCCCACAAGATCACGGATATTAGTCGAGGTCGCGTTGACTTTTGACTCACATTTTTCACCCCTAGTCACCCCTTCGTGATCTTTGACCCCAATTTCATGATTTACTTTTTTGGGCTTATCAATCCGCGCCAGATGAAATAAGTCTGGCTTAAATCGGAGCATATCTTAAATGTTACCCCTGTATCGGTCAATGAACCCTAGTGACCCCATTTGACATATCATTTTTAATCGCTGAATACCCTATATGTAAACGGATCCAAGGATTCATTTGACCAATTTTGGCAACTATCGGTTATTTGCTCTCGGACAAGTAGCATTTTGAGTGAATAGAGTGAAAATTTACATTTTGCCCCCAAGTGACACCAAATATTTTTTTGAATTTAAAAACCTAACTTTTAAATATGGGTACGGTCATAAGGACTATCTTGACCAATTCTGACGATTCTAGGTCATTTCACTAAATTGCAAGAGCGTTTTAAGTGAAAATCACGTTTTGACCACTAGTGACCCCTGTGTGACATTTGACCCCTTATACTTGACACTCTGAGTAGTGGTGGACATGAGGGTAATTATGACTAAATATGGTCAAAATCTGCAAAATGGTTACAGAGCTATTGGTCTCATGACACAAGAAAGACATTTTAACACTGTAGGTTTACCAAATCTGGCAATACCAGCGAAGACACGAGTATCGGCATTAAAATGTCAAGAGTGTTTTAAGTGAAAATCACATTTTGACCACAAGTGACTTTTTCTTGACCTTTGACCCCAAACTTATGATTGACCTTTTTTCTTGGCTTATCAATGCGCACAAGAAAAAAGTAATCCGGTCAAAATCAGAGCATGTCTTTATATTTATAACTGTATAGTTCAATGACCTCTAATGACCTCGTGTGACATGTCACTGTTAGTGGAGGAGCACCCTATATGAACATTGATACGAGGAATATTTTGACTAATTCTAACAATCATCAGTCATTTCCTCTCGGACAAGTAGTATTTTGAGTGAATAGAGTGAAAATTTACATTTTGACCCCTAGTGAACTTTTCATGACCTTTGCAAACTTATGATTTACTTTTTTTCTTGGCTTATCAATGCGCACAAGAAAAAAATATTCCAGTCAAAATCAGAGCATGTCTTCAATTTTACACCTTTATAGTTTGATGACCCTAGTGACCTCGTTTGACAAGTCACTTTTAGTGGAGAAGCACCCTATATAATCATGGATAGGAGGAATCTTTTTCTAATTCTGAATATCATAAGTCATTTTCTTTCGGACAAGTAGCATTCTGAGTGAATGGAGTCAACATTTACATTTTGACCTCTAGTGACCCCAAACATTTTTCGATTTAAAAACCGAACTATTATCTATACGTACGGTCATTTCACTAAATTGCAAGGGCGTTTTGACCCCCTAGTGACCCCTGTGTGACCTTTGACACTAACGTTTTAATTGAATTTTGTTCTTGTGCTTTCAATGCCCACAAGATGAAACAAGTCCGGTCAAAATCTGAGCATGTCTTATATTTACCCCTGTTTAGGTCAATGACCCCTAGTGACCCCATTTGACATGTCACTTTTAATCGCTGAACCTCTAATATTTTCATGGATCCAAGGAATCTTTTGACCAATTCTGATAATCATCGGTCATTTCCTCTCGGACAAGTAGCATTTTGAGTGAATGGAGTGAACATTTACGTTTTGACCCCTAGTGACCCAAAATATTTTTTGATTTTAGAAACCTATCTATTATAATATGCGTACGGTCAAAAGGAATATTTTGACAAATTCTGACGATCCTAGGTCATTTCACTAAATTGCAAGGGCGTTTTAAGTGAAAATCACATTTTGATCCCATAGTGACCCTTGTGTGACCTTTGACCCCTTATGCTTTACAACCTGAGTAGTGGTGCACACATGGGTACTTATGACTAAATATTGTCAAAATCGGCCAAATGATTACTGAGGTATAGGTCTCATGACAGAAGAAAGAAGAAACAGCACAAATACAGTCGTTCCTCGACTAATATAAGAAGAAAGAAAGAAACAGGTAGAATACAGTATATTAGTCGTTTCTCGACTAATATAAAGAAACACTCCCTCTTGGTGTCACAACAATAAACCGTACCGGAATAGGATCGTGTGGAGAGATTCGTCTATACCGTGAATGTGACTGGTAAGTCACGAATTTCCAACAAAGTGTTGTTATCTAACTCAATATCTCAAAATGGTGTTATGGTTTGGGGGTTTTGATTATGGTGGATGTGGCCATGGTCGAGGGGTGGTGGTGGTGGTGGCGGGGTTGATGTTGGTGTCGGTGATGCTGGTGGTTGTGGTGGTAGTTCTGGTGGAGATGGGGTGGCGATGGTTGAGGTGGTGGTGGTCGTGGTGGTATAATTTCCCTTGGTCATTTCTCAAAGGAGTACTGTACATTGCAACAGGCCATAACTACTTTCAGAGGTATCCATGTATAGAATCTATTAGTTCGTAGGAATTCAAAAATATGTTTGACATCTAATTTGAATGCTATAGCCTATGCTGCATCGTGGTTTTATTCAGCATTCATATGAAACAAGACTAGGCTCGCCTAGTAGAGCTGATCGGATATTTTCTGATCGGTTTATCCTTCATGTAATTCTGCACGGAATTAGCCTAGCACAAAATCTGAATTATAAAGGGTTCAACAAAAGAAAGTATAGCACGAGAAGAAAGGACCAATTTGGGTCTCTCTGTGTGTGTGTATAGCCAGTATTGACGGGGCTATCGATCGCACAGTGCAAATGCGCTGGGTCGTACGACATTGTGTGTGTTAACAATTGGTCCTTTTTTTTTCTCGTGCTGTGTATTGGAAATGAGACTTTTGAAAATAGGAATTTTTTCTTCAAATGGGGCTAATCATGGTTTATCTTTATTGTTAGGGGGGAAATTTGGTATCAAATTATGCCTAAAAGATTCATCTAAATGACTATTTAGCCTGTTTGGTCCACACACAAAAATGTTACTCAAAATGACATAAACAAAGTGGTATACTTTCTTTTGTTGAACCCTTTATTAGTACTCATTGGGCTAATTGGGCTAAATCATCCACAAAGGCAACACGGAACAAAACGGCGGTGAGTGACGGACGGACGAACGGACGGAGTGAGTGAGTGAGTGAGTCAGGGACATTTGCTCACATAGGCTGATCTTTCGACCAGCAATAATCAAAAAGCCGTTTTTGCCCAATCATTTCAATACTTTTTAATATTTTCATTGAATTTATTCAGAAATTGTAGCTGAACATGATAACGATAGACGATAACGATTGCGATTACGATTACGACTACGATTACGATAACTAACGATCATGATTATTGTAAAGATTAATGATGATACCTAATTATAAATTTAAAAGTAATATTTCATTGTGTCATGTGACGAATATTTTCAAATTAAGTATTTCCATTATAATGTTAAGCTAAACGTTATCAAATTCGCAGGAATCGTGTGAAATCGCATCCAAACGACCAATTTATATCAGTATATTTCAATAGAAAGTAATTATTACAATTTTTTCTTTCATTTATAATCTTCAATTTGCAAATAATCATACAGATGGCAACAAGTGCAGATCCTACCCTGTTAATGGTGCAGGTGCAGATATCGATGATGAGTGCAGTTCCAGTCCCTGTCAAAACGGAGGTTTATGTACAGATGGAATAAACGCATATACATGTCAATGCAGTCGTGGATACATAGGATACAATTGTGAAACTAGTAAGTTTTTCGATTTGTAACCGTTTATTCATATAATCAAACGCAAGATAATAAGCAACTCATTCAAACTCATTAAAACATTTAGTCACGCCTTTTTGATCAAGATTCTCAAAACGTCAATCCATTTAATCTTTTGTGCTCATTCAGAAAATCCTTGTCTATTGCCTCTCTTATGATGTCTATATGTGTTTGATATCTATGCCTAGGTGAAAGTAAATTAATACCCTCCACCCTCTTAAAGGTCAGCCAAAATGGTGGTTCAAGTTTGATTCATTCGATGGAGGATATTGTAAAAAAACAAAATACAAAAAGAATTACCCTTTAATATTGCACCGGAAACAACGTGTAGAGTTTCTAAGCATGCACACATGTTGTCGTATACACCTAGCACATAACGTCCCTGACCAGGTGCTTTGAGGTTAGCTAATTCGAAGTCTATAATCGGTACCAAAAATATGAGATAAACTTTAAATGAGCAAATTTCTTCTCCGCAGTTTGATACCTCATTCAACAAAATCGAATTGATACTTTTAAAATTTAAAGTTATGGCGATTTCAATGACCGCGCATAACAACAGCAAAGCTGCACTAGGTATTCATTGAATTGTGTGTGATTACTGTCATAACTGTCACACAAATCAATGATTTCCTATACCTAGTGCAACTTTGCTGTTGTTATGCGCGGTCATTGATGTTATATATTGATGATGGTAGGTTACTACCCTGTATACGTCATAGGTGTTACCCAGGCTCGCACAAAGAACCTCAATAGGTCGGTAGCGTAAGCATCCACTCATGACTTGTGCTTGTGCAGACCCATCGATCGAGACCCGGACCGATACCGAGTTAGGAGTAACACATTTTATGTAGTAACACGTCATCCGTGTACAGTTCACCCCACACTAGAAAAGAAACGCTGGCATTTATGATTGATTTTATGTATATCTTTTTCCCTGGACAATATGTAAAGAAATTCTTTTTGCATTATATTCTATAGGCCTAGCCAATAAAAATAAAATATACATGAATCAGCATTTTGGTTCACCTTTATGCCCTCGCAATTTTAATTACAGATACCGATACGTAGGAATAGGATAAAAGAGTAGAAATGTAAATGCCGAACTGGGTATAGGAGCTATAATTAAAGGAGAAGGTTTTGAAATAGATATTCTTAAACAGCTAAGAAAGTTTAAGCAATCTCATTGGTTCTCAGAGAAATCGGCGACATCTCTATGAGACAATAGAACACGGGGAGGTGGGCTTACGTTTTAACAGCGCGCCCGACCTTCACAATGCGTGGTTTGCTCCATAACGCGCACTTCTGCAGTGCGTCTTTAGCGCTTTTCCTGCGTTTATGCCGGCGCTGCGACGCTTACGCATGGTTTACTCATCGCATGTGATTGGATGGAATGTTTGTGGGCTATTCGATCCTAGCAGGGGTAAAAGTTGTCAAATGTGGGCAATAAAATGTACTTATTTCTTCGATAAATATCTAAAGTATGATTGTTTAAGAATGAGAATAAAGGTATTGTTTTTAGACCGTACCCGTGTTATATTGTCTGACATAAATGCGTTCGATAGTATTATTTTTTGCGTAGGTCCGCATTTATGTCAGACAATATAACACGGGTACGGTCTAAAAACAATACCTTTATTCTCTAAATAACAATTGCTAAAATTTGAAATAATTATGTTATAAACATTTTGAATTTGTTTGAATGTTTTAGAGGTCCGTCCTGATTTTCTGTAATTATAATTTTAGTGCTTTAAGTTATTATAACACTCGTTTCGCCATTTTTCTGTGTTTATGTAGGCTATTCCTGTAGGCTACTCCTGTAATATCGTATCGATTGTAATAATATCACGTAACTCTTAAAGGCTAATAGATTTTCTACAACATGTACAAAGCGACGAACCTCTTGCTATATACATTATTCGTAATATCTCTTAACATTTGTTTTATACGTTTTCACTTACATTTTACTTAATAACCGTTTCTTATCGTTGACTCAATAGATATACTGGCAGCAATTATTGATATCAAACTGGCATCTTTTGATGATTCGGTAAGATTCTTATACTTTATCTTATTTTAAGTTCAATTTGACTAGCACAAAATCTGAATATACTTGAACACACATTGAACCTTTTCATCAAATTCGTTGTATTTATCTACGTAGGATGTCGGGAATGCCTTGAATGACTGGGATGCGTTTGCTTTGACTCTTGTGCCGGGCAAGAGGATAGAGACCGACTATTTTGGTGAGTAGTATACCCCTATTCCACAGCAAGTTACATTTACCCTTGAACAAATACGCAAGTTCCTTTGACATGTTTCGTGTAGGCCTACATTATTAAAGTTTCACATTTAAATCCTACCTTTTAAAAACATCTCCAATATCTTGCCATAACTGTTTTCGTTGGCCATGTAGCGTTATTTATTACACATACTGCAACAGGGATTAGAGCTTGTATTACACGACCCGGAAGCGATTTTTTTTTCGTACATGAGTATTAGTGAAATCAGTTGATTTGTTCAAAAATCATTTTATTCATTGAATTTTGCTTTATTCCGTATTAAAACGGAATAAAGTGAATTAAACTCAAATCATGTACGAAAAAACCCATTGCGACCCGGAAGTAATTCCCTAAACAAGTAATACCGTATAAAAGACATTCTTATACGCAAGCATAACAGTTTCATGCTCACTTGAGAGCGTTTCATGAGAGTGTGTTTTGATTGTGACGTCATGATGAAATCAACTTGTCGTTACGGAGTTGAAACCCCCAATCTTGCCTTTTTTGAGAGTAAATCTGTTCCACCATCGAATCCAGATCATTTCAACGACCTTGTATCCTTGTACATATTAAATTACAACCTAAACTGATCGTAACTTCCAAAATGAGTATTAGAATCGAACGGGAAAAAAATCATTAAACAGAGATATTATTCAAATGCCGAGACGAGGGCAATTCGCCATAATTGTAAAGTGTTTAGTTTTGTTAATTTATGAGTTTATGTACAAACGAAATGTCTTTTCGTCAACTTCTTTCTGTGTTTTGTTTTAAGTTTTGAAATCATTTAGCCTGTCTGCTGCCAATGAAACACGGGAGCTTTCTGTTAAAGTCAACGATTCGATCACAGCTGTCGGTGTACCAGAAAACATATCTGACTATGGTGAGTGGCAAAGTAAACAAGACAGGAATTAACATGGGATGGTGGATGTGGAAACCCCAGTCGGTGGAGATCATGCTTTCTACGATCAACTGGTTGCTTTGAGGATTGATATTTTAGATATTCATCTCCAATGCTGGATCGGTTATGATTGCTTCTCACCGACTGGCAGAAGCAACCACCCAACTATACTTGCTTTAATTCGCCTCTGATTTCGAACACGAATTCAAAATAATTGTCGTTACCCCCAAACCTTGATTGAACCGAATGGGGTCGTCGAGCATTATTTCAATTACGCACACTGGAGTTAGTGAATACTATACCAGTACATTGTCATGATTGTATCTAATGTTGTCTAACGGATTCATACTAAGTACTGTATTTACTTCAATAGAATGGGGTTTTTCATTACGTAAGCAATAGTATCAAAGACGGTGGTATACCTCTTTTTCAACAGGTTCATCTTTGACAGTGGGCATTTTGCACACGGCACACGAACGCATAGACCTGTTGCCATCGAATGTGATCAATCTTATCCCGGATGTTGTCAGTTCGTATGAATTTGGAAGCAAAATAGTCGGTGTGAATCTGATCAACAAAACCGGCCAATTGGTAGCTCTTCGCAAAGGGGAACGTATAAGTATAACCTTTGACCTGATAACTCAGGTAGGTGAAATCGTATGATATCTGGAACTTTGTGTGAAAATGTGATATTATTGGATTATTATCAGTATTGCAATACATGCGATGCAGCCTACTTGACAAATACCAAGAAATGATCTCCCACGACCCACCATAATATGGGGACATTAATTTGTTATACGTTATAAACAAACAAGATATTTTGGTGACATTTCATGCAGCTCTATGAAACTATCCTTAGGAAGCCTAACCAAAAACTCGATATTTCTAAATATCTGATAATCATTAGTCTGTTAATTCTCTATGTTAGATCGCTGACGAATCGGGTGCGACAAATAGGACTCCTGTGTGCTACTATTACCACCTTGCTACTGATGGGTAAGCATTGATATTGTTCCAAACACTACTTTCTACTGTTTAATACAGGTGGTTTCGGAGTTTCAGTACCCGAAACCGAAAGATGTACCGTTTCAGACCCACAATGCAATGAGCGTAGCAATGCAGAAAAAAGCGATGAATTAACATTGGACCCGTAACCATTGCATAACGCTCTTCGCTTTGTGTGATTGACCACGCGGCAGGCGTCTGCAGACGACATTCCAAAATGTCACAAAATGTTTCAAAAATGTCACAATTGTTGAATTTCATCACCATATTTGGAATCAACATGTAAAATACATTGAATTAAGTACAAATATGTCTAGTATTGGTTCAGTAAATCTTGAGATAGACTTTGAAAGATGGGAAAGGTTTCTAAAAGAAATCTGTGTTTTTTTCGTGGAAAGTGTTAACATTCGATCTCCAAACTCATGCTTACTACCACGGCATTGCTTTGAACACCAGACTCGTTTTGCTTCTCACGAAAATGAGTTGCGTGATTTAAACAAATATTTCCCCCAAAAGAACAACAAACCTTGGAAAGTCAAAAATTGTTAAATTGTTGCTTAATCTCGTAAGGGACTAGTCGGACAAGGGTTGCGTCTCGGATTTAACAATGAGTCTCATGCAGTCTGTTCATTTAATCACATTACTAGCTTTTCCCCGGCCCATCAGAACAGCATAAATGTTCATCGAGTGATTTCATGTTTTCTTTGACTTTTCACATGGTTAAGGTACTGGTCCGACAAAGGTTGCGTCAGCTACATCAATGATTCACACGCAATCTGCTCTTGTGATCACATGACCAGCTTTGCCGTTCTTATGCAGGTTACGGACGTAAGTACACGCCTGATAATAATTGGCCAAAGGTTTAAACGTATTTATCGTAAAATAAGCATTTTATAACGAAAACGTATACATGTACTCTGTGTCAACTCAAGTTGGGAATTAACGTCAGCGCGTCAGTGTCAGTACTTCCTGCGACATTCCTCTTTGATCATTCAAACGTCTCCGCATTGGAGTTACGTGAGCGATATGTATTTACTTGAGTACGCACTTGTTTCACGAATACATACTCAAATTTGGTGCCTAAATTGATGACAAAAATTACTTCACAGGTCCAGATTCCACAGAAGCATAAGGACGCTCTACAATATTTGACTATCATTGGAATAACTCTCTCGAGTGTGTGTCTAATCCTCACGTTAGGACTGTACGCATTCTTAAGGTAAGGATTCAGTAGTATTTTATTTGAAATGTAACAGTATTCTCATATGAGTAAAATATGTTTAGAAAATCCATGATATCTGCAAATTTTACCTTGATTCATCTAATATGCCACAGTGTGGTCAATGTTTAAAAATAGACTGCGCAGTTATACCAAGTACATTCAAGCGTAACGACACTATTCAAGCAAGATTTATCTAGTCTAGGATATTTTGATGCTGCATTATGCAGTTAGTTGCGCCGTAACAAAATAACCTGTTTGAATTTTGTTTTACAGACTCTACAAAAAAGCCCGCATCGTTATTCATGCCAACCTTGCTTTGAGCCTGCTCATCGCACAACTCATCTTTGTATCTGGCATTGATACAAAACCAAAGGTAATCGATATTGTCTTATCTTGTCTTATCTTGTCTGATCTTGTCTTATATTGTCATATCTTGTCTTGTTTGTCTTGCCTTGCCTTATCTTGTTTTGGCTCGTCCTTTCTTGCCTTGTCCCGGTTTTTTTCTTGTGGTTGATTTAATTAGCGACTTGCGCGGAAACTTTTGAGAAGAAGTTTTTCCCTAACCATGCTTCACTGGATTGATAAAACACTGGATAGAAACTCTTACAATTTCAGAAAGATTCGAAAATTTGTTACAAGATTCAATCCATCACCATGCTTTGTATTAAATTATATATTTCCCCCAGAATGCTTGCGTTGCGGTGACGGTACTCTTGCATTACTTCTACTTGACGGTGTTCATGTGGATGTTAATGGAGGGACTATTTCTGTTTACAAAGATGAATCCTACATTAAGAGCTCCGAAGCCGGCGGTGTTGATGGGAATAGCATGGGGTAAGAGATTGTTTTATTCTTTATTTCACAGAAAATTGAAAATCATGTGTGATAAAAACACGATCATTTTAGTCGTCAACTATCCGTAGCAATATCATCTACATTGTATCATATTAGGCCCTTCACAATGAATTCATAGTTTCCTGATGCAGTTTAAAAGATTAAGGGGGCTGTGGACTCTCAGGTACAGTCTCCGTAAAACTGCCGTAACTTCTTCAATATTCATTTAATCTTTATAAACGCATACAGTTTTTTGCAGGAAAGGGTTCAGTGAATCCAACCATGATAATGAAATTGACCATTTTGGAAAAAATTATAAAAAACACGTTTTTTGACCCATTTTAGGTTTGGAAAAGATAACTCAAAATATATTTTGTTAAATGTTGTCATACTAGTTTTATGTTAATCCTGATAACATTCCCCAGGAGCGTTTTTTTTAAATTTTTAATATCTTATTTATTTTTTGAGTTCCAAAAAGTGAGTCAAAAGGGCCAAAAATGTGATTTTTTGGCACTTTTTGGTCTATAACTCAAAAAATAAATAAGATATTAAAATAAAAAAACGCTCCTGGGGAATGTTATCAGGATTAACATAAAACTAGTATATATGACAAAATTTAACAAAATATATTTTGAGTTATCTTTTCCAAACCTAAAATGGGTCAAAAAACATGTTTTTTATAATTTTTTCCAAAATGGTCAATTTCATTATCATGGTTGGATTCATTGAACCCTTTTATGCAAAAAACTGTATACGTTTATAAGATTAAATGAATAATATTGAAGAAGTGACGGCAGTTTTACGGAGGCTACCTGAGGAAGAGTCCACACCCCCTTAAGGGGCGGTCACTTTTCATTATTCATTATCATTATCGATATAATACCATGCGTAAAATTGTGTTGGCACCCACACACATGACACAGAAACAATCAATCTCTCTTCTGCTTCTAGAAAAGAATAAATATATGCAATTACAAATGCTACATGTAGCAGCAGATATGTTTTCCATCTGTTAATATAAACTGCTCACAAAAAATATCGAAACACTTAGAAATGATCCAATATATAACGGCTCGAAAGGGTATGCATTAATCGAAGCAAATTACCAAGTGCATAATTTTGTTCTGCGTATTTTGATACCTCGATCGTTGAGATACGATGTTGCGGAGCGGAGTTATTGTCATTTCAATGGTCGTGGGTCCAGTTTTAAAAGTGACAATCATCCTATAGAAAGAGATTTGCATTACTGTTTAGAATGATCAGATTCGTGATTTTCAATAGGGATGAGTGTCACTTTTGATCAGTTTTCAGTCAAATTATAATTCGATGTTTAAATGTTCTTTAAGATTCATATACAGAATGCATTGTTCTTGATATATATTTCGTAGGTGTACCGCTACCCATTACCATATTAACCGTCTCTATTCGAAGTCGTCAGTTTGGAAGCAATGGAATGTAAGTATAATATTATTTTTATCGATAATTTGAATAGACCCATGTCACAAGAGAATTCCTAACGCCAATAAGACAAACACAAGATAATTAATTTGAGGTACTGGCTGAGACCATATTGGAATAGTTTTATTTTAGAACATACACAATTTATATGGGTTACGACGACGACGACAGAACTCATCACATTTCACCATGACTTTTATAACTTTTATTTAGACATTAATTTACATACATTTACCGACTGAATCTGATGGACTGGGCAGACAAGCGCCGGGCAACCGAAAGAAAGCGCGAAAGATGAGAGAGCGTGTGATTGACTGGTGTCACATAACCAGTTGACTACACCTCGGCACAATAGCCACGCATGGGACAACAACAACCGCTTTTGGCGATGGTCGATAGACGGGTTAATTTAAATATAATACTCTCAATTCACCGCCCCCCCCCCCCCCCCCCCCCCTTCAAAAAAGAAAGCGTGACCAACCAAAAAACAGGGTGTCACGAAAGGCAAAGTGTGTATTCTCCACACAAGCTGTCTAATGCATACTTAATTGAGGCTTGGAATAGGAGCGTTTGAACTAGCGCGAGAAGTGAAAATGATTGCGAGGGTCTTTGATAAATTCACTAGATCAGGTGATACGGCGACTATAACACAGAGTAGAAAACGAGATAATGGACGTTGAAAGGTATTTCAACAAAGCCACACATTAATCATTGTAATGACCTTCACGTAACCAGTTCCACTATGAATTATTGATTGCTGTAGCGATTATTGTAAATCGATTAATACGATGCGCTTGTCATTTCAGATGCTGGCTACCAATGACTCATGGCATTGTCTACGCCTTTGTCGCCCCAGTTCTCTTGATATTTGCGGTAGGTAGTACCATCAGTTTCTGTTGCTCATTTTTTACACTGACAATTTAAAGAGCGTTCAATTTACCATTAGGGCCCAGAGAAATTACAATATAACAGCAAAGGGTATTTTTCCCGTTTTTGCCATGGTAACGAACACATCCAGTCATTTGCATTTTTGCCATGGTAACGAATAACTAGAAGTGAGTGCAATGACGACGTAGGAGGGGGTATTAAAAAGGCAAAATAAACAATTTATTTAAAAAAAAGGGGGAGAGGTCCGACGCTCAGATTGCTACTTCTTCAGCAATTTAATATCAAATGTTTAGTAATGACATGTAAATTTTGTCTTTCTGGACATACATTGCGTTATATGTTTTCCTTCAATCCATAAAGTAGCTTTAGATCGGCAAGTTGAGTCACACACCCCTGGTTCTAGGCTATTATCTTATTTGAGCAATAGGGGCCCAGTACGGGGTAGCACACCATGCACTTGTCACACAATTCGACATTTATCAGTGTTTGACGTTTAACATTGTCTATAAATATGTGACTTGTCATGGGAAACTTGTTAATGATAATAATATTTTATGGGAAACTTTTTTAAATTCCGTTGCAGCTCAACTTAGTTATCTTAGTCGCAACATTGAGGACATTTCTGGCTCTCAAAACCAATCAGGACAAATCTGGCATGCAGCGATTTAGGTAAGCTTTATTCTGTGATGTGAAACCGAACAATTGCGATTATGCATTTTGCTGTCGATGAAACTGACTGTACCCGGTAATACAAGGTATAATACATGTACTACCTGGAGAAATAGATACGCTACCCTAAATAGCATATAAAACGCAATTTATCTTACAATATCATAAACAACAAGTCCCATATTATTTGGGTAGGGAACATTTGTTTTATAGAAATTGAAAGATCATACGAAATTGTTCATCTGAGGATATGGTTTTCCAGAAATGGTATTATTCCTCGGCAAAAATCTTACCCGGGGACCCCCGTTTACTGTATACACGCTAGGTGCTTTTTTAACTTAGCTATAACGGGACTAATTGTATCGAAGCGTCAGATTTGCATTTATTATAGGCGTATGGTTCAAATGTCCATTCTTAATTAATCACTGGCGACTCCCTGGTAATCAGTTCAACACTTTCCACGCGGCTATTATTTTGTTTTACCATATACAAAACATTTTTTTTCAGAAACCTTTCGCAAGGTCTATATTTAAAGAATTACTGAATCAAAACTAGGCATGTTTGTACTTATTTCAATGCATTTTACATGGTGATTCCAAATACCGTATATAACCAGCATTTGGCACGTTTTTATCTGGTTTTTATCTCTGATATACAGGGCGCCATCTCGCGATCAAAACGTCTTTTAAAAGTTTAATCTTAAAGGCACTTCCGAATCTCAAATGTTTGCCCCGGGCAAAAGTCACATGACTCGCTACTGTCATACCCGAGATCCGCGTACACGTGTGATAAAACCCATGATGCAATACTAGAGTGGATACTAGAGTGGCTATCAAATGTGAACGAAATCCGTGTCTAGAAATGTTTCTAACAGTCATTCTATTTATTTCAATGAAACCAGAGTTACAATCTGAAGCAACATCAAATCAATTTTTAAGCGAGAACCCTATGTTAAAAACATACAAAACTATAAATTTTAAAAGCATTATTAACTTCCAATTTATGGTATAGTAATCGTGTTCACAAACGATATTTGAATCTATTTATGTTGTAACAACAGTACAGTGCGCCGTTGGCTCAGTCGGTAGAGCATTGGGTTAATGATCGAAAGGCCGGTGGTTCGAATCCCACCCAGAATGTTTTTTTGTCTTCGTTAGTATCATATTAAATTTAGTAATTTTATGTTGGGTTTGTTTATCGTTCCCCATAATATTTGTGAATCCACGGACAAGATACTTTTAATTTGAATGATTGTCTAAATTCAATAATTTGAATGCAGTTTAACTTTTACTTGTTCATGGTCAGCGTTGCGTAAATTGAATTATTGAGACCCTATAGCCCCATTGTTACACAAATAATCTGGGAAAGGCCAATTGTGCCATTATGAAAAGAGTCGATCGTTTCGTCATTTAATCGATATTCTGATTTCCCATGTTTAGGCGTAGGCCTATATGATTGTACGGTCATGTGCATATACCAACATATTATCTGTTTGTCATGTTTGTAGCTTCGTTGAAATAGACCCAGTCAGATGCTAGGGTGGGTTGGGGTACCGCGCCATTTTGCGATATTTTGCGAAAATGATCGTGGTTATCACGTGATACGTATCGTTGAATAATTTACACTGTTTTAACGAAATGCACTGTGGGATAAAATCAAAGAGGTCGCAAACCCGGTCGCAAACTTGCTTTTAATTGAACCTAGCTACAGCAAGCTAAAGTGACATCTCTGAATGTATAAATAAAGTGTGCAAAAGAGATATTGTTGGGCACACTGGTAAAATGGTTTTACAACAAGTTTTGCTATCATTAATCAAATTGAACTCAAGTTAAATCACTTATTTATCGAGCAATAATATATAATTGTTTACGCATTTTAATTGTTTAGATACAAAGTTAAATAAATCAAGGAGACATTTATGATAGATAAATAAATTAAAAAAAACTATAAACGCATGGGCGGCCTTTATAATTGATAAAAATTGACATAACAATGATGTTACATTAATCCACCATCAAGTTTAAAAAATAGAAAAATAAAAGGATAACAAGGAATATTCGAAAATCGAACCCGTGATTTCCGATTGCCAACGACATGGCCAACCTATGCACGCCACAGAGATCCACGACTATAATTGTGATAGTTTAATTATTTAACCATATCCATTTATTTATAACGAACGGATTTTTATTGTGCCATTTTTGCCAAATGTGTGTGTTTCTCTCGCACAAAATGTGTTTGTAAAGTGATTATACTCCTTATTTTTAAAAGAACGGTACATTTTTGCGACATTTTCGAGAGAAAAAAATGGCGTAATTTATACGGTCAACGCCAGCAATGGTGTCCGTATGGGCAAGCATACAGATGATGCCGGCAGGCTAAGCAAATCCAGCATATAAAACAAAAGTGCTCCTAATGGGGCTCGAACCCACAACCTTTCGCGCCCAATGTCGACGTTCTATCCACTACACTAACCGTGCTAATTAAGAAAAATCTTTGCAAATAATGTATTTATATCATGGGTCATGGTTAATGCACTGTGTTAAATTCTACATTCCCGGCCGCCACTCTGTTCAAAGGCACAAACAAGTGGACTTGTTTTATGCTTTTTTTGCAATTCTGAGGTGTGTGGATCGTGTTTTTTAAAATTAAATTGGTTAGATATACGTCCATTTTAGAACATCTGAAATTTAAAGTGCACCCACACACCCGGGAAAGTATGATGCCAAGGGCATATATTTTGCACGTAAATCCAATACGAAGGTTCATAAAATCGACCAAAATATGACGTCATGACCAATGCTTCGGGACAAAATGGCGCGCCCCCCCCCCCCCCCCCTAGTCAGATGCCAACGGTTGAGTGAGTCTATTGTATACGACGCAATTTTGTTTTCCCTTGAAAAGAGGATGTCGATCTTGTGCAATTCAATATGCCAAAATGTCAGCCTTATACAATGCCAACATCAAGGCATTTAAATGTGGTTCAACGCCATGTGACTAGGGGATTTTTACTAAGGGGAGCAATAAAATATTAATCCATTATTTTGATATGTTTAAGTCATGTTTGCAGGGACGCTTCTTCTTGAAAATGCCATTTTCTGAAGAAGATGCTTTTGTCATTACTGAAAAAATAAGGTATATTTCCTGTGGCCCTGACCCCTGTCTCATTAAAAGCTTTAAATTAATGACCTTTTATGATCATCGATGTATTGCTCTTTACATTGAATCCAAAACTATAGCTTGCAGCGACACCGTTTTCACATTTAAAATACAATTTAGAAACTGGGTTCAATTTGGCTAAAATGTCGTCGAATACTTAATAGTTTACCACTAGTTCATTATGTAGAGAACACATAAACACGTCATTGAGTAGTTATAGCCGAGCGGTTACGACTATGGACTAGTAATCTAATGGATTCTCCCCTCCTCGGTTCGAATCCTGATGAATACCTTTTGTTAGAAAAACGGTTAAGTCTCTGTGGGTTGGAAAATGGCGTATATTTTTACTCTAGGTGAATAAAAGACGTGGACTGACCCCTGTCCAAAAATGTATTACAAATAAACATATTTTTGATTAAGTGTATTACGTTAGGAACATTTCTTGTGCACAAACAGTCAGTACGCAGGTATCGTTTTTAATGAGTGACCTCGCCGATTTCTAACCCACGCAAAGATCGATTTCAGGATGTCAACCTTGCGCTAAAACATTAAGGGACGTTTGTTTTCCCTGAATTAATTGAGGTAGGATTAGCTGGCAGCCATGATGGCGAAGTAGGTGGATTGTTCGTAATTTTCTCTATAATATGATGCCAAATCTGACACAATTGGTCCACAAACAGTGATTTTATCGCTAATTTTAGAATTTAACAACTTTCGTGACTTTGCTTCTTGTATCTATTCACTTGACCGGACTAAAATGCGTACGATATTTTAAGAGCAATTTCCGTACTAACGGAATCTTAAGCTTTAATTTCATATCAAAAACATTGATGCCCGACTTCTTTTTTGATAAGAAAAACCGAGTTTGATTTTCACCGATTTTCGGTCAGAAAACGAAACTTTACGATCCCCCGTTAGGCCTCGCCAACTTGATTTTTAGCCTCCCGTAACACGCCCGCGTTTCATTTTCATGCCCGCGCTTGAATTCATTATTGACATTTTGGAAAAAAAATACCGTTTTTCCAATGAAAACGTCCGAATTCATGCATTTTGTGGGATGAAATTGTGAAATGTTTATTCATTTTGACCAGAATAGCCTTTCTGTAAAAAAATAATATGACATTGTATAGCGCAGAAGGATCGATTTCGAACCCCGGACCTCTCGCTCCCAGAGCGAGCTCTCTACCATCTGAGCTATCTAGCAAATCTGAATATAATTGTGAGATTTAAACACTTGATCAACAACCCGTCGACGCTACAAAATGAATTTAGATCGAGACAAGATTCGAGGAGCTATTTTATAAGCATTCACTTGACCGGACTAAATAATTTTATAAAATTGTAAGCATGTTTCTAGTTACAAAAGACTATGAATATTATGATACGATGGATAAAATTGATGCCTAATTCTTCAGAAGCGACTTTTTTACCATGAATTTGGCTTTAGTTTCTTCAAGTTTTTCTTGAATTCGGGTTTGTCGGATTGCAATAATTTGCACCGAAAATACAACATGTCATGAAGTTCACAGAAAATATTAGATAATATTATTTGCATAATATGCCTTTTTACTATACAATTTCATGGCCAATGTGTTTGAAACGTGTGATTATAATCATGAAAAGAGCTCATTTACATCGTGCTATTACGAGGTCAACTATGACTGCGAAGCGGTTTCGCTACGGGTGAGTACTTCCGGGTCGCTTTGCTGGGTTAGAAAAGGAACGACTTTTCGCGTGCTTGCGAATTGACTGCAAAGTTTTTGCTACGACGTCTAAAAATCATCAAAATTATGATATTTACGATCGCATTGAAAATTCATCTTTATCGACTCCAAAAAAGTAACAAAAATCATGTTTTTTGTAAAATCAGAAATAATGTCCTAAATAAATAGGACTTCCCCTTCAAAATGAGCCTAAGATGATCACAATTGATGGAGGCAATCCGTCACAACCGCGAGTTGTAAATGACCCAATTTATATTTGTTTTCTTGAAATCTCGCTTTACTGGCGGGCCTGGGGCGAACAAAATAGACGGTATTTTCATGCCTTGACTTCTGACTACAAACAGATCAGATGGGAAATAAGAATCGATTAAACGACGACTGACTTCTTTCAATAACAATTGGCCTGATAGATTATTGCGTGAATAACCATGGTGTAACAATGGGCGGGGTATTGCAATAATTCAATAAACGCAACGCTAAGCATGTATTAAACCTATACATGTATATGTACATGTACATGCACCCCCATGAAGTGATAGTACATTAGTACATTCAAATTAAAACCTCATTGAATCTGTAAGAATATCATTCTATTAAATAAAATGAAAAGTATCTGGAATCAAAATAATATTATGATTGAACGATATTAAAATAATCTCTACATTTACTAAAATAATAGTAACGGGAAAAACAAAAGATTCTCTGTGGGATTCGAACCCACGGTCTTCAGATTATAAATCTGACGCTCTACCGATTACGCTATCGGAGCACTGAATGACAATAGTTGAACAGACATAAATTCAAATGATAGTTAAACACTATCCTATAAATAGGAAGTTAAAATGCTTTATATTTATATTTTTGTATGTATTTAACATAGGGTTCTCGCCCAATAAATGATTTAATGTTGTTTCAGATTATAATCGTGGTTTCATTCAAATGAATAGAATGACTTTTCGAAACATTTCTAGACATGAATTTTGTTCGTACATTTTGCTGTTTGTAGCCAATCTTTCGGTACGCGAGCTATCAACATTACATCATGGGGTTTATATGATGTATACGCGGATCTCGGGTATGTAGCGAGTAATGCGACTTTTGCCCGGGGCAAACATTTGAGATTCGGAAGTGCCTTTAAGATTAAACTTTTAAAAGACGTTTTGATCGCGAGATGGCGCCCTGTATATCAGAGATAAAAACCAGATAAAAACGTGCCAAATGCTGGTTATATACGGTATGGTAATGGAATCCAACAATTTTATACATTTTGTGAAATTTTGGAATGTTGTTTGCAGACGCCTGCCGCAAATACTTGACTTAGTTCACGAGGCATAAGCTGATTTTTGTCCCTCACGATGGTCGAGAAACGAAACAATTGTTTGTAATTACTTTTATTGCTACATGTATGTCGTGATTTTTCTCACATCCAGCTTGCACAACAACCCTCTATAACTGAATCCTTGGGCCCAATGTGGTATATTAATGTTTATATTCATGATATTGTGCTTACGTCATTTTTTCCTTTAGGGCTAGCTTTCGGGCCCTCGTAATACTAGAGCCTCTGTTGGGGACGACTTGGATCTTTGGAATCGTCCAGTTTGATCAAGCATCCGCCATTTTCTTTTCCTACTTATTCGTTATTTTGAACACAAGTCAGGTATGGAACTATAAAATACATTTTATTATCATTTTTTAATTTGACTTTGCGTTTTTAAATTCTTAGATAAATTTGTCATTGGATAGAAGCGTATAAGCACGGTATTTTTACTAATTCTATACATAGGCCTATATGAGCGTCATGAAGCAATTGCGACCGACAGTGGCGTAACTAGACTTTTTCATTTGGGGGGGGGGGGGCAAGAAGGGGCAGTGACTTGAAATGGGGGGGCTCCAAAAGATTTTTTGAGTAAAGAGATGCGCGCGTAGCGCGCGAAAATGTTCGACTTTACAGCTATTTTTGGACGATTGAGCTACATTTTGGCTCTAAACAAGCTTGTACCAAAGAATATTTCATTTTGGAAGACATATGCGCGCGTAGCGCGCGAAAATTTATCATATGTGTACTTTTGACCATCATAATTCCATGATTCCCTTCGTCAAATGAACCGACAGTGCCAATCTCAACCGACACGATGTCAATATTGGGGGGTTTGGTGTGTACTTTGTTTGTAAATTTCATTTACAGCCGTACTTGATTTCATTTGGGGGGGGGGCAAGCGGGAGGGGGGGCTCCCGCCCCCCCCCCCCCCCCCCCCCCCCCCCCCCCCCCCCCCCCCCCCGCTGGTTACGCCACTGGCGACCGAACGCTTTCAAAATATGGCAGCGCGTCATGATTGATCCATAGTAAAATTGTCACGCCAATGCATGCATTGTTCGCGCAGTTCATGCATCTGGACTATGATATGGATCTCCGTGAACAACAACAATACACGCCCAAAGAAAAATAGCTTGAACTTCGTCCATAGCATTATGTTTATAGCATTATGACAAATGTTGCTGGTATATCTCAGTGAGGTATTATGTGTTAGGGCGGTACGTGACAATAGTCTGGCTGTTAGTGATGACGCAATATTCTATCTACCGCATTAAGATTGCGTTTGTAACTCCAATTTGATTTTGCTACGGGATTAAAGCGGAATATCGATCCTGGCGCAGATAATCCACACGTCTGCGCGTATGAGTAAATTGCGTGTTGACGTCATCACCTAACTTGTGTTGGCACAGAATGTGCCTGAGATTGCATGTAATGGGATGGCCATGTGGTCTCTTCATTGCGGGTGTATTTCCCAGCAAGGATAGTAGAATATTGATTACATACTCTTTTATTCAATAATCATCATGTTATTATCATCAATATGATTCTCTTATAGGGTGTATTCATCTTCATTTTCCAGTGTCTTATGGACGATGCGGTAAGTCAGTATACTCATATTAATTAGTATAGCTACGGCTCGGGTGGCAACAGCATTGACGCATGTCATTGTTCGTGACGCAGAACGCCCGCCGGTTCATAAAATGTAGGCATAAGCAGTGCCACAGGTCTTCCACGCACGGTAGCAAAGCGTTGTGAAATTGAGATAAGAACATGCTGCTATTAAAACCAGCTTACCAAGAGATGTAATGCGTTACGACACATGCAATCATTTATAATTTAGTTTTAGAATGGTCGTATATCGAAACTAAAATGGACATTTATAAGTTTGTCACGTCCAAATATAGTATGCTCGAATTTGCATCATATCTATATATGTATGATATATGGGCACGCGTGGTCCAACGGATTCACTCTCGCTCCACAATACAAAGGTTGTGGGTTCGAGCCCCGTTGGTGCCACCGTGTTGTGTCCTTGGGCAAGGCACTTTACCGCACTTGCCACGCTTCACCCAGGTGTATAATTGGGTACCGGCATTAATTCATGTTGGGAAGTAAAACAGACTCGCTGTGCGGGAGGAGTGGCGAACCCCCCACAGCCAAAAAGTACATGGGGGAGTCTGGCCCAAACGCTAATGAAAGAGAGATGGGCACTCCGCGCGCGAGCTTAAGAAGCTCGGCGCGAGTCTTTACTTTTTTACTTATGTATGATATTGCGTTCAAAATCATGTCTCGTTGGTGAAAAGATTAGATTCTATGTCAGCGTAGATGCATCGCAAATCTACGTTTTCCTGTCAGAAAACTTGTACGTACGCAATCGTAGATTGTTGAAACATGATTTGTAGAATAGATCCAACAATTAAGGTCATCCACACAATAATGTTTTTCAAACACATTGATTTTCCTAGGTCTCCAAGGCTTTACGAAAGCGGTTCAACATACGAGTCGGAGACATGTCATCGGCTACCGACTCAACTGAGATGTCGGCCAATCCACGAACAGCAGGTCAGTGAAAAGAAAAGATTAGGCCTACAGAAGATTCAAAAACTTTGCTCGATCGATTCCAAATTGAGCCTATTCAATTTATACCAAAGGAGTCGATTCAATTCCGGGTTCAATTCATGCCACAGGAATCACAACAAACTATCCTGACTATACCAGGTGCGTTTGATACTATTTGTTTTCGCTGCAATACTCACAACTTTTAAAGCAATTACCCGCCGGGATATTATTGATGCTTTCTTCATCTGTTCAAGCATTATGGTTAAACCTTTTGAGGCTATTACATGCAATTATCTAACCAAATGATAAAATTGATCAGACATGTCTTTACATTTCAAAACAACGGCGTATAAAAGAGTCCAACATGGATTAATATAAAAATAAACCGATTTAGCCGCATGGCCTGTAAATTCTTCGTCACAACTGAAAGTGGTACGCAGCCATAAATAACGAAGCGGCTGTATATTGGATATGCAAAAATTAACACGGTTTATACAATATTGATGGTTAATTCCATGATACTGGATTTTATTCGGTCACATTACAGGTACCAACAAATCTATCCACCATTGCTTACATTACTTCTACACCATTTATGTCAAAATGTCAATGGTTTCGTCACGACACATTCTATACCCATATTTAATTGCAGGCGAAATCTTTATGAACATTTACATCATGTGCATCGACATGATAGAGGTTTTCGATTTTGATTATTTCAGAAAAGCGATTTTAGTACTTGATATCGCGATTCAGTATGACCATGTAAAACAAATCCGTAAATCCGTCAATAAACACCATACGGGCACAGTTTAACAGTTTGCGTTATTTCATCCATGCAGGTAATGGAATGGCGGCACCCGAATAAGATATTTGGTCCTTACCTCGACAGACACACAATTAGAACATTTTTTTTAACAAATCATCAGACGACTGTCATTAGACGTGTTCAATAGACAAATCAAAATCACATTGGTTTACCCAAAGATGAGTTAAAATATTCTCTGCATGGCGTCGGTTAATTTTACTCAAACACACGTCATGAAGCAAGAGCAGCAGTGTGGACCGGGAGTACCGCTGGTTTCGCCAAACAGCGTTTTGAAACAAGCATTATGTTCAAAACATCTTTTAGAAGTAATATTGACAATTGAGAGTACAATGGATGTTATAATTGATATCCATGTCAGGATTATTACACCTGTATACAATGGAAAGTACAATTGATGTTACAATTTATATCCGTGTCAGGATTATTACATCTGTATACAATGGAAAATACAATTGATGTTATTATTGATATCCATGTCAGGATTATTACACCTGTGTACAATGGAAAATACAATTGATGTTATAATTGATATCCATGTCAGGATTATTACACCTGTATACAATGGAAAGTACAATTGATGTTATAATTGATATCCATGTCAGGATTATTACATCTGTATACAATGGAAAATACAAATGATGTTATAATTGATATCCATAGAATTATCACACCTGTATACAATGGAAAATACAATTGATGTTATAATTGATATCCATGTCAGGATTATTACACCTGTATACAATGGAAAATACAATTGATGTTATTATTTATATCCATGTCAGGATTATTACACCTGTGTACAATGGAAAATACAATTGATGTTATAATTGATATCCATGTCAGGATTATTACACCTGTATACAATGGAAAGTACAATTGATGTTATAATTGATATCCATGTCAGGATTATTACATCTGTATACAATGGAAAATACAATTGATGTTATAATTGAAATCCATGTCAGAATTATCACACCTGTATACAATGGAAAATACAATTGATGTTATAATTGATATCCATGTCAGGATTATTACACCTGTATACAATGGAAAATACAATTGATGTTATTATTGATATCCATGTCAGGATTATTACACCGGAATACAATGGAAATACAATTGATGTTATAATTGATATCCATGTCAGGATCATTACACCTGTATACAATGGAAAATACAATTGATGTTATAATTGATATCCATGTCAGGATTATTACATCTGTATACAATGGAAAATACAATTGATGTTATAATTGAAATCCATGTCAGAATTATCACACCTGTATACAATGGAAAATACAATTGATGTTATAATTGATATCCATGTAAGGATTATTACACCTGTATACAATGGAAAATACAATTGATGTCATAATTGATATCCATGTCAGGATTATTACACCTGTATACAATGGAAAGTACAATTGATGTTATAATTGGTATCCATGTCTGGATTATTACATCTGTATACAATGGAAAATACAATTGATGTTATAATTGATATCCATGTCAGAATTATTACACCTGTATACAATGGAAAATACATATGATGTCATAATTGATATCCATGTCAGGATTATTACACCTGTATACAATGGAAAGTACAATTGATGTTATAATTGATATCCATGTCAGGGATATTACATCTGTATACAATGGAAAATACAATTGATGTTATAATTGATATCCATGTCAGAAATATTACACCTGTATACAATGGAAACTACAATTGATGTTATAATTAATATCCATGTCAGGATTATTACATCTGTATACAATGGAAAATACAATTGATGTTATAATTGATATCCATGTCAGAATTATTACACCTGTATGCAATTGAAAATACAATTGATGTTATAATTAATATCCATGTCAGGATTATTACACCTGTATACAATGGAAAATACAATTGATGTTATAATTGATATCCATGTCAGGATTATTACACCTGTGTACAATGGAAATACAATTGATGTTGTAATTGATATCCATGTCAGGATTATTACACCTGTGTACAATGGAAAATACAATTGATGTTATAATTGATATCCATGTCTGGATTACTACATCTGTATACAATTGAAAATACAATTGATGTTATAATTGATATCCATGTCAGGATTATTACATCTGTATATAATTTAGAAGTTTATGTAGCACCATATATTTGTGTGAGGGTGCTTTAAACCCATGATGTAGTTGAACAAATATCGTGAAAACCAAATATGGTTTGAAGCTTGAAGTACAACTGCATCCTGCAGGCAATGTTTGAAGGGCTTTATTCGTATAAAAGGCGTATAAATAAATATAAAGGGTTCAACAAAAGAAAGTATACCACTTTGTTGATGTCATTTTGAGTAACATTCAATTTTATTTGGACCAAACAGGCTAGATAGGCATTTAGATGAATCTTTTAGGCATACTTTGATACCAAATGTGGCCCCCCTAACAACAAAGATAAACCATGATTAGCACCATTTAAAGAAAATTGGTCACTTTTCAAAAGTCACATTTTCAACGCACGCAAGCCGCGAGAAAATGCTGTGCGTGGCACTTTGAATGGCCGGGAATGAAATGGATATTGATCATACAGTGCAACTGCATTGGGTTGTGCCTGAGGCGAGCGGGCTATTTGATTATGAACAGGTAACATGTGGTCTTTTCTTCCCGCGTATGTGTATTGAAAATGTGACTTTTGAAATGGTGCTAATCATGGTTTATCTTTGTTGTTAGGGGGCAAATTTGATATCACATTATGCCTAAAAGATTCATCTAATTGCCTATCTAGCCAGTTTGGTCCAAATTAAGTTTAATGTTACTCAAAATGACATAAACAAAGTGGTATACTTTCTTTTGTTGAACCCTTTTACCGAAGAAACGTGGATTGATAACATTTATTTCACTTCTGATTTACGTGATTGTGTACATAATGTGGATATTATTATAAGCAATAATTAAGTGTTGACTGTTGCGTGGAAGTTTCATTTGCTGATACATTTTGATCACTTTTGAGCATGGCATGTCTGCGCAGAAAATGCGCTGAAACCCTGTTTTTATTCCAGATTATCATGTTGGCATTTATATATTATGTACATATTTTATGAGGCGTCCGCTTCTCTTATCAAACTTTAAATCTGATGAAGTTATGATGTATATTATGGTGTTTTTTACTTGGTCTTGGAACACACGTATATTGTTTTTACGTATACTCTATGCAGCTCCATTAGACCATATCAGATTGACATCAACATTGTATTTTAAAGGGGCAAGCGGATAAATTGCCGATAAAAAAAGTTTTAAAAAAAAGGTAAAAGTGTCAAGAGATAAGGTATATAAGGCCTAATAGAACCCAGAAACGTAATATTTCATGGGAAAAGGGTTTGAAGTGGTGGCACTAGATATACATTCTAGTGAAGCCATATGTGCCGAATTCTGCAGTTAATTTTGATGTGATCTACATTTAAATTAGCAAATTGTGAAATAATACATGATAAACTGCTAATTAAAGGTAGATGACCCGATCACATTTTCGTAACACAGAATTATTTCAAACATACGGAGATATTCATATCATATGAAAGCTCGTATTTTTCTCATCATCATACTGAAATTTGACGGCCTAAATCGGTATAATTACGGAAGAAATCGATGAAATAACGTCGAATTACCGAAAATGGTGGTAACCACCGATATAGTTTGTGTACTGCTCAATGGGTACAGTTCACAGCATCTTGTGGCGTCTAAAATAAGAACCATTAGAGCTATGCAACTCAAACTTTGGAACACGACTGTTTTAAGGATGACCTTTCATGTAGAATAGAAAACTTCAAGTTGAAAATCGGAACATCTACCTTTAAGGTAAACCGTTTTAGATGGTAGTTAGTATATGCTTAAGTATTACTCTGGTGCAAAAAAAAACTGATTACCAGGAAAATCTCTCAATGCCCCTTAAAGTGTCTTGGATTTAATATTTGTACTACGCTAGGCGTTGTTCTGAGACACTCCTGCGTTTTGATTGAAACATAAATATCTTAAAATGTATCATGAATAAGAGTAAGATTCATTTAAAATGATGAACAATGAACAGTGATCATATTCACAGAAGGGAACGTAGATTGATCATTTTGGTCTTACACTTGTTTTATGTATCATAGATAATGTGGGAGTATGTTATAAGCAATAATACGAGAACAGTCCATATCCTTCATCATGCGCAAAAGAGTTAACGTTTGCGTTTCAGGCGTGAGAGTTTTGCCTGCTCGTACCTGAGACTAAGGTATGTTAGTCTCAGCTCGTACAATTTGATCACATTTGATCACTTTTGCTTAAGTACCTGCGCAGAAATGAGCTGAAACCCATTTTTACTCCAGATTATCACATTAATAATTCTGTATAATTTGAATAATGTACATATTTAACGAGGCGTTTGCTTCTCTTATCAAATGTTATGCAATTGAAATTGATGAAGGTGTGATTTAGCCTACATGATTGTGTTTTATACTGTATGTATCATGTGAATGAGAGTCAGATCTATTTAAAATTCGGTAATATAATAATAATAATAATAATAAAACGGTGTGCTTCTAAAGCGCCTCCCATCGAAGTCTCTAAGCCAGGCGCGTAGCCAGCATTGTCATTCCGGGGGGGGGGGGGGGGGGGGGGGGGGGCAAACATCAATATCGTCCCTATTTTTAAGCATTTTCGTAAAAAGGTTGCCCCAATTTTTTTCTAGTCACTTACATCGTGAATTTCACGTAAGTGGGGGGGGGGGGGGGGGGGGGGGGGGGGGGGGGGGTGGGGGGGGGGGGGGGGGTTCAAAAATGTTGCACAGTCCAAAAAAAAATCGCACAGGTCAAAAAAAATAGCACAGTAAATGTACTACATCAACAATTTCTCGTCCCCATTTCTCTTCTCTTTCCCCTCTCCTTCCCCCTTTCCCTTCTCTTTCTCTCTCTCTCCTTCCCCTTTCCCTTCTCTTTTCTCCCTCTCCTCCCCCTTTCTCTTCTCTTTCTACCCTCTCCTTCCCCCTTCTTTCTCTCTTTTTATCCCCTTCTTCTCGTCCCCATTTTTCTGCTTCTCCGTCCCCATTTTAGGTGTCCAGGGGGCAGTCTTCCCCCCCCCCCCCCCCCCCCCACACTGGCTACGCTACTGCTCTAAGCGCTTAACATATAACATAACAACACTTAAATAACATTACAATATAAGAAAAATACAATATGTGGATGAACATGCAAAAACATTGTAAACAGGAAAAATCAATCATCAAAAAGCAAATTGTGAATAAGTGTGTCTTTAGAGACGATTTGAAATGGCTAAGAGTTTTTGCAGTTCTTGATGTGAAGCGGAAGCTGATGCCAAAGTTCAGCTGGAAGCATGACGAAATGAACGATGACCATAAGTTAAAGTTGACACAGAGGCAATGATAAGTTGTTGTTTTGAAGCCGATCGTAAATTTCGAGATAACCCATTCATCCATGGTATCATAATACAAACCATTTGCGTTCGAGATTGTTGATGTTTACAATTTGCTAACTTATCAAGAGATGACTCTAACCAAGATTTACAAATGTCGATCCTCTATGGAATATGACATAATGTGTTAATGTCAAGAAGAAATGTTATTTCAAGTGTCTGATTTCGTATTACTTTAACTATAACATCAGGCAATGTAAACACACACAAAAAAAACCAAAAATAGCTCGGTGTATATCAATTTAACATAGGCTGTATCAATTTAACATTAGCTTATATGGACTAGAGTAAGTAAGATGTTATTTAAGGTTTATAAATATGGTGTAGTCAATTTGTATGTTTGCATCTTTATATGCTTACGTACATTTTGATAAACGATGTGTGGAATGTTATGTTTGTGAACTTTAATTCCGGAACAATGAACAGTGATCAAATTCACAGAAGGAAACGTGAATTGATAACTTTGTTCTCACACTTGTTTAATGTATCATGGATAATGTGGAATAATGTGGAGGGGCGCGGATATTGGAAATGGATATAGGTATGTGCCGCCCTGTAGAACTCCCTTTTCACCCTCTAGCTCTTAAGACCCCCCCTTTTGAGCCTGCATCAGCTCTTAAGACCCCCATTTTTTTTTAAATAAAAAAATCGCAAACATTTTCATGCCAATTAAGCACCAATTTTTTGAAAAACATGCGTTCTAAAACCCAAGTGTTTCGTAAATTTGCGTTGTTAATCAAATTTGAATAACAAACCAGTTCTTAATACCTACTTTTTCGAGAAAATCAGTTCAAACGACCCTATTTGTCGTCATAAAATCCTCTCAGTTCAGTTCCGAAGCCCCCTATTTGAGACCCTGGGCGGCACACCCCTACCAAAAAAATAGTTGAGTGTCCCCGGGCTGAGACCCAGATTTCACTCCAGATTATCATGTTGATATTTATATTTCTGTATATATGTACACTGAAAAATAATTTGGTGTCATTTTGACACTAAAACATACGTCAAAAATGGGTCCTCAGTTGGCCACCTAAAGGTGTCAAATTGACACCATTATGGGTGTAAAATATGGTTACCTGAGGATCCATTTTCGAAAAATGTCATTACACCCCAAATGGGGTGTAATATTGACTCTCTTAAGAGTCATATTGAGATAGCACATGTTTAGGAGCCGGTAAGACTGGTATTACCATTTCCAGACATTTTTGATAATAATTAGCGTAATGTAAGACGTCCGTATGAAATGTGCAAACCCATATCATTGACGATTACACCAATTTTGGAGTCAAAATAACACCTTTGTAAGTGTCATTTACAGTTGACTCCAAGAAGGTGTCGCTGTGACACCAATTTATTTTTCAGTGTACTTATTAAATAAGGCGTTTGCTTCTCTGATCAAACAGTATGCCTTTAAATTGGATGAAGTTGGGATTTACATGGTTGTAGATTTATTTACGTAAACCATATCAAATTGACATCAACATGATCAATGTTGTTTTTAAGTGTTCTAAGTGTCTTGTGTTTCATGCTGTACTACGCCAGCCGTTGTTCAGCGGTTTTTTTTTATTGAAGTTTGACAAATGCTGATCCTCTATGGAATATGGCATTATGTGTTTAGGTCACAAAGAAGTAAAGAAGTATATTTTATTTTAAGTGTCTAATAATTACTTTCACTAACAGGCGATATACAAAAACAAACAAAATCAAATGATGTATGTCATTTTTGATATTAGCATGATTAGTAGCTATATCAATTTTCAAAGGCTCTTATGGAATAGAGAGAGTTATTTTTCTATTTTCAGTATTTAAATCGGGCGGTTATACCTAATCATACAATACGGAGAGAAAACGGAAAACATGTATTTATCTTTGGGGTAATTTTCCGTGTCCGTTGTCCAAAATCTCTCTCTGGCTTTGATTGCACCATGACTAAAGTAAAACAGGTATCAATTAGAAATTAATATAAATGTGTAGCTATGATTCAGAGCTACAATCATGACAAATATCATGAGGCTGACATTCATATTAGCGATGTTATGAGTAAGGAGGTAGAACTTATTGAATGACCCTCGTAGTTGATAAGTGATTGACACCATAACGAAGTGTCTAAATACTTTTGGTTGGTAATGTATCTGTATCATGACTTACCAGTGTAGATTTTGTTAATGTATATTTGTCATGTTACATGTTTCTTATATTATATATTTGATATGCTGCACTTTGCTGCACCACGCCTTCATATGTCACGATTGCTGAGCCACGCCTTTACATGTATATATGTCACGCCTTGCTACGCCATGTTTTGATGTATCACACTTTGCTACGTCAAACGTTGATATGTCACGCCTTGCTACGCCACGACTCGATTTGTCACGCCTTGCTACGCCATGTCTTGGTATGTCACGCCATTCTACGCCACGCCTTGATATGTCATATTTTACTTCGCCATGCCTTGATATGTCACACTACCTCACGCCTTCATACGTCATATTTAGCTACGCTACGCCTTGATATATCACGCCTTGCTAAGCCACGCCTTGATATGTCACACCTTGCCACACCATGATATATCACGTCCTGATATGTCACGCCTTGCCACGTCACGCCTTGAGATGTCACGCCTTATTCTGTGCCTTGATATATCACGCCTTGCCACGTCACGCCTTGAGATGTCACGCCTTATTCTGTGCCTTGATATGTCACGCCTTGCCACGTCACGCCTTGAGATGTCACGCCTTATTATGTGCCTTAATATGTCACGCCGTGCTACGTCACGCTTTGATTTGTAACGCCTTGCTATACGCCACGCCTTGATAAGTCACACCTTGATATGTCACGTCCTGATATGTCACGCCTTACCACGTCACGCCTTGATATGTCACGCCTTTAATAATGTGTGCCTTGATATATCATGCCTTGCTACTCCACGCCTTTCAAAGGTTTCTTAAATGGTATGACATCTGCTAGTATTTGAAAAAGTTCCACAAGTCCAGTTTGCCTACTCGAAGCAATGAAATCATTCTATGGCCACATGTTAAAGTGATTCGAGAGTACCGTGCATATAATTAGCACTAAAGCTATACTGGTTTTAGAAACCTAAAGTAAGTTTACAGCTGCCACAGAATACTAAATAGGCCTACATTTGTTAAATTCAATGCAACAATTTTATTTTCATTTACAATTCCATATTACAATTCTATATTACAGACATCATAATAAAAGACAGTACAATTTGGGTTCTTCAAGTAGCCTACCCTGCTTAAACAGGTTTTGCGTATTCCAACCTTTATTTAAGCAAGGTACTTGATCATCGCCAATTGTTTAAGGTTCTAAACAGTGTTTTACGTTTTACAGTGTAGCTATCATGTCAATGTAACACTTCATTGAAGAATCGTTCTTTTGAGCTCGAGATAGTGGTGAATTTGGCACATTTTGAATGAGACCTTCTCACATTTACAAGCAGGTGTCTAAAGCACTGAAACAAGGGATTGCTACGAATGAGGTATCGGTGGAATAAACTCATCAGCTTTTTATTAGCATGAAATACAAAATGAATATATCACGAAATAATTTGGAAAATTGACGATTGATAAAAGATTTCCAAATAGTTTATGAAACTTCTTTATCATATTTACTTGAAATAACACTTTATAATATGGTAATGAATGAATGATATAATTGTGAGTGGAAGAAGAGCTCAAGTGTCAAAATAAGAAGAGTGTGTGTTGGTTTTTTTCAATTAAATCAATCGTTTATGACGGTGTGGAGTTAAAATGTATCGATCCTACCACATGATGAGTTTACCCTTTTACATTTATATTAATGATTAATTTCAGGAAAACCTCTTCCACATCTTCTTGGATTAGAAGATGTCAGAGGATTAGGATTAAACTGAAGGCCTATTTATAATAGATATCACCGTTGTTTTTCTCCATCTGACCCATTAGTTCAGTTGATCGTCGGTGTGAAAGGAGCCACGGTCCCCCAGGATCCATAGTCCGGTCTCCATAGACGTACATCGAATGAAGCGTGACACTAGTGTTGCGTGCAGAGATGAAGTGCCCTATACCAACCTATACATTACTGTACATGGCGGACTATGGCTCCAGGCTACAATGTCTCCTACCACACCTGTCTTGCGATCCGGAGGTCCCCGCTTCAAATCCCGAATGACCAGTGAACATTTTCATATATGTGTGACGTTAAGAAGATATAATTTATCCATACATTTTTGTAATGACCAGACGAGTTGATTTAAGTTGTTTTAAAGGTAGATGTTCCGATTTTCAACTTGAAGTTTTCTATTCTAAATGAAAGGTCATCCTTAAAAATGTCGTGTTCCAAAGTTTGAGTTGCATAGCTCTAATGGTTCTTATTTTAGACGCACAAGATGCTGTGAACTGTACCCATTGAGTAGTACACAAACTATATCGGTGGTTACCACCATTCGCGGTAATTCGACGTTATTTCATCGATTTCTCCGTAATTATACCGATTTAGGCCGTCAAATTTCAGTATGATGATGAGAAAAATACGAGCTTTCATATGATATGAAAATCTCCGTATGTTTGAAATAGTTCTGTGTTACGAAAATGTGATCGGGTCATCTACCTTTAAGACATCGGACGAATTTGACATTATTTTGATCTGACCATTTAAGACTTCTAAACTGACATAATTTTACCAACATGGCATTTGAGTGCTCTCCCACTAGGGTTTTCAATTAACAATTTATAAACTTAACGATGCTTATTAAACAAAACAATCTATGTCGATCAATTCTATTAGCAGCCGAATAATGTACGTTTTAACTATGCAATAAACACATATCTGCACATAAAAAATGAGTTGAGTGCGTTGATTATTTATATATTAATACCTAATACTACCGGTAGTTGGGGACCTAACTAGTTGGGGCCCACTTTGTATTTTGCTCCCGTCTAGAATGTGGCCTTTTTCAATAGGATGTCACAGGTTGAACATGTTACTAAAATAAAACGTGGCTCGAAATTGCAAATAACCTCAGATTCATTCTATGGCCAATGATTTTCATTAAAGAATTGTTTAAAGGCATATGTGATCTTTTCCAAGTAGCGCCCTCTATCATTGATATTTACTATGAAAGAAGATTTTCTTGCAGATTTGCATGTTTGATCATAAACTATAAAGATCTTCTAAGCTACAGATCTATACGATTCCTAATTACTTCAAAATCATGGTTTTAAGAGGTTGAAAAATAGATTGTCCCGGAATTTACTTTAAATTCACTCTTAAACCATGATCAGAAAAGTGAATCTGCGAAAAAAACTGCTTCCAATTTTTTTCAATGATTGAGGGCGTCACCCGGAAAAGATCACATACTATACCTTTAAGCCAATGTCGAATCAAGGTTTCAGCTACTATAAATGACCGTTATTGCGGTTTCTGGTCATTTGACATACATCATTTGGCGGTCATTTCATTTATAGACTATAGGACCAGGGCTGCTAACTGCTCTGGAAAATGATTCTTGTTGTCCATCTCTGGGCAGAACATGAAATTAGTACCAAATGATGCCAACTATATACATCCCTAAAGACAAATTCACCTTATCCCATATTCGGAGGTTGCAAGTTAATGAGTAATTCCATCCCTAAGTTTGACTGAAAACCCTGTATGATTGAATGGGGAATGTCTGCCAAAAGAGGGCAGTATTTTCTTAATTGCATACAGTAGTTTTGGCATACTAAAATGAGTAATTCTACATGGATATACAATAAGTTTGAACAAACGTACAATGTATTATTAAAAATATCACTATTTCCATATTATTTCATCCTGTGCAGCTTTTCTTTTAGTCTTAGAAGAATAAACGTCCGACCCATCTGAAAGTTCAACTTTTGCATGAAGTTCTGCAAGCGTATACAACTCTGTGTCATGCTCATAATTGAGTCAATGGCATTGCAACATTCCTTGATCTTCCGTTTATGCAGACTGCTTTGTGTAGCATAAATCGTGTCAGACAATGGTCATGATAGACAGCATTTGCAATCCATTTAGGCGATGACTCTCTTCGGATGCCCAAAATGTCTTCTCTTTGTTCATAGAATATTGCCACGTAGGGGGATAGTTGTTGTTTTGCATTTCAGTTTTCTTTATGGATGGCGAACACCACATTTGGTATATTTACGACAGTCTGTCGTCCACTTAAATGGCAGCACACTCGATCGCTATATCTTAAAAACTAGGCATTTGCTCATCTGCCATAGCACCTAATTTGAAACCTTATTGTTATCACGTGTAGTTAGGATGTTTTTAATGGGACAACTCTTGTTTCACATTGCCAAATTTTGTTTTTCCCTGTACGTATCGATTTCACGCGTCTAGGAACGAGACGAGAGGGACCCTTTATGAATTATGACAGTGTGAAAGAATACGCAGGCGTTTTGTGTTGAGCGATCTTGATCCGACAAAACACATGGCTTCAAAAGAATATAAGAATATACCCACTTATCCATCCCGTCTTGATACTCTATGGCTCAGCACAGCTATAGCTACGTACATGTTATTACGCTGCAGAGGTAAAACTGACTTCAATAAGAGATGGGGAAGGGTTTCACATAGAGAGTAGATCGAAATGTATCTCAAATTCTCTTCACACTTTCCAATATACTACCTTGTCCAAAGGTGAACAGATACGTCATCAATTCAATCAGTCCCAAGCATGCTAAGAAGGGGAAGGACATGAATCAAGGCATAATTCAGTTGTACCCTTCACAACCATTTCACGCTGTTACACTTTTAAAATATCTGCTTGAAATGAATAAGTTTGCTTGAAAAATACCTTTTAAAACTATTATCACACTAGAAACCTTAGTGTTATTGACATTTACCAAATTTGTCTTGTCATGAACCAAGGTCGGTCGGTGATATTTGTCAGCAAAAAAAGGAAAAGAAAAGAAAAGAAAAGAAAAGGAACTATCGACCGACCGACCCGGTTTCAAGATTTTTAGCACTTGAGGGCAACACAACAACTTTTTTTTGCCTAACGTTACCTGCATTAAGGGTATTAGAGAATTATTCTAAATCATAGGCCCAGACGGTGTCGGATATCTTATTGGCTACTGAACCTATCCCCGTGAAGAAGATGAGTGGAAAACATCTGATTTGTTACAGACAGTTTAGCAGGAATTCTCTTTCAAAATTCTGTTTCTCAGAAAGTTGAGTTGTATTGCATGCACTTGACCAAATTATATTAATAATCCATAAACTTATTGGCTCTGCAATAATTGGACCCAATTTTTGGTCTATGCTTTCACAACAATGTAAACTATCTATCCATTAACGGAATGAACCATAGCATGCTTATGTATGGACGAATAGCCTTATTAAATATATTTATATGCAACACTAGCAAATTAAACCGTAGCCAATTTCTTTGAGACGGACACACTGTATAGTGACTGGTTCTGATGTTACGCGCTATATAAATCCTGCTTATTATTTTGTATTATTATTTATTCCATACAACATAATAACTCCAGTTGTAACCTGTCAGGTAGAAAACCCAAAAGTGCACCTTTGACCTTTGAACCGACACCGGCGAAACAATGTAATGATGTCCTTCGTCACCGAGTTTGCGTCCAATCAGAGCTTGCTGAAATTTGACCCCTGGATAATCTTTGACGCCTTGACGTTTTACGAGAATAGGCTACGGACAGACAACACACCCCCACCCCACACCCCACACCCTTACATACTAGTTTGGGTATTAAGTATAGATGATCTTTTAATCTTATATAATATTCTTAGATTCCTCAAACCCAGTTATACTTATCATGAGAAAGATGCGCTATCTCCCGCTAATTATTGTACAGGATAGGCCAGATTAACCCTCAACATAAAACCACCGGAATATGTGGTTTCGCCAAATGGTTCCTCGATGTGCACGTTACAGGTGAGTGCAGTCAATCCAAGGCTAATATTTGTCCATCTCTGGTCACCAATATAAACCGTCACAACGGAATCAGAACTCGGCAAGTTAAGTCTTTCTCCCGGAAAGAAAAACAAAAGAATATAGAAATAATATAGTCTCTATCAATGTCTATTGCACTCACATTTAACGGAAACTCATTTATAACGTAGTAAGGAACTATTGTCGTGTCGGTTGAGAAAAAGCGCTGTCAGTTCATTTGACAAGAGAAATCATGGAATTATGACTATCAAAAGTATATACACAGATGGCAATTTTTCGAGCGCTACATGCGCATGTGCACCCCCCCCCCCCCCCCCCAAAAAAAAGAATGTTTTTGGGTAGAAACACGCTTAAAGCCGAATGTACCTCATTCATAGCAAAAATAAGTGTAACATTTTAGTCGGAAAAATATTGTCGGTTCTCTTTAAATTCTTGCCCCCCCCCCCCCCCCTCCCAATATGAAACAAACCTAGCTACACCCCTGGTAAGGAGCACATTTTTTCTCAAGTCTGAGAATCAGCAATTCATTGTTATTTGGACAAAAATCAACACACGAAGGTGGTACCAGGGATTTATGCATTTACGAATATTGGAAACAGCCTTTTAGCAAGCGAATAATTTCCTCCAACTTCACTCAGCTTTTTGTATTGAGTTGCTGAATTTGTAGGGGCTTAGAGCTGACACAAGTCAGGTTGAGAGGGATAAAGTTAAAGAGAAAAGTATACGTTTTAACATAAACAGAAACTAGCTGTTAATTTTAAATTACATAAATAGGGTTTTTTCAGGTAAAAGCGCGTTGGTATTTGTTTTGCTTATTGTGCTTATTCTTATTAAGCTTTGATTGTAATGCTTGCACCGTGATTTACTATAAGAAAACGGTATATAACGTAAAGAAAGTTAATATTTACCAGGCTTTACATTAAGTAAAACACTATATCGTTCCATTTGAGAAGCATAATGAACAGATACATGATGAATATTAACTTAATTTGTAGTGGACCACGTATAACAACTTCAGTTTCTTTTGCTGCCAAAGGAAACAATGGGGATCCTCGACGTAATTAAAGGTGACGCCATTTTGTTTAGACCACATGCGAAGATTGGCTCCATCCAATATAGATGCAAGCTCTACTGGTTCAAAGATTTTATCTTCGTCAACTTTGCGTCGTTCTCTTGATGGAAGATCGACTGGTGGTGACGGACATTTGATCAATATAGAACTTCCATTTATAAATTTACATTTCTGACTGAGGGATAATAAACATAAAACATTAAACACATCATGGAGGAAGGCCTTTTTCTTTTAAAAGAAAGGAAAATTAAACTGAGCAAGTCATAACACTGGTAATAAATAATCTTCCCTTCGTGGTCGAGAAATGAAATTAATTTCCTCGATCGGGATTTGAACCCGGAACCAGCCGAACTATAGTTGGGTGGTCTAGCAAGAGAGCTAACGAGTATAATTGGTATCGAAGGGTAATAAATGAATCTTAAGGTTCTAATTCTCATATTTCTCTTATTTCTCTAGCGACAAGCATGATTGAGAAATCATATTAATTATATCGAATTAAACATCAAAACAAACAATAACACTTTCAATAACAGCAAAGCATTTTGACGAAACAGATAATATACGTCGATAATCGATACAATGCAAGTAAGAACATACTTCATTTTAAAATACATTTATTGAAACAATGTTAAATTACTAGAAAGGCTTTCACGATTTGTATCCATTAGATGACTCTATTAATTGGTCAAGCTGTCAGAAGTGACTCTGACTTCATCTGAGGTATTTCTGACAAAGCTCGACCAATAAAGCCCATCATACGGCGTTCTTGTTAAAACCTCACATTGACCTTGATTGAACCTTGACCTTAACCCTCAACTTAAACAATCTTCATAAAACCCTGTGCTATACTATATACCACTTACAACGAATACAGTCAAGAACACTAAAAAAACGTCACTGGAAATTTTAAAAATGAAACCGGGTTAATATGAATCGCATAATAATAAGAATAATTATATACAACAAATTGATACTCCTTTGTAGCAATGTATTAACTGATAAATTTATGGATCACTGTATACTTGTTTTAGGAACCTAGCCTTTAGACATAGAGTTATTGGAGGCAAATATTGTTACAGTCTGATCACATTATTCTGTTCACCTACTTCTAAGCTGAGCCTTTCATCTTTGACAGCGCCATCTAATGCTACGATGGAGTATTGTTGCCGGTTTAAGAATCCCTATCTTTAAATCCGAATTCATGATCAATTATTATCTGGTTCCTCTCCGCATCCAGTGTTAAGTAAGATTTGATGTCATCTCTTGGAATTCTGCGTCGCATGTAACCTGTAAAAACATTAAATAAAAGCTTCTCGAAGGAGAAGAAGAGCAACAGAGGGCAAGAATGATAAAGAGAGTGAAAGAAGGGTAACAGAAAGGAAAGATGGGTATCACAAGGAAAGAAGGTTAAAGAAAGGACAGGACAATAATGTGCAGCTAAATGAGCAACTTAATGAGCAAGAATGAGCAGCTCAATAAGCAAGTAGTAACGCAATGGCATGCAAACACGACGCAATTAAATGCGCAAACGCCGTATTCAATTCGCAAACGACGCAATTAAATTAGCAAACGACGCGATGGAATACGCAAACGACGCAATGGAATACGAAAACGAAGCAACTTGTCATGGTTATGAGATTCATTGACATTCATTTTTAAACTTGAACCAAATGAAAATCGTTTATTTTAATCTTGAATCAACATATCGTTGACCTCGAACCCATAATTGAAATACCATTGACCTTGAACCTTGACCTAAACTCTCATCTGCAAATCCTCATAAAATCATTATACCCTGATCGGTTGGGTACATGTTATACTACTCACAATGATTACAGCCAGGACTGCCCACTGTACACCTGTAAAACAACAACAAAAAACGTCTCCAAAATAGTTTATTTCATAATATTGAGATTTATTTGTGTACAAGTCTAAAAGAAGTGAAAGATGTTATTCACTGTTATAAATGACGTTTCACTACCACACTGGTACATGTAGCTTTATGAGACTGGTAACTCAAGATTCCTGTTCACTTGATTTTACAGCAACTGTTACCCGTCGTAGGGGGCATGGGCAGGATGATTTGATTGTATAAACTTCATTGCTTACAGTGAGTAATATCTTTTACTTGTTATTTTGGATTTGTACAGAAAGTCATTTCAATATAGTGTGTAAATCCAGAAAAACTTATTTAAAGAAAAAAACAATTTTAAATTGTTAATATCTTATGTTTTGACACTAAATATGTAGCTTTTGTGTGGTATCGCTAGACCATTTTCGATACAGAGATGTCGCATGGAGAAAAAATTGAGATTGCATTATATTATGACTTATATTTTACCTTGTATGACTGCTGCACTTGAAAAAGTATGGTTTGTCCTCAAGTATAACTGAATCAAGTCTAGGCATGTATGTACTTCTTTCAATGCATTTCTTATGGTGATTCCAAATAGCGTATTGAAATTCAATACAATATGACATTTTTTAAACATTTGGAATGTCGTCTGCAGACGCGTGCGTGGAACGTATTAATGAATCAAAACACTTTCTAATTATCCCAACACTCGCCGAAATCCACCTACAAATATTAGTATTACTAGAAGGTAAAACACAATTCGTTATTGGTGATGGTTGTTGTATTTGTCTGTGGCTGATTTTGTAATCTATTTAGACGGTATTGTTGTTGTTGCTACCGTTGTTCGTCCAATCAATTTCTGAATACTTTGTATCTACATCCCTGACTCACCTCATGTTACCTGTACAGTCATATGATTGAGAGAGGCTGACGTTATAGTCCGTCTTAACAAACTTCACTCCAATATCATTGGAGCGAATCGACAGCAGCATCATGATAACATCTGAAATGAAGAATGGGAATTTATGGGAATTTATTATAATGGGAGTTGCAATAAAATACTGAAGCAAATAAAACTGGCTTTTTAGAAATGTTAATTAAAAGTTCGAAATTGGTTGATATTACAAATACTGACCTGCCGATGTTTCACAAATATCCGCCAACTCCATGGAATCGGGAATCTCACATTTAAGGTTATTGATACCGCTGGTGTATATAGCATTGGTGGAAGCTATAATCATGTCTCTGTATTCAAAGATGCATTCGTAATAGTTTCCCGCGTCCAAATCAGGAAGCCGCTCGACGGTGACAGTAATCTAAATAAAAATTGTTGGTATAGTATAACGATGTCAATATCAGCAGCAGACAAATTGTGGACAAGTGTACTTTAGGTCCCAGTATCGCACGATACTGGTACACATGGAAAATGCCAGTATTACTCGATATTGGTACAAGTGTATTGTTCCAGTGTCGTCCGACTGTGGAACACCAAATTGGGTGTTTATGTTCCGAGTACCGGGTGTATACATGCTGTCCAGCGTTCGCGTTAAGTGGTTGCCCGGTTGCCCGGGACACCCAAAATTAGCACCGGGCAACCAACATGTACTTATATGGTTGCCCGGTGGGCAACCAATTTTTTTACAAGAAGTGAAACACTTAACACATGCATTTAAATATTTTACAGAACGGGCAACCAAAAAATCTGCCGGGCAACCATAATTTCCTGCTTGGTTGCCCGGATTTTTTTCCTTAATTCGGACGCTGATGCTGTCCCAGCACTGAACGATACTGGTACATAATTGTGTTCCAGACAGTAAAGTCAATATTCTTACCCTCCCAATAAAAAGCTGCTGGTGCCGCCACTGATGATTATTTATCCATATTGCTCTTCCCCAATGAAGAAAAACAATACATGCTCAGACTACCCAAATCGTGTTCCCACAGTTACCAAAACCGGGACGAAATTTGTAGTCTGCACCCCTGACCGGGAAAGCTGGCTACGCGCCTGTTCCTTATGCCAGTAACCCATGTCTGATCTCCTGCCCTACGACGCGTCATTACGTATTCTTTTTTTGCAATTATTTGGGTCACTTTTCCCCTGATATGTTTTCCCGACAAAACCCTATTGGGTGTTTCAGAGTTTTAACGAAACCTACCTCTCCAATACCTTCACCCATCGGGAAACTGTCGACAGGCGATACGTAACTGATTCTTGGACATTGCGTTTCGTAATATGCTAGCCATCGCATAGATTCATCCGCTTTGGGACAATCATTCCATCGGGTGCATCTAGTTAAAAAGATGAGAAGATAATAAATGTCTTATTACTGTCCGACGACGTATAAACACCACCTTTCTTTAGACGGCATCCAAAGTGGCGTAGTAAAAAGGAGCTGAAAATTGGCGCTTTGGCGTCAAATGGTATCATGAAAAAATGCACGGCTTGCCGCGATATTTATGGACCTACATTTGCATTCTAAAGCCACGATAGTCAACATTCTGCTATTTTGTGAAACCTTTCGCGCAAAGTGCGGTATTAATGATTTACAGATTGGTACTGATCTGCCAACAAACCTGCCGAGCAGGAGAGAGGTGGGCCCTGCTAGCTAGCTACGACACTGGTATTGAAATTATACCATGTAATCCGGGCGTTACTGGTTTTAAAGGTCGGACATTTAAGTTAAAACTTCTTCCTTTATGATTTTCGGCTCTGCGTCTTGTACGAAATCCCCAAAACGTCGGTTGTTAGCTGATTAACAACCAGACATCGATATGCAACTTTGACTTGTAAAAGGCACTCGGATCAAGTATATTGCCTGTTGAGTTATTTCTAAATCTTAATATAATTGCAGAAAATGTTTCTTAATTATAAACACTTTAAATAAACGCGTTACAGGATTACATACAAATTTGAATACTAGAAATGGATCTCTTTACCTTTTTTCTAATGTGCACCAACCACAGTACGGGTCCCCGTCATCTCCAGTAGCTCCAATGCATTCCTCACATGTAATGTAATAACCACAATTCTCCACCTTCAATTTGAATATCTTTGTACATATGGAATATGGAAACAATTCAATTTGAAAAGATTTGAAAAGATTCTATAATGTTATCTTTAATTTATAAAACTATACAAGGGTGTCCATACTATTGGGACAATATGTGCAGGTAAATATTGAAGAAAAAAATGGTTTAATATTTATAATTCTGTATTATTTGAATTTATGTAATGTACACTCTCGGAAAGTGAAAATGAGGGAAAGGACTGCACAACTAGTACGTATGTCTCTTACGTCACAGGCGTTGCTGCACAGAGATGTTGATCATTTATTCAACAGTTCATCCATGTTGTATGTGCAGATAGAGGGCGCAACATATCATATGGAGGAAGCCAAGTCTATATATCACATTGATTTTTTTTAGGGATTTGTGATGATGTTATGAAATAGGTTGACATGTTGATTTGGTAACCAGGATGATAATTGCTTGTAGTTTCTACTGAAAGAACCCTGTTGTATAATTGGTCACCGGGATGATATATAAATGAGAATATGTTACACAGCAAGACCCTAGTTGTATATATTGGTCACCAGGATGATAATTGCTTGTAGTTTATACTGAAAGAATCCTGTTGTATAATTGGTCACCGGGATGATATATAAATGAGAATATGTTACACAGCAAGACCCTAGTTGTATTTATTGGTAACTAGGATGAGAATTGTTTGTAGTTTATGAAAGAACCCTGTTGTATAATTGATCAACGGAATGATATATAAATGATAATATGTTACACAGCAAGACCCTTGTATATATTGGTCACCAGGATGATAATTGCTTGTAGTTTATACTGAAAGAACCCTGTTGTATAATTGGTCACCGGGATGATATTATATAAATGAGAATATGTTACACAGCAAGACCCTAGTTGTATTTATTGATAACCAGGATGATAATTGCTTGTAGTTTCTACTGAAAGAACCCTGTTGTATAATTGATCAACGGGATGATATATAAATGAGAACATGCTACAGAGCAAGTACTATATACGGTATAATTGCTAGAAATGTGATTTAAATAAATGTTAGTATTACTTGTTCAAGGCTTGAATTATTTTTTGCAAGATTTGTTATGAATTGTTAATATATAAAACTCTGTACAAATCCTATGGTGCCAACGTGTGCGCAAGAAGTGCGTAAGTCCAAAATCAATAAATTGGTTAATATTGATCAATAAACAATGTAAGTACTAATTTTGTGTAGAATATAACTCCCAGAGACATAACCTATACATTCACCAAGTAACAGCCAAATTGAACTTTTACGTTGATTCCTACAATATTTTGTAAACTTTAAATGCCTGTATCTCAAAATGTCAAATATGGACTTATTTACTTCTTTCGCTCACGTCTTCATATGTTACACAGCAAGTTCCTATAGTTGTATATATTGGTCGCCAGGATTTATGATTGCTTGTAGGTTATACTAAAAGAACCCTGTTGTATAATTGGTCACCTGGATGAAATATAGATGAAAATATGTTACACAGCAAGACCCTAGTTGTATATTATATTGGTCACCAGGATGACGATTGCTTGTAGGTTATACTGAAAGAACCCTGTTGTATAATTGGTCACCGGGATGATATATAAATGAGAATATGTTACACATCAAGACCCTAGTTGTATATACTGGTCGCCAGGATTTATGATTGCTTGTAGGTTATACTAAAATAACCCTGTTGTATAATTGGTCACCTGGATGAAATATAGATGAAAATATGTTACACAGCAAGATCCTAGTTGTATATTATATTGGTCACCAGGATGATGATTGCTTGTAGGTTATACTAAAATAACCCTGTTGTATAATTGGTCACCTGGATGAAATATAGATGAAAATATGTTACACAGCAAGACCCTAGTTGTATATTATATTGGTCACCAGGATGATGATTGCTTGTAGGTTATACTGAAAGAACCCTGTTGTATAATTGGTCATTGGGATGATATATAAATGAGAATATGTCACACAGCAAGATCCTAGTTGTATATTATATTGGTCACCAGGATGATGATTGCTTGTAGGTTATACTAAAAGAACCCTGGTGTATAATTGGTCACCGAGTTGACATATCAATCAGAATATGTTACACAGAAACATCTTTGCTGTATACATTGGTCACCAAGATGATAATTGCTTGTATTTGATCGGAATGTTCATGTTGGCTGCTGTCGGAAATAAAGATGTTGGATAAGGATTTATGGTATTTCTGTGTCCTCTGTGTTTCCTTGCCAGTGTTCAAATAAACACTAATCGGATAGTACAGTATTTCAATTTGTTAATAGCTAAATGAGCACAGGCATTAACATATTTTTCGATTTTACGACAAATCCTAAGACATTTATATTTGAACAATTTGATAAACGGAAGCAAGCTTTTGACGGAAAAGTGACACATTTTAATCAAAAAAGACCCCCCCAAAAAAAAAAAATCCCCCAGCGTTTTGACCGTTTTGAGCTGTATTGGCAGATATGGGGCGTGTTACTGTTACGTGAACATCATGATTTGTAATACATTGAAGATGACGGATCCATAGACTCAGTATGTGAATTGACCAATGTTACTTGTTGGTTCAATGAACACATAACGTTGAGTTTGGGGCGAATGATTGCCGTCACAACAATATATATATATATATACACAGACGTAATGTCATTTATGGCTGCGCCTTTGGTCGTTACCTCGAATATACTCGAATATTGTTACTGACAGTTAAATACCTCTTTCTCGGTGAGGACATGCACAAACTCCTTAGTTCCAATCAGTATAGGATCCTTCAGGACAGGATTCTTCAGAGACAGAGTTTCATAAACGCGTGCATCATCGATGTGGATCTGGGATATTTGGATTTATTGGAAATTAGTGTAAGGGTATCAACGTTTTGTATTAAAGGAAACGGAGAATAGTGTGAGGCGTGTGCATCGTATTAAGGCAACAAAAAAAGTTATGTTTGTCAAAATACGACCGAACCATAAAATCCCAAAATGCCCTGGTTTTTTTAAGATATTTTTTTACGGGTAAAATGTATATTTTTATCTGAATATGCCAAATAGATAAACAAACTGTTCTATACTTTACCAATACCCATATCCTCCCTTGAAAACATCAAGAAGGAGCAAATTCAAGATACTAGCGAAAATAGGACATCAAACATGGTCTGAGGGTTCGTACTAAGGGCTTACCCTTAGTACGAACCCTTCCATTCTATTCACCCTTCATTCCATTCTAGTCACCCTTCCATTCTATATACACACATGCTTTCACTGAGATTTTAGACTTTTCATATTTCGTTGGTATGATGCTATTAAATCAAACGTAGAAGAACATTCAAGTAATTGAAGAAGAAAAAAACTTTGTATCGGGTAAGCTTTAGAATAGAACTCCAAGCTCTATATTTAAAAAATAAAAATAAAAAAGGTAATCGACCGACCGATCCACTTTTTTTTTGGAGGGGGGGGGGGGGGGCAAAAGAACCCTTTTTAGTCCTATGGAGCTGCACTAAGAAAGATTTTGGCGACTCTCGTTTTCTAGTTGGGTTCTTATCGGCTAATTGGCAGTGGCGGGTAGACATACCTATTTATCCCGCTAATACTAATAGCTATGTTATATATATACAGTCATCAAAAATGTAACTATACATGACTTTTAACTCTAAATATATATATCCTACCAAAACATATTAAATCATAGCTGTTTAAACATTTATCTTATTTAACATTTTGTTTAATATGAGATATTGCACGCTAGGATTGGTTGAATATTGAAGAAGTGACAATCCAAAATGTAAGGTAAAGTCACAATTTCATTTTCACATTTTACATTTCAACACGGGGGAGAGTATGACAGGTAGCGTGTGTGTGGCGTATTTATCCAGCGGAACAATACGGATGACTGTACAACCTGCGCATACATTCCCAATTGCACTACCGGTAATCGATCAGGTACCCGTAGATGGGTCTGCGTGTAGAAAATAAAAATGTGAAAATGAAAATCGGACTTCACCTTACATTTGAAGTGTCATTTTCTCAATAATCACCTGATCTTAGCGTGCAATATCTCATATTAAAGAAGATGAATTTCTCAACAACTTTATAATTTATTATTTCTTGGTAGGATATATAGTTTTAGAGTTAGAAGCCCATGTATTACCTGTATAGTTATATACTTTTTTCGATGACTGTATAGATGCAGCGATGAAAATACCTACATGACTTCCCACCCGGGGTTGACTAGGAACTACACACTTTGTGGACTTATAATATTTCCAACCATAGACGGGTACCGTCCATGTTCTATCATAACTTTTACAAAAGGAAAACAAATAGTTGAAAAAGTGGTCCAAGTAGGAATCGAACCATGGACCTCTGCATTGTAAAGCATGTAACTCAACCACTAGACTAGCGAGGGGTGAACTGCCCAAGAAATGATTTTAATCAGTCTTTATTATTACGGAATAAAGCAATACTACTATTGTGATCATTACATACAATATTATTAAAAGCGCTGCGACACACATGATCGTCAACCCCGGTTGGAAAGTCATTCGGGTATTTCCACTACTGCATAATAGATATATATATTATAAATCCATAATGCCTATTTAATTGTGCAATTTAGTTTTTCAGTTTACTCGTATGAATCGAGTCTTATACCTAAGTAACACTTACCTTCAGTAGTTCTCCCTGTGATGTACCAGTGAACGCTATGGTATGACTACGTTCAGTCGTTGTTGTAATGGAAGTTACGGCTGTATCAGGCCACTCAAATATGGCGTTCGACACGAGTGGGTCATTAAGCGGTCCATTAGGATGGGCGTAGTCCACAGCTAAACATTGCTGATCCCTTGCTGTAGAGTATGCCATATTTCTATTCATACCCTGAAATAAGATATCAGTTCAGGTTATTGATTGATCATCATGACATATAATTATATGAGTGATATAATTATATCCCACATGTCTCTATTAACACTTGCCACGCGGCAGGCAGCTGTAGACGACATTCCAAAATGTCACAAACTGTTTCAAAATGTCATCATTATTGAACTTCATTACCATATTTGAAATCACCATGAATTATGCATTGAAATAAGTAAAAAAATGCCTAAATGTAGTATTGGGTCAGTAATCTTTGAGATAGAACTTGAAAATAATGGAAGGTTTCTGAAAAATCTGTTTTGTGTATGGTAAATTTAATAGCCGCGTGGAAAGTGTTACGGGCCGGTAACATTTTCATACATAAATATAATATCCGGTGGTTGCTAAGTATCAATACTTCAATTTTCTGAAGCAGTGGGTTCCGTTTATTCAGTATAAATATGTGAAAAGTTGATAAAACAACTGCATAGATAGCTATAACCTCAAAGAAATCATATATACTTACTGCGTCGCATTTTCTTCCCTCTAAATAGGCTATTCCAGTAGAGTTGTCTGTGCTTTCTAGGCACGTCCGAATTGCATCCACAAATTTGTCAGCCATCTTATCAAGATCATAGACGCACATGGCGGAAATGTTATAACCTTCACCACGATCAATTTGTTCGGAAAACGCCGCATATAGGACTTGCTGACCAGGGATTATACCCAATGATCGGGCCAGATCCGATGCTGCTTCACCGATATGGACATCTCGTACGCGATTGTAATCGGCTCCATTTTTGCCTTGACATTTGATCACGATTTCCGTATATGAACGGAATGCATCGGTACTTGTACTGCTACAGTGACATACTCGGCTTATTTTAGGTACGATATTATGAACTGTAGACGATTCGCTATTGTTATCAAAATCATAATGCTGGTTGGTCACAAAGTACGTAAATCCATTCCAACCGAATGCATCTACAGGATTCGAGACGAAGCCATTAGTATTTTGTGCACGTCTTACCTGCCCCCATATGGGGAAGGAGTTGTTGTCGAGCAGCCTTCTACATACGTGTGGTATATCACTTCTGTCTGGATCATGTGTAGCTGCCACATAAAGGGCATCTGTATTGTATGAACTTCCAGCAACTGTCCACGGGGCAATAACATATGCGGTACTCAGTTCTCCAGATGGAACTACTACCGTTTGAGATCCTGACGTTGAATTTGCGATATTACCTGTGTTTCTTACCTGACACCTTCCAAAACGACTACAGGCAATAAGCACATTATTCTTGTAAGATATGGCCAGAATGTTGACATTGCCCCTCGTAATAACTGACCTTTTAATTATAGAGTAGTTCAAATCCAAATGCACTAGCAAGTTCGTACCTCCAAGATACACATCTCCTGTTCCATTATGAATTGCGAAACGATCGAATTTCGGATCATCCCCATCTCTTGCGGGTATGCGGAACGTAGCCGTTTGGTACGCCGATAATCCAGCATATAAACTCAAAGTAGTCTTGCAATACACGATAACGATGAGTAACGTCCATCCAACGAATGCACTGGGATATGATTTATCCATCGCCATATTTCATGGTGCGATTCTACTAGGTTACTGACGGATCACCTATCTCTCAGATACCTACAAAGTAGTGAGAAGAAACAGACATATTACTACTGTTATCAATCCATAACAATGTATACAATTTTGAAATAACATAAAAAGAAACCAATGAACATATCCGACGATACACTCATAGTACTGTATTATTCTCAGTCATAGTCATAGATCGAATTAAATTAATGAACTTCCGTAATCGTTCCACACGTAGGTTCTAGAATAGGGAACATATACACACATTTTACTGTCACTACAGCGACTGGTTTCAAATACTTCCTTCTTATTCGTCAACATGACCTCGTCCACCTTAAAGTCGTATTCCACTTCTTACCATTAATTCAATGTATTCCTCATCTACATACTCATGCCATACAGTTCATACAACCAATTCGGCCAAGATTTGCTTCGGGAACTTGAAATCGTACTTACAACGTATAAGAAATCAAATTGTAGTCTTAAACTTGGTAGTATTATGGATGAATGATTCCAACTATGCATGCAATTCTTTTTCTTTTTAACTAGTTTACAGGGAATACAATAGGAAGTTGGCAACCGTGACCGTGACGATGACGTACTACTACTAAAATACGTACGACACACGCGTATTGAAAGTTTGATCACAGGCCTTCGGAGAGTGAAAACCAATTGAAAACGATGACATAAACGCGGAAACAATTTCATGTACAGGGTGTATCAAATAAATTAGGACTCTGTTTCATGACGGTGTTATTCTTTTTATGACCATGACCAATTTAGTCTCTATGTAAAGCCCAATTAATTATTATGATATCCTGAAAATATGAGATCAATCCGATGAGCGTACTTTGTGTAAACCATGTCATTTACTGGTTTGTACAATGGGAACTTTTAATTAAAACTTTTTTAATTTGCACAGAATATGCATGCATCTGTTTTGCGGATTTTTTTTAGCCAGTATTGATTTGTGCCAGAATTAAATGGATTACCAAACTAAACTTTGCTATTGACTGATAGATTATTTACTATGTTGACAATTATTAAAACGTAATGAAACGTAAACCATGGTATTTATTGGTCTGTACATGTAGATCCCATTGTACAAACCAGTAAATTACATGGTCCAGTAAATTACATGGTCCCTCCCTCCCTCCCTCCCTCCCTCCCTCCCTACCTCCCTCCCTCCCTCCCTCCCTCCCTCCCTCCCTCCCTCCCTCCCTCCCTCCCTCCCTCCCTCGTATTTTCTTCAAGGAAGGTGTAGGCTGAAACATTTAGCTCAAATATTGTGGCATATGGTGGTAATAGTCAAGTGAACATGTAGACATAAACTGCTCACAAAAAGTATCGAAACACTTAGAAATGATCCAATACATAACGGCTCGAAAGGGTATGCATTAATCAAAGCAAATAATCAAGTATCTGCGTATTTTGACACCTCGATCGTTGAGATACGATGTTGCGGAGCGGAGTTATTGTCATTTCAATGATCGTGGGTCCAGTTTCAAAAGTGACACTCATCCCTATTGAAAAGCACGAATTTGATCATTCTAAACAGTATTACTATACATCATAAATATTCATAAGCTAATCGCGGTTTCCTATTGGTCTATTCTGTTAACGACGCACTTCAGTATTTAGCCTACTTCCTCGCGTACGGGAAAGACGCAGACGCGGGGAAAAAATAAGGGTACTACCGCACCCCTAGGAGGCTAATACCGCACCCCCTGAACGAAACAGTCTCATCCCCTGAACGAAACAGTTCAACAAACGTATACACGTCACATTGTATAGAACTTTGCATTCTAATCTGGCGACGAGCATGGTTATTCTGTTGTTGTCAAAATGGCGTCGTCTGCTAGACGTTTCGCTGAACTGTCAGAGAAGGATTTGCAAAGGCTTTTGTTGATGGAAAAGATGCAAAACAAACAAAAGCTGTTATACAGAAAGCAGTAGGCATCTTTTTCACGTATTGTAGCACCAAGGATCTCAACATTGTTGAAGATGAGCAGGTGAAACTCGTGATTTATGCATCATACTTCGTAAGTTCTACGCCGAGATCCGTACCAACAAAGGCAAAGGAGGTGAAGACTAAGAGATCAATGCAAACGTTACGGTAACGGTCTACAGCGTTATTTCTTGACGTTTTATTGGAACTTTGAATGTTGACATCGCTTATATTGACTGTTTACTGTTTACGAAATTTGAATTCCATTGGATTTTTGATAGGAAACACCGGCCGTGTCATTTTGGATTATCTATTTAAACAAGGTAGGCCTAGGCCTAAGCCAAGTTTTAACTTTTGATAAGTTCGTGATGAATATCTATGATGTATAGTAAAACAAATACAACATGGTTTATATCGGAAAGTATTGTGAATTACTGGCCCCTCGGTGTTGGATGAGTGCGTCTACTTCCCTCCGCTACGCGTCGGGAAGTAGACGCACTCATCCAACACCTCGGGGCCAGTAATTCACACTACTTCCCTCTATACCATGTCGTATCTGTATAATACAAACCTCTTTCTATAGGATGATTGCCACTTTTGAAACTGGACCCACCACCATTGAAATGACAATAACTCCGCTCCGCAACATCGTATCTCATCGATCGAGGTGTCAAAATATGCAGAACAAAATTATGCACTTGGTTATTTGCTTCGATTAATGCACACCTTCTCGAACCGTTATATATTGGATCATTTCTAAGTGTTTCGATACTTTTTGTGAGCAGTTTATATCCATATACAGTCAACACCAAAAGTAACTGACCAGGTAATAAATGTGCTGCAGATAACTCTAAAGGTAAAAATCCTATATAGACATATTAAATTATAAAGTTGTTGAGAAATTTCTCCTCTTGAATTTGAGATATTACACGCTAAGAATGGTTCATTATTAAGGAAATTACAATGCCAAATGTACGGTTAAGTCACGGGGGCTCAGACCGGCAAATTATTGTTTACTGGATGGTGCTGGTAGTCCCAATTCACCGGTCAATGCCCAGGTTGTTGGAGAGTCGACGTGAGGCATTGTTACGGTTGATCAACTCGGCACACACGCTTTACCTGTCATTCGCTCCCCGTGTTGAAAAGGAAAATGTGAAAATGAAAATCAGACTTGACCTTACGTTAGGGATTGTAACGTCCTCAATAATTACCCATTCCTGGCGTGCAATGTCTCAAAATAAAGAAGAGAAATTACTCAACAACTTTATTATTTAATATTATATGTTAAGAGTTATCAGCAATTTATTACCTGGTCAGTTACTTATTGTGTTGACCGTATACCAACTGCTCGTCCAATATTGATGTTAGAAGAACGTTGGCTGGATTTCCCCCTTAAAATGTGAGTCTTGACATATAAGGTAAACAATAATTGTTATAAATCATCGGTGCTGTACGAAAAGCTATTAAAGTATTGTAACGCGGGCTGAGCGGGAGCCAGGCTAGGGGAAGGTACCGTAGAAACTCGTAATAAACACACGTGGTAGCGTCCGTATCTTTTCTCGTTAGTATATAGTTTATTTATAATGAAAGGGCCAATTATTAATATTCAAATACTGTTACAACATATTACTAGAATCAGTAACTGTCACTGCTAAAATGCACAGCTAAGCCTACATAGGCCTCACCGGTCATAGGCATACACCGCTGGTTACCACCCGGAGTTGTCCCGTGAAATAGTCGCCAGTTACCGGCTCGGACTAATGTCACTCGAACTCCACAGTGCGCCTATGCTCCTATCCGATGACTCCCCTTGTAGTTTAGCTGCAGATTTAGGACCGGGCTCTATATCAGAATGACTCAAGAAAGAATAATGCCGAACTATGGTTCGGTTCCCCTATTTATACTATTTTGTACCATGGCATCGGCGTGCAAAACTGCCACGTATACACTTCTGGCTCATGACATCCACGTGCAATTCTGCCACGTGTACACTTTTGATGTGCACCCGTGTCATGTCTGTCACGGCTATCACATGTATCTTTTGTATCATTCAAGGTTTATCGATTAAATGCACATGTTATAGCATGGCCTGAACATGGAGATCCCTGGTGCCAGTACCGAATGGTACGACCTTGGATTATACCTATTTATAGAACACGGAGCTATTTATAGAATACGGGGATTTGGTCAAAACATCACGGCCTTGAAATGATTCAATGCATATGACTATGCAATATATTTGGTATTCTCTGAACGGAATATGGCCTGAATTATACCTAAATTAATACTCATTTAATGCTCATAATTAATTAATATATAGCCAAATAGCAGGGTCGTTACAGTATATTAACACTTTCCACCCGGCTATACATAACAGATTTTTCAGAAACGTTTCCCAACTTTCAAAGTATATCTCAAGATTTACTGAATCAATACTAGGCATATTTGTACTTATTTCAATGCATTTCACATGGTGACTCCAAATATGGTAATGAGATTCAACAATGTTGACATTTTAGAAAAAAATTGTGACATTTCTGGAATGTCGTCTGCAGACGCCTGCCTCGTGGAAAGTGTTAAAAATATACGGCGATGCCAACCATACCATAACAAATCTGCATAATATCACGTCTTATTTCCTTATACTATATGCCTACCTACGTCGTATACACAAGCAATGTGATCCCGAGATCACTTTTTAATGACAGTAGTATAATGTTTTATTTCGAGATCAAAATCACAACACACATGTACAACAATCAGGGCCGTAAGACACTTTTTTCAAAGGGGGGGCGTTTTCAAAAAAAAATCACCTGAAGATTTGTGTGAGTCAAATATGCGCGCGTAGCGCGCGAAAATTTTCGAATTTGCACCTATTTTTTGCACGATCAAGGTACATTTTGGCTCTAAACAAGCTTGTAGCAAAGAATATTGCATTTTGGGAAGACAAATGCGCGCGTAGCGCGCGAAATTTTTTCATCTGTGTACAAATTTTCCGGGGAAGATTTTCAAAGGGGGGGCGATCGCCACCATCGCCCCCCCCCTTCCTACGGGCCTGACAATGAATACCAAATATTTCAAACAATACGTCGCGTCGTTTAATAATAATAGGTGAGCGAGTTCGTCGTAAGTACAGCGATCCGTAACAGGATACTGACGATAGTACACGATAGCCTATTATGACGTTAACTGAAGTAATATTCGTTGATAAATGATACTTCCTTATTTTCCTATATGAACGGTCTATTAAATATTTACTTAAATATTTCTTTTTGTTGGTGTTTATTTTTAAGGCTTCGCAGTGGGAAGCCGAAAAATGTGTGTGGTGTACTACGGTATATCTATGTGTAAACCGCTTTGTTCCATTTAGGCAAGAACGTTTTAAAGCAATATTATGTGAACTTATCAAATTTGTACACATATTTTTCTCTTATAATGAAGTTTGACTATCAGGATAGACTTTCCCGAACTCATAAATATATTTTGACTGTATTTTCCGATAAAAACCCAATCACAGCACATTATTAGGCCTAAATCATAATGGAAATCTGTTTCCAATTTAAGGAATTTTTCAACATATTTGTTTGATATTCATTATAAAGCATTTTGTAGGGGTGGGGGGGGGGGGGGGGGGGGGGGGTGGGGGGGTAGGGGGGTGTTCACGTGGTTACAGTTGCGGTTGCGGTTGTAACCGGAAACACTTTAAACGGCGTTAAAACGGTGGGAAACGGTGTGAAACCATGGAATTATATCATACGAACGAGAAAAAAAACACTCAGAAAATGAACTGTCCTGGTACCAGACAACAACTTATTTCACAATTTGTTTTTAAAGTGATTATGACACATATATTATTCTGATCTTACAAAATATCTTTGTTTCATGGTTATAAATGTTATTTGACAACAAAAAAATTGCATTTCTAGGAACAAATCACAGATAGAGGGCGTCCCATTGAAACGATCACATAATATGCCTTTTAAAGTCTCCAATAGACTTGATGATTAACTATTTCTCAGTAAATCTAAATTTGAACCATATGGGACAGATACACATTCGTTATTGGTATTATGATAATACAAGCTTCCTAACAACCATAGGCCTATCGACTCCAGGGCCGACTCATTTTGTTCATGTAATATTTCAACAACATGTTCTAGATAGCTTACACCTTAAAAAACGTTGATGAATCAAAGAAAGAACAGTTACCCTCATTTCCCGTACCGCTGGAATAAAAGAACGTGTTAGATCGCCCTCTAGAGTCATTTTAGAGATACTATTTTTTTCTCTAGTGCAGTGATGTATTTCGTGCTGTGTATGACCAAGGAAAACGGTCAATAGTGTGCTGTGTTTGTTCGTTCACCCTCGATTGTTTGATTGTTGGGGGGCGGGGAGGGGGGGGGGGGGGGGGGGGGGGGGGCGGTGTTTGTTTTGTTTACACGGTCGGTCCATACAGACACACGCTTGGGTCCTGATGAGAAACGTACTCCAGCAATGCTATCATTGCTTTTGATTGTTTTGATTTTCGAAAACGATTTTATTTTTGGCGCAAATAGCGTTCTTTATTTAAACTGATTACTGATTGCCACGACCACTGTATAAAAATCCAGGCATTCATTAATACAAAAATGGTTATTGGTATGATATACATTAGTTTTTCCTTTAGCGCTATATAATATGTTGGCCTACTCGTGTTCAACTTTTTCGATGTAAGGATTTTCTGACACAGGCCTTTTTATGTTTTATGTCAACATTTTGGCATTCATGATATCGTCAGCCTGCTTCGATAATTGCCTAACTCATTTTTCAGCGAAATTGAGTTTTTGGCACAAATCATGACTTCATTACATTATGCACATGCTGTAATAATATTACAAATCAAAAGTGTTGATAATGCACAATTGCAATTCTGTCTAAGTCAGCATTGTGAGTTAGGCAGATTGTGATAATTATGTAAAATGTTTAAAATGGGTCATATTAACTTGTATCTATATCTATCTATATCATATACTCTGGCAAAGTTGCAAAATGCAATATCTAACAGAGGAATATACATAATGGCGACAATGAAAATAGACAATAGAATACATCATAATCTTAATCTACAACTACAACTACACATGTTAAGAGCAATATATTATATTTTTGAATACAGTGCTTGAAAATTTCCAGAGATTTGGCATTGTACATTGAGGGTGTCAGTGAATTCCAGTCCTTAATTGTGCGGGGATAGAAGCTGAACTTATATGAGTCGGTGTGAGTTGGAACGATACTAAATCTCTGTGGATGGAATTGCCTGGTTTGAACAGCTGTCTACACAGGTAGTGCGGGATAGGAATGGCAATTTGTTCATTTGAATTTTTATATAGGATTGCTAATCTGTTATTTTTTCGTCTTTGCTCTAAGGGAGGGCCACTGCAGGTCTTGTAAGATATTGTTACCGTGCCCTCTGTTCTTTTGTGGTTATTTGTTTACAAATCGGGCTGCTCTGCGCTGTACTGCTTCTAGACGTGATATGTCGCATGCATTATGGGGGTCCCATACAGCGCAGGCAAACTCAAGGTGCGGTCTCACAAGTGGCGAAGTACATTTGTTGTTTCACGTACTTCGCGCACCTCCAAAGATTCCTGCGGATAAACCAAAGGGAGTTATTAGCTTTTACAGTGACATTATGAATGTGATGTGACCATTTCAGATTATTGCTGAGTTCGACTCCCAGATATGGATAATGGATACATTTTCAAGGATATCATATGCATTTTATAAACATACTCAGTAGGAGCTCTCTTGGTGGTGATACGTAGGGTTTTGCATTTACGGGTATTAAATGACATCTGCCATTTAGAAGACCATTCTACTAGAGAGTTATTAGGCCTATAACAAGCCACATTTCATATCCCCAACTAATTCTATCCAACAGGTACTGCTCCTGTTGGAATTCACCTGTACTATTCATGGTGCTATTCAACATATCGTCAGCCTGCTTCGATAACTGCCTAACTCCCTTTTTCCTATTTTGTTGTTTTCTCAAAACTAGGAAAAATGAGTTAGGCAATTATCGAATCAGGCTGACGATATGGAATTTGGATTTCAAATACATATATATGCATCCATTTAATGTAAGAAAGGCCAAACGCTCTGGGTTTTTACTTTTTTTTGTGTGTGGACAGTCGTGAAATATGGCTCATTGAAAAACGATACGTTATTACACGGACATGTATAGCGTATTGAAAATAGCGATTATTTAAAACAAAATATGTTCTACAGGCAAACGGATTTTTAAAGTGGGGTCGGTCGGGCGTTTTTCTTCTTGAAAGTTTTCTTGAAAATGTTGGTGAATTTTTAATACATTTTCAAAATGTTAATAACGTTTTTAAAAATTAAAAAAAAAAATTAAAAAAAAAATGAGAGAAGAAATTCACAATTTTTTTCAGAAACTTAAAAAAAAACACCAAAAATCTCAAATTTGGAAGAACAGGTTTTTATCGTCGTCTAAGCGATACTGTTTATCCTTTGACCCGTCATAGCCTTCCGTTTGAACCAAATGACCGATGCATGGCATAGTATGTACTTTTATTCTGCCATCTTGATTGAACATAGGGACATATTTTTGGCTATTCAAACATCGTAAGTATAATAAATCTCATTTTAAAAATACATTTCAATATAGAACAATTTATCGTCTATCACAGATACGGAAACTTCCTTCTAAAATGAATGTCGTACAGCCTGGGGATAATATAACTAGGTAAGTTTGTCTCAGGTACAGCACTGTGCGTTTGAAATAAATGAATTGGATTGACCTCCGAATAATAATACCTTTTATGCGTATGGTCATCGCGTTAAGATGTTCAAGCGTGCCCTACACAAAGTTGCCGGCGTATGCTTTGTGCGTATAACGCAGCGTTGGGGTGGGTGTGGGGGGGGGGGGGGGGGGGGGGGGGTGGTGCGTGTGCTTAAAACGCGATTATTCGAAGCAGGAAGTTGGTAGACAGCTCCTTGGATTTACCGATTTTATAAAGGGGGAAATTTGTTGTTGTTTGATTAAAATACAACTAACAAAAAGCGTTATTTGTATGATAAAATAAAGTATAGTTCGTAGTAGTCTGCTTCCAAGGGCGGATACAGGATGGTCGCACCCCGGGTGCTGTGAAAAGACGATCCCCAAAAAAGTGAAATTGATCAGGTACCATCTAAGCGGTGCGCCGCCCCTCCGAGCTATGCTCTGACAGGGGGTGTCTGAGGGGGGATGTGCCCCCTTCAGAAGTAGAACAAATTTCAATTTTGGAACTTATTTGGGTGCGATCTGGTGTATTCTTTTGACCAAAACTTTATCGAAAAGCCACCTCTTCATTTCCAATAAATATTTTGTTTTTTTTATCAATGCACGAAAGAAGTTGAGCATATACTGATATATCTTGATTTAAATATGGTTTAAAAGCTCGAACAGGTGGGGCGTCTGAGAGGGGATGTGCCCCCCTCAGAATTTGATTTTTTTTTCTTCAATTTTCGAACTCATTTGGTGTGATCTATATCTGCTGTATACTTTTGACCAACATTTTATCAAAAAGCCACCTCTTCATGCAAGAAAGAAGTTGAGCATATTTTCTGATTTAAGTATAGATTGTTTAAAAGCTAGAACAGGGGGAGTCTGAGGTGTGATGTGCCCCCCCCCCAAAAAAAAAAATCAAATTCTGAGGGGGGGGGGGGGGGCCCCCCCCCCTCAGAATTTGATTTTTTACAATTTTCGAACCCATTTGGTGCTATTTGGTTTGTACTTTTGACTAATATTTTATTGAAAAGCAATCGCTTTATTTCCGATAAATATTGGTTTTTTTTACCCCCCCCCCCCCCCCACCTGTATCCGCGCCTGTAGAGCGTAACGAGCGAAGCGAGTGGAGCGTCCTATCGGCGTGGAGTATGGGGCCCGCTAATGGCCCCGAAAAAATTGAGATTTTAAAGCGCTGTGAGGCCATTTCCTTGCGTATTTTGTTAAATATATAAACATATGATGAAGGCCAAAAGAGGGTAAAAAATGCCAATAAAAAACAACAACATATTACATAAAACCGACATTGTTAAGTTGATTATTGCTTGGTACCAAATCATCAATATGAGTATCTTGAGCCGTGGGGAAAATTTTGAATTTAGACACTCTCTGGGGCGTTTCTAAGCCATTTCAGACCTATATATTCCCTATACAATTCAGGCATTTTTTAATTGGTTTTTGCTGTAATGACCGCTGGAGATTGCAATTAGGTGGTTGTCAAGAAGTGGTGTGGCGTGTTCCACCAAAGGCTCCGATGATGTTTGTTTGGGTGCTTGCTGAGGGAATTTCTAAGCAGTTTGAAGTCTCACAAACATTATAATTATTAATTATTTTTCTTTATAATTATGATCTGACATTTTGCCCGTTATTTTGCTTTAATATAGATCCAAAGGTGGGTTACCACCTTTGGTCCCCGGTGTTGGGTATTGAGAGGGGGCCTACACCTAATGTGGCGTGAGGTTCGGGTCCGCTTAAGGGCCACGAGATTGATTCAGACATTTCTGCCTGGCATTTTGCTTATAGCTGGATGTCAAAGGTGGTTTCCCCTTCCAGTTCCATGGGTGTTTGGGTACTGAGTAAAAGAGCGGCGTTTGATTTCGATACTCTCTCAAGGCGTTTCTAAGCATTTCAGTCCTCATTAATTCTTATTTATAAATATATATGTTAAAGGTAAACAAAGTTTGGGTGATGCCCCACTCAAAAAAAGTGGGGAGGGGCAACGCGCTGCACGGATTGGGAGGGTGGGGGGGGGGGGGGGGGGGGTGGGGGGGGGGTGGGGGGAGGTGGTGGTAAGGGGGGGGGGGGGGTGGGGAGAGGAGATCACTCCTTATTTATTCCCCTTTTAATGCAGTACATGGCGCATTTCTAGAATAACCCACACAGAAAACTTTTCTGAGTCGAGCGACTCGCTTACGTGAGTATTCATTTTGTCCGTGAGGCGACCCGCTTTCAGAATGTATGCGAGTCATATTCACACTTTAAGCGAGTCAATGACCCCATGTAAGTAGGTATAATTGGTATGAAAGTGGGTCTTGGTAATTGATTGACCCACTTGTGCGAGTCACATTACTCACTGAAAGTACAAATGTCTCAAGTGCCTATTTAAATAGGTCAATTGACCTGCCTACGTGGGTCCATTACTCACTTAGGTGGGTATTCATTTTGTCCGTGAGGCGACCCGTTCAACAATCGAGTGAGTCAATGACACACTTCCAACTCAAAGTGAGTCAAATGACTCGGATCTGTTAAACAATTCCAGTGAGTCAATGGACACACTTCAAAGTCAAAGCAAGTCAAATGACTCAGATCTGTTTAACAATTCCAGTGAGTCAATGGACACACTTCAAACTCAAAGTGAGTCTAATGACTCACATCTGTTTAACAATTCCATTGAGTCAATGGGACACACTTCAAACTCAAAGTAAGTCAAATGACTCTGATCTGTTTAACAATTCAAGTGAGTCAATGGACAGTTGGACACACTTCAAAGTGAGTCAAATGACTCGGATAGATAATTCCAAATGATACACCCATTGCAAACAAAGGAGAATTGATGTCAAATTTGACTATATTGCCGAATCAGATATGAATTTACTAGGGTCTAGTCATTTTGATTAAAAAATCTAGTCACATCAATCATGCTATAATTTGACTAGAAATATCTAGCCCCATTCGACAAGAATTTAGTCAAGTTGACCACAGATCTCCATGTAAAATAAGATTTTTCCTAGTTCTGGTCATTATGACTAGATATTGTCATTAAGGCTGTAGTGATGAAAAGATGCCACAATCAGCAACTCCTCTTAACATGTTTCATCAGTTAAAGCTTTGGCAAACTGCAAAAACCCAGGGAAACATGGTGCTGGGTATTTTCCATACCTGCAATAAATGTCATGGCAAGAAGAGGCTAATTATAATATAAATACACAACACTTCAAACATTTGCATGACTCATCAATTTATTGACATTGTTTTGATACCAACTGGTCAAGTTAGGTTCTACCTCCATGTAAGCCATCACGATTATATAGGGAGTAAATAGGAGCCATAGTAATATGCAGAATGAATATTGGATCAGGTGATGTAGGATAATAATAAACTGACTTGTTTCCATGTTTTATACAGGTGGACTTTCCGCTCCAAAACATTTCTATACCGGCGACGCAATACATTTGTGCGAACAGACAACTTGTGACAAAAGGGGGCATATTAATTTATATTTAGCTATGCCGGCCACGCAAAATATTTTGCCTGCTATGCCGGCGACACAATACATTTTGTGCGAACTAGGCATGTGACAGAAAGGGGGATATTATTAGTAGTGGCAGAAGGGGCATATTAATTCATTTTTGGCTATGCCGGACAAGCAAAATATTTGTGATAGGAAGGGGGGATTTAACTTCGATATTGCTATACCGCGATGCAATACATTTTGTACGAACTAGGCTTGTGACAGAAAGGGGGCATGTTAGAAGTAGTGGTAGAAGGGGGGGGGGGGGCATATTAATTCTTTTTTGGCTATGCCGGACAAGCAAAATATTGTGCTAGGAAGGGGGGATTTAACTTCAATATTGCTATGCCGGCGACGCAATACATTTTGTGCGGACCGATAACTTGTGACAGGAAGGTGGCATATATTAGTTCATTTTGGATATGCTGGCCACGCATTCACTTTTTATTTAACCTGGGCACGCATTCACTTTTTATTTTAAACTGTGCTTACAATTGTGACAGGAAGGGGCAAGCACACTATAGTGTTAGGTATTTATTCCATGCCATGCCATTTTAATTTTGTTTCTGTGCCGGGTCCCTCAGACTCTTATTTTTTTCTTCTCTATGCCAGCTGTGACAAGTACGCTATAGTCTTACACATTTTCATGACACAGACTCTGTACGGTACTCACCATTTCTTTTCATGCAAGCCATCACGAAATACTTACATGATACTGTGTACTTTTAATATGTTTAAGGGTACTGTTTCATCCGACTAATGTGTGACACTGTGTCAGGTAGTGTGCCAAATGCAGCCTTTTACATGATTTTTGCCTATTGTTATCTTAATTGTTCATCCTGATTTATGTGTGACACTGTGCCAGGGTTGCCTAAATACTTTATGTACGATATGTCATTGTGCCAGATACAAAATACTTACGTGATATTTTGACTTTTTAATATGTTATCTTAATTGTTCATCCCGACTTATGTGTGACACTGTGCCAGGGCTGCCTAAATACTTTATGTACGCTATGTCAGTGTGCCAGATACAAAATACTTACATGATATGTTTACTTCTAATATGTTATCTATAATGTTTCATCTCGACTTATGTATGACACTGTGCCAGGGCTGCCTAAATACTCATGTAGTTATGTCAATGTGCCAGATACAAAATACATGATATTTGGACTTTTAATATGTTATCTTAATTGTTAATCCGACTTATGTGTGGACGCTGTGCCAGGGCTGCCTAAATACTTTATGACCGCTATGTCCCAGATACAAAATATTTAGGCCCCTACACGATATGTTTACTTCTAATGTTATATAAACTGTTTCATCCCGACTTATGTGTGACACTGTGCCA